>VZTX01010139.1:16215-80122 GCA_013400915.1 Pardalotus punctatus
CGCGCCGGCACCCCCCGGCCCGCCCGGCATGACCGTCCGCCCGGAGCCCAGCGGGGCAGCGGGGCGGCGGCCGAGCCCCTGAGCGGCCGGCGAGGAGCCATGGAGCAAGTGAGTCCGGCCGGGAGCGGGACGGGGAGCGGGGTGATCCCGGGACAGGGAGGGGGGACCGCCGGGCCGGGCGGCAGGAGCGGCTGCCGGGGCGAAGGGAGCGCACCGGACACTTCGGGGTGTTTTCGGGTGTTCGTCGGCGCTGGGACATCCCGGCCCCGCTGCTCCCGGGGGACAGCGCAGGAGACCGCGGGGCGGGGGGTTCCCCATCCGCAGCAGCCCCCGGAGAGGCTCGGGCAGAGCCTCGGCAGCGCATCCCCGCAGACCTCGGGATGTTGGGGCCGGCCGGCCGGGAGGGGCTGCCGGGCTCGGCCGGCGCTGGCACAGCCGGGCTGGTTCCACGCGTGCTCGGGCCACCCCGAGTGACTCCCGCTGGGGTGTTGTCCTGCCCTGCTGGAGCCGGGCCTGGGTCAGACCGCCAGCTTGGACATGACTACGCACCTCCAGCCTTCCCCACTTCTGTTCTCCTCTCTACTCGGGACGGGTTTAACTCGAAGGGCAGTAGTGCTTCTTCTGCACACGTAGGTTTTCTCGTCCATGGGGTCACACACCCCCATAATCCATCCCTGCGAGGATTGATTAAGATGCCACAAATTTGTTAGCAAGTTAAACAGGTCGTTTCCTCCCCTCGTCTGGCCACGCAATTATTCCTGCTTCCTTTCCTTGGATGAGGTTTTGCTGCTCATGCACAAAGAAAGCTCCCGGCAGGACGAACTGCCGGAGGACTTCAGGCTCTGGTACATGCGATCCCTGTAGCTGTGGCTTGTCTCTCCCCCCTCACACCCCCTTATTTCAGCTCCCAACATTCTGCGGCAAGAATGAAAGCTCTTTTAAAACAGCAGGGAGACGGCAAAGCAGCCCAAGTTGGTAGTGACTGAGAGTTGTTATTATCCGCTGGCATCCATGAAATTAATCCAAAGCAGAGAAACTGCTTCCAGCTGGCAGCCGCCAGCCAAAGGGGCTTCGCACCTACCCCAGCATTGACTGACAGTCTCACCGGCTTCTTTTCTTTAGTGATACATGAATCCTCCAGGGATTGTTTGTAGAAGGGGCTGTCAGAGGCAGTTCCCCAGGTTCCATGTGGATCTGAGCGGTTTGTTCCCAGTGAGGTAGTTCTGCTCCAACAGGCTGGGGAGAAGTGGAAGTGCTAACAGCCAAGCTTGGGAGATAATGTGGAAAGGGAGAAAAAGGGTGGAGGTGTGGGGACACAGGTTGTCTCCTCGGAGTTGTTCGTCAGTGCCTTGGTAGAAAGGAGTGTGTGATAAGTGAGTTGCTTGCTTGAAATGAAGTTGATGTAACTGGCTAAGGCACTTCTGTGCTCTGTGTAACTTTAAAAGCTTCACTGCAATTCAACTCTTGGGGGTTTGTTTTGTTGGAAGACATGAAGAATATGTGGGTTTGTGGGCCGGTAAAGTATAGGGCAGGGGAGGGGAAAAAGAACTGCCTAATTGTTAAATAAAAAACCATCCTGTCTGATTTGGGTTCTCTGCTGAGCTGCAAAACATGAGGCTAAACCAAGCTGACGGAGTGGAACTTGTGTTTCACTTCTAATGCCACCATGATATAAAATGCAAAAATGGCTCCTATGGATTGGTTTTGGGAGCAATGCGTTTGGCGTGAGCCAGCACTGGGATAACTCAGTTCTTCCCTCGTTTGCACTGGCTCACTTGGCTGATGTCAGGGGGGTTCTTCCCATGGATTTACCGCAGTGTCAGGAGTGAATCCAACCCAAGAACACCCCAGGAAGGATATCTCAATATTTCTTGCAGAATGCTTATGTATAGCTGAGTTAACAACAGCAACTTATGTCTTTGTGTCATGCTTCCATTTTAATCGTGGCATCACAGGCAGAGAACACAGGATGGACACAATGCCCGGCTCCTGGGGACCTCCCCTGGCCAGCCTCCCCTTGCCAATTCAGGGGAACGCTGGCATAAAAATAATCTGCAAAAAGTCAGGCACCATCTCTGAGAGTCTTGCTTTTGCAGGAACAAACTTCCCAGTTGCATCATCTGTTTTTTTTATTGTCCTTAGGCTGCAGGTGAGGGATTAAAGCACTTGTCCCCCCTCGTGAGACATGCTGAATATGTGTGAGGGGGAAGATGCTGACCTGGAACCCAGAAGCTCAGGATATCTATAGAGTGCAGGATCAGACCCCTCACATCTGCCCTGTAGCAGGGACTGGAGAATGCTCAGGTGACTCCTGTGCAGTGCGAGGGGCAGAGCCCTCTGCTTGTGGCTGCTGAGACCAGCATTCTCCATCTTATTGCACCTTCCCTCACCTTCCCTCTCCTGGGCTGCTCAGGTGGCGCTTGGAGTCACGTTTTCTCTGTGTGGATGCTCCAAGGTGCTGGCACAGCAGGAAGTCCGGCCTGGAATGGAGGATGCCCCATGCATGGCTCCTTTCAGATAGAGGTTCCAGCCAAGGATCCTGAGTGATCCAGGGAGCTCCAAGGCAACCCTTCAATGCCAAGGAGGGGAGGTGCTGTCCCTGGAAGGCCAGAGAGCCAGACCCCAAACCAGCTCTGCCCTCACTGTGCCTTTGTGCAGTGGTGCCAACATGAGCCCAAGCTCTGATGGGGCAGGTTGTTTTACAGAGGTAGACATTATGTGCTGTGTCTTCACTGGGAGTACTTTTATTTTAAAACTGGAGTAGTTTTTGCTCTGCAGAGCAGAGTATGGATAGCCGTATTTACCATGTGACTTCAGCCTTTCTGCCAGGTGGGGAAAAAAACTCAGCAAAAATTCACCTGCCAAGCAAAAAAAAGCCTTAAAGAGTAAAAACATTTTAGCAGTTGTTGGTCTGGACTCACTTGAATAAATTCTTCATACAGCTACATCCATGCACAAGTGCTACAAGGGAGGTTAAAGTCCATGTCCAATTATCTAAAAATGACATCAAAAGGGTTCTTGATCAGGAAACCAGCAGGTCTATATTTGCGCAGGAATTGATGTTTGCTGAAGTTGCAGATCTCAACTGAATACAACTTCCTGGCAACCTAAAAAGTCAAGTTTTTTTTAAAACCACCCTACGCAGTCCCTCTCATTTCCCGGAAAACTTTTTGATGCTCAGTCATCCTGTATTGTGGCTGTTTCAGATGAAGCTCAGTACAACTGAAATAACTTCTACAAAAGGCACCAAAGTTGTTACAGGTTTCAGCCCAATTTTCTTTTATGTGAAACACAGTTTATATGAGTTTCTTGTTCCCAGTGTGCACCCGAGACTACCTGCAAAGCCCAGCCCCTTCCTGACCTTAGTGGAGGTCAGAATAAATGTGGGTGTATGGGATATTGAAGCTGTTTTTCTTCTTTTTATGGGTGCAAGCTCCCTCATTGGAATAAGAGCTTACCCTGATGAAAGCTGCTATCCAAGGGTGTGTTCAGTGGGAGTTTGGCACATGAAAACAGATTCGTTAGCAAGGCTCTCCTCCAAATTTTTGAAGCCCGTCCGTACACACTTGCTCTGTCCTGGCTATGGGAGTGTCCAGCTCTGACTGTTCCATGCACTTGGGATTTTCTCATGTTATGAAACAAGATGTCTGAGCTCCAGCTGGTCCAGTTTGTGCAGTGAAGGCCATTTTGGGATGTTTGGGGCTCTCTTGTCGTACATCCTCTTTTTGTGTGCCATCTCCCTGCAGCAGGATTGCTGCTATTACATATGGGGACGTGGAGGAAACCGCGTCTGGGGGACAGTGGGGTTCCTGGGAAGAGGCTGGAGGATTTGAGCTTGGCCTCTTCTGACAAATCACAAGGTTGGTGTGGCGTTTGTGTGAGGGGATTTGGCTCAGCGAGGGATTCCCCTTGCCTTACTCCAGGGAAACAGGCTTATTGAGGGGTTGGGAGCAGCAGGGTGCTCCAAGGGAGGGGATACGGGGATCCTGCCTCTGCAAAGGCTCTTTCAGTGCACTGGAGAGGAGGAAAGCTCTCACCTTTAATCTGCCGGGAACATTTTAGTGTGGATGTGATGAAGTCCTGTCCCTCATGCTGTGGATTTGCCCACAGGAGTTGGTTTGAGGACAAAGCATAGATACTAGAGGAGAAGCTTGCAGAAGTGGACTTGGGTTAAAATATGAGTGTTGCTACCAATGCCAGCAGAATCCATCCTGCTGGGATTCATTGGAAAGCTGGAGAAGCAAAGAGAAGAGGCTGCTCTTTTCCAAGGTGCACAAGTGAGCAAGGAGTACCTCCCCAGAAAGGGAAGCAGAGCCCCTGGGGCAACAGAGGAGCGAAGTGGACTTGCTGCCATCCCAACAGTGTCACCAGGGATGGCTGGGGTCTGTGCTCACTCCCTGGTCCTGTGGGAGCTGGTTGAGTTTTCCTCTGGAAGATGCCAGTCTCCCATTGTGATGTGGTGGGGAGAGACCACATTTGGTGGATGCCAAAATCTTCCCTGGGTAGGCTTTCTGGTAATGGCAAGTGCTTTGGATGTAACTCCTTATCCCTTCTGTCCTTGCAGGATACAAAGGAAGAGGTCTCAGAGAAACCAAAGTCTGCTCCAACTGCAGAGAAATATGGCTGGATTAAAAAAAGCAGCGGGGGGCTCCTGGGACTGTGGAAGGATCGTTACATCCAGCTACGGAAAACACAGCTCGTGGTCTACGAGGACGAGGTATGGTCACAGCTAACGGCCTTGAATGAGGGGAGGGAGCAGGCCCCTGGGGACACATGCATGTCCCTGTGTTTTTTACTCTTCCCTCCAGCCCATTCCTTTCAAAAGGGCTTCTCCAGTTATCTCCAGGAAGGGTAAACACTGTAAAAGAGACAGCAGCTGTGTTTTTAAATATATTCTATATCATAAATATTTTAGCCACTGAATATTTTGACAGAGTCATTGCCAAAATAAAAAAATGGGGGGCAGGACATCCTGTGAGAAGGTGAACAGAGTAAAGCTTTGGGTGGAAGCAGGATATGTGCTATGAGGTTTTGGCTTTTGAAGGAATAAAGTGATTGTAGCAGGCTGACTTCCCACCTGCCACTTGAGGGGATGGCAGGCAACCCTGCAGCTGTTTGGCAGCCCTCAAACAGCTTAAATTGTTGCCAGCCAGACTCTTCAGAGTTTCTTTTAGCCACTGAAGGATGCAGAGTGAGATTGTGAGTGCTTGCTGTCCTCCTTAAGCACGGACAGTCTGGATTTGGCTCATCTTTTCCCTTTACTTGAGCCAGCTCTGAGCAAAGGACCCCTGGGAGCCTTGTCCTGGACTTCCCTAGATAAACTGCATGCCTTAAGTTCATGGCCACACTTAGAGCTGTTTCCAGACAAATGAGGAATAAGAGCCAAGCCAAATCTCTCCTGCATTTTCAGGCAAGAAGAATGAAAAGTGCAGGGCTGGTCCTGCCGGGATGCAAAGGTGGCTCTTTCCTGAGCCAAGCCCTCATTCCTGGGCTGGAAGCAGCTTCTGCAAGAGCAGAGTTTGCCCCAAAAGTTAGGAATTACAATGCAGAGCACAAGCTACAACCAAGAGAGGTTTGAGATGAGGGGTGGGTCGGTCTGAGCCCTGTGGTGGCTCGTGTGTGCAGCAGGGTGGGGGAGTGTGGTCTGCACCAGGACCACGTGCCTGTGAGGTGTCTGGCCCAAGAGGATCTGGGTCACGTGTGGGCATCAGGATGATATAAAAGCAAAATCATGTAAAGCTTCATGTGCAGTGTGTCAAGGGAAGAAGAATAGGGAAATGTTTCAGCAGCTGCATTGCTGTGATGGTTTCAGGAACAACAGGACTGACAGTGAGTTCAGTTCTCTTTTTTTAAAACATACTCTTGCCTAATAAAGCAGATTTGTTATAAACAGTTTAGGTTAAAGGGTATTACCTCTTTCCTTATGCTGAACACTCCTGCTTTTCCCAAATCCCAAAGCTTTCTGACGTTGTTTGTTCTTAGCTGTGAAATGTCATGAGGAGTGTAAGAATAATGACAGGAGAAGTCAATGTCAGGTGATGAGCAGCTCAGAAGGCAGGAAAAGCAGGGGGGCTCTCTTACCCAGAGGGATGCAGCCTGGTCCTGCAAACTGTTGACTTCATGTAGATATTATCCCAGTGCCCTGGACACCTGTTGACTCCAGCTGAAGCTTCAGGAACTCGCAGATTCAAAATCTATAAACATGACATAGGTTTTTTTTTTAAAGGGCATGCCTTTAAAAACAAGATACATGGAGGCTCTCATTACCACAAGAGAAAAGAGGGCTTTTAAAGTAAGATTAATTTTCACAGACATTCAGAAGGAAAAATCCCAATCATTTAAAGGGTTATTTTATTATCTCAACAAGGAAAATGGCATTTGTAACAACCAGGCATAATGTTTTCTGGTAGCCTGCGGATTGCGGTAACATCCTGTAATAAATTGCATCTGTAAGCTACAGTAGCTGCAAGGTCCCATTATTGTAAATAAGGGATCATGTTAATATCTATAGGCTATTAAACTGGCTTACAGTGAAGTCAAATGTCTTAGGAGAGGAAATTGCTGCAAAATTATCTGGTAGCACAATAGGATAACATGTGATTGTGGAGACTTACTACAGGGAAACCAAAGGAAATGGCAATTTTCTGCACTCAGGAGGGGTCTTGTTGCCACAGAATTGAGGCAGTTCATATTACTATATTTGTCTTCCTTTAATGTGAGTCAGGGCAGTGTGGCTGTCTCTGTCTTACAAATGGGGAGCTAAGTTTTTGAGATGGGAAGGGCTGATGTCTAAGTAGAGTCTGTGGTACAGTGCTATGGTGGTTTGTATTTCTGGAGCTCAAGGTGCCTTTTTTCCCACTGGACCATCTCCACTATCTGCTCTGTGTGACCCTGGAGAAGGACACAGCATTCCAGACCATCATTTACAAATGGGATTGTTCAGTGCTTGCAGAAAAGAAAGGAGATAAAAACCTCAGGCAACAGTCCTAGAAGGCATCTCTCCATGTGTTGGACTTAGATGGGTTAAACGGGAGGGGAGGTCAGCTTCCATGTGGGCAGGCAGGTTTGGAGGCTGAGTATTTCAGCTGGTCTGTGCCCATCAGATTTCCAGGAACTGAGCTAGTGCCTTGGACTCAGCGTGCTTTTCTCAGTCCCTCCGTGTCCAGCCCTTCACAAAGAGGTGCTAATGTTGCCTTTAGCAGTTGTTTCCTATGCAGGCCACCTTGTTGATGCAGTTGCACGAGCCTGGCTGCGCTTGTAGCTGAGGTTTAGGTGCAAAACAAGAGCAGAGGGGACGGCCAACACAAGGTGCAGACAGCACGGTCTGAGCAGCGCACCAGCACTGTATATCATCCTCTAGCAATCTCCAGGAATGTGCTCGTGACCTGCCCTGGGAGCATGTTCCCCATGTTGCATCTGTTAGTCAGGCTTTGGGTTTGGTTTGAAGCAGAGCCACCTCCTGAAGGCAAATGGCAAATGGCTATTGTGTTACCTGGAGCAGATGGGGTGAAAGTCATCCCACACGGCTTCAGGTTTCTTTCAGTGGATGGGGAATGAAGGGAGATGGATTTCTTGTTCTCTGCTGTGTCTCCATCTACAGCGCCCTGCATCTGTACCTTCACCTAAATGAAGTCTTAGTTAAGCAAGATGTTTGTATGATATTACATACCCAAATGTCAGGAAAGGAGGCACTGATGCAAATACATGGTGCTCAGATCCCAAGAAGCGACTGTGCAGGTCTGCACAGAACCAAGCAGGTTATTTTCTAATGGGGTTTTTCATCTTCTTGTCTCTGCATATTCTTGCCAGAATTAAAACACCTACAGAGAGCATCTGAAGACCAGGCAACGCTATCTAAAGTGACTAGACAGATCAATATCATCACTTCATGGATTAGAAAGCATCAGTACTGAGTTTGGATTTTTTTTCTCTAAACAGCACAGCTAGCGCTTAGAGCTGTTTTCTTGTTGTTTCAGGGTTTCTTTGTAAGTGCATTATTTGACAAGGAAAGATCCTACTAGATTCTAGAGACCAGAGGATCCACTTGGCATTCAACAGTTGGACACTTAATATCAGCATTTTGCCCCAGTAAATTGATAGCAAGGTATACCCAAAAATGATTTATTAAAACACTCTGAGAACTTCGAATAGAAAAATAAATTACTATTTCAGGTCTAAACATTTTACACTGAATGGAGGGTCTCAGCCCATGAGTCTGTGTCAGTAAGGAGGTCTTTGCTGAAAACCATACCTTCATATAAAAAAAGTTTCAGGGAGTCTTTTTCCTATCCTTTTTATCAACTTTTCATTAATGAAATTCCTTGCCAAGTGTGATTCTTTGCTTAAGCATATGTATTAATATGTCCAGGTGTTCAATAATTTTCCTCTTAAGGGCCAAGCCAACAGACACAGATATATTTATGTCACAGGATCTCCTCCATGAAGAGTGAATGGAATAGCTTTTCTGCATTCAATCATGAACGTAGGGTTCTGCACCAGGATTGAGCTTGTCCAAAATGTGTGTCAGGGCAGGACTCTGGAAGTGACCTTGTCTCTGCCTGGTGCTGAGTGTCCTCCAGGTCCCAGGAGGCTGAAGGGACCTGGAGACCTGCGTCAGGGTCTGGTCCTTCATTCTTTATCTTAGGAGTGCAGGACAGACATAAAGGATCTCTTTGTGAACCCAGGTGGGCTCACAGAGAGGGGGTGGCTGCTTGCCAAGGGTAAAACAGAGACAAAAGCCCCATTCTGGTGCTCCCTGAACTCGGATGCTTTTCCTTTGCCTCAGACATGGAGTTTTTATATTTCTCTGGCTGCTTTCTTCCCCATCCTCCCTGAAGAGGATAATTCACTTGAGAAGTTCAGATCCCTGAGATGAAGGAGCCATAGCTTGCAGAGTCAAGGTGTCCCTGGGAGACAGCATCCTGTGTATCCCCATCCTCTCTGCCCTTGTTCCCTGGCCAGGTCACCGTCCCCAAATGCTCCCCAGGGAGAAGAGAGGCAGCTGGAAGGCAAGAGGCAATCTCGCAGCAAAACCACATCTCTCCACACTGCCAAGTCCTCCTTGTTCCCCAGCTTGGTGCTCCACAGCCCTTAGGAAGTGGAGCATGGCTTGCATGGGATCAGACAAAAAGTTCCTGTCCCAGAGGCAGGAAGGATGCCACGGACAAGGAGGGTGACAGGGGGCTCTGCTGGGGACAGAGCTGCTCTTGAGAGCAGGGAGGGTGGGCAGGAGGCTTGGTGCTGGTCTCTGGTCAGAGCGCTGCCAGCTCTCTGCATCCTGAGCCCAGCGAAGGAGCTGGGAGCTGCACCGTGTGGCAGGGCTCTAACGTGGGCGGTCGGCCTCGGAGGGCCAGGATGAGATCACCCATCCCCGAGGCATGTATTCCTGACCTCACCCTTCTCTGTCATTTGTTGGCCGAGGAGGGGTTATTATTTCCATCCCTGTCCTTTTGCAGTGACATTGCGATACCAGGATTACAGCAGGAGCCTTCAAAGGGCTCGGTAGCATCAGCAGGATTTTATCGGCTGGGTTTTAGGTTTGGGCAGGATTAATCTCCTCCTCCTAGTATGTGTCTTCCCAGTTCACACTCACCTACTCAGTGTTAAATGAAATAAACAGTAATGTCATTAAAATAATAAACCTAAATTAGATCCAGACGTCCCTCGGTGGCCCAGGACTTGCTCTGTGTGCTAGCATCAGTTCTGCCGGCCCTCCATCCCCAGATAGGAGGGTTAGAAAAACTGAAACACAGCCTGAGTTCTGCACAGTGACTTAAATGTCAAGTGGTAAAGGGAGGAAATTCCCCGCAGCCCGCTTCCCTCTGAACTCTCCATTCCCTGCCTCCAGCCACGCAGCAGCTTCCTGGCTACGACATGTTTCCTCATCCCACACCCCCTTCTCCACTACAGGAATTGCTAAATACAAGCTCATACGGGCACAAGGAGTTGCCTTGGGAGCAGAGCCTGAGCTGGGGGTGGTTATGGCCAGCGATTTTAATTCAGGATCATACTGGAAAGGTTCATGAGCCATGCTGACTGTGGCACTTCACTGGCAAGAACTGCTCTGAGATTCTCACTGCTCGTTTGTGCTTAGCAAAAGGGAGCTTTGGTCTTTGCTGGGCTACCGAGACATGAAGAATATTATCTGCCCAGCGTTACACTGTGATTCCTATTAGGGATGGTGCTCCGCAGCTGAACCAAGCCACGCACCACGTGTGGAATTTTAGTTATGTTACTGGGAGAAATGAGCCAAGATCGCGGCCGGCAGTCATCAGCGGAGATACTGCAGAGATAAATATTCCCCACTGAGATGCTGGCCCAGACGGTTTTGCTGGCTGTACAGGGTTGTATTTCCAATCCTAAGCGTTTTGACAGCTCAGAGTATGGCTGCAAGAGGACTGTGTCCATCACGTATGGCTCCTGCTGACTTTTGTGATGTGAGGACGAGCCTGCCCCAGGTCATTGTGGCAGCAGGGCTCCCCTCTTATTCCTGCTCTGTTTCAGGCTTCCTGAGGGGGCTGCTTGGACCATCAGGATGCTCCCCTGTGAAAAAGCAGGATTACATCTCCTCCTTTCATTGTGGGGAGGAGGTAGTGTCACTTCTGGCTGCAGATCCCTGGATGAGGCCAACAGCAATGGCAAAAGCTGGTGTTACTGTCCCCAGCCTGTTATTTGCTCAGCCACCGTAGACCACTAGGCCTGTAGCTTAAAGGCCAGGGTGTTTTCTTAGTGAGATGCCAGCCTGATTTATGGGGCTTGCTGTCTGCATGCAGGTCATTTTTAAGGCAGAAGAGCTTTTAGACAGATGCGAAGGGAAGACATGCAGAATTTGATGGTCTATGATTGATTTCAGTGCCTCCTATTCATAATAATGTTTCATTCCCTCTCTGCAGGATGAACAGAAGTGCATAGAAACAGTGGAACTGGAGAGTTATGACAAGTGCCAGGAGCTGCGTGCACTACTAAAAAGGAAAAATCGTTTCATTTTAATCCGCTCCCCGGGTAAGAAGGTAGGATTGCCTTTCTCATCACCCTCGAGTCTGCTAACTCCAAAGTGAGTTCCCAGCCAGCTGTGCCCAGAGCAGATGAAAGGCTCTGAGACTGAGCTCCTTGGCAGCTGGGAGAAATGACCTGTAGCTGTGAAAGGTCTGCAGTGCGTAAGAAGGAAAGCCACTGCTGTGTAGACTTTCTTCTTGTTGTGGGGAAAGGGCCTTCCTATAGCTCAGCTTTTTCCTTTTGATTTTTTCCCTGCCTTATCATTTTCTTTCTTCTAGTACTCCCTAAGAAGTGGAGAGTGACCATTCCCTATGGCTCCTCCATGTAGGAAGCTCCTCCAACCTGTAGTTGCTGCAGCTTTGCCCAAGTTCCAGTGAAATCAATTATCCTAGTCCATGGACTGAGACAATTCCTGGAGCTGGAACTATTGATTTGAGTAACTCCAGTGCAAAGTTACTTGCAGCTAAACAGTTCCTAGGATAAAAGATTTATTTTGCAGAATCTGTGAAACTCTACATCTGCAGCTTCCTGCACAGCATCTGGTTAGATCCAGAACCTAAAATCCAGCCTGGCATTGCAAAGAGACTATACATCCATCTGAGCACTGGGTGTATGCAAGGACACCCTGCTTTACTTTCTATCTATATTCATCATCACTACACATCTTTGGAAGTTCTACTTAGTTCCTACATGCATGCTATCCATTTCAGCATCTTTAGGGGCTAGGATGCTTCATTGTTGCTTTGGGGTATCACATTTTGTCTTCTAATTTCAATGTGATTTTATTGGCCTCAGAGTTTTTACTAAATCTCCCCATGCAAATCTGAGAAGTTGAGAGGGACAAAACACATTCATTTCTGTAAGAACATGAACAGCCAAAAATACCAACTTGCTGTATTCCCCCATCTCCATTTTGTTTAAATAAATGGAGATTGTTTAGTCCTTGTTGTCACTGTTGCTTATTCTTTCACTCCAGTCACTTAGTGTTTATTCGTATAATAAGACCCCAGCTGAGTTCAGAGTGCCATTGTGCTAAACTTCATTCAAAACAACAAAACAAGGACTGTCCTGCCCTAAAACCCTGGGCTAGTGAGCTCCTGCAGAGCGACAGAGCCCAGAAAACATTAGGAAGGAATTCTTCCCTGTGAGGGTGGGGAGGCCCCAGCACAGGGTGCCCAGAGAAGCTGTGGCTGCCCCTGGATCCCTGGAAGTGTCCAAAGCCAGGTTGGACAGGGCTTCAAGCAACCTGGTCTGGTGGAATTTGCCCCTGCCCATGGCAGGAGGGCTGGAACTAGATGTTTTTGGAGGTCTCTTCCAACCTAAATGATTCTAGGATTCTGTGATTCAAAGTGCACACCTATTCCCAGGGAGGCCAATACTACCCTGCGTGCTCAGAGATGGGCAGCACAGTAGGGAATAGGTATTATCTGCGAGTGTGTTACTGAGAGGGAATTGTGTAATAGCTGCATATGTCTCTGCACTGCTCCATGAATCAATACAGGGTGTGAGACCTGTTCCTAAACCTCTCATTTCTTGCTATGAGAAAAATATGCCCAAACTGTGCCCAAAAGGGTAACTTCATCCTTTTGGCATGCTGGCAAGTTTACAGCTACCCTGTTTTCATGCCACTGATTCAATGGAGACCTAGATAGAGGCTACTTTTTATGAGGCTCTTTTGGTGAAAGGAAGGGCTTTTATAAATGAAAAGTTCCCTGTTTGTAGCTCCCCTCCCGCCCTTCTTTTGGCTGGGAATCTGGTGAGGGTGTTGACACACAACATACTTTGGCAGATGTTAGCACAGGCTTCAATTAGGAGGCCAACGTACACAACTGTCCCTCTTCTGTTTTGAAATCACAGCTGTGGCGATATATATCAGTTAAACATTTTCCATTTGGGAGGCTTGCTGCCATCCACAGTTTAAAATCACCCTGTGAGCCAGCTTGCCAAGCCCTGCCACATCTTGCTAGGGTTTTTTTTTCACCCTCTCTCCTGAGCATAATGCTGAGGAATGAGTTTGAGGGATTTAGGAACAAGCTAGGAAAGACCATTTCTGTTTCAGTGTACAGATCTTGAATACAGGGAGCCTAGTTTAGTTGTAGGGGAATCCCCATTTAAACCTTGGATGGGATATTTTTGAGCAGAGATGAATCAGTCAGTTTAAACTACTCCGCAGCTGAAGTTGCACCTGAATAAATAAGTTGTCCTGCTAAATACTGGTTGTTGATGAATGTACCCCAGATTCTGCTTGTCCTGTTCATAAGGATGACATTTTTGTTAAGCTGTGACAATATGAGCATGTCACACGCCTGCCCTGGTATGGAACTGAAAGAAAGCAGTGCCGCCTGAGCTTCAATTCTTCAGTGAAGGAAGCTGGCAGTGTGCAAAAGCCCTATTCTGCTTAGAAATCTCAGATGCTTCATTCCATCCACAGCAATTAAATGAAAACTTTTGGATGCAGAGAGCTGGGCTTCTAATAAAGGGCAGCAGCCTTGGCCCAGAGACTTTAAAATGTACTATTCACAATGCAAAAAAAGCAGTGTAAGTGATGCTTGGTGTAAACTCTGGAAATGACCAGGATTGGCACAAGTCTGGTATTCAGTGGTTCTGAAAACCTTCAGCTGCAGGGAAGTATTAATATTGGGAAGAGGGTGGTAGTAAGGGAAAGAGTCCACCAGCAATCCTGCAGCTCCCCACGCATCCTTGCACCTGTGGTTAGGGGTGGAAACTTCCAGTGCTTATTTTTCCCTTCATCAATTTTTGAGGTATTCTGGAACTGCCTTCACCAGGGGCCCAGCCAGGAAGCTGCACTAGAATGCAGTGAGGCTTGAGGGAGTCTGCTCCTGGGCTCTGCCAGTCTGGCAGAGACACTGCATTATTCCCAGGGATAACCTGGCTTTTGGTTCAGCTACAGAAAATGACCAGAATCCTCTGACAATCATCTCATAGAAACATGGAATGGTTTGGGTTGGAAGGGACCTTGAAGATCATCTGGTTCCAACTCCCCTGCCACAGGCAGGGAATCCCTTGGCTTCTACTTTCCCCTTCATGATCTAACATAATGAAGTCATGTAGAAGGCAGCAAGAAATGACCTCCCATCTGGCAGATAGACTCTGCTGCACTCATGATAATTTGTCATTGACCCACCTCTGCTCCAGCTTCTGCTGGAGGTGACCACCCTGTACCAAAAGTCAGCAGAAGGCAACACATCCCCCCAAGTAGTTCACAAGCAGCTCACAGTCCAGTTTAGCCTAGCCCCACTGAACTGAAGCCAACACCAGGCTTTGCATTGAGGCAGGTGGGGCCCAAGCACAGGTTTCTGTCACCCACCTCTGCAGCAGATCTGCAGAATTGCTCAGCAAAGAAGTGTTGGTAGCAGTCTTACACTGCAGCTACACAGTTGTCCAGAGCTTGCCTGTTAAATCATTTAGTGCAGGTACAAGAGCCTGACCCCAGGAACACTTTTCTTTCCTGGAAAACAGGCTCAGCATAGCCATCAGCCTGTCACTGCTTGAGGAGACTGATGTCTTGGGGAAGACAAGGAGCAATCAGGGAAGCCAGTGCCCACTGCCGTCACGGACAGTGATCCGCGTGGGAGCTCTTGTTGCTTGACATCTCGGCAGTGATTCAGCAGGAGCTGACCGGCTGTGCTGTGCTCTGAGTAACTGTCAGTAAATTGCATAGCCTGCATTCATGGCTTACAATGGTCACTAGGTTTGGCCATGACAGCTTTTCCTGGCACACCAGCCTGTTGTTTATGGCATGACTCAGTCTCAGCTGGCTTAGCAAGAAGGAGTGCAAATGTGTTACCCTGCCCGCTGCCCTCTCATATTGGTGTCACTGACTGTGCCTTAAATTCATGCTGGAGAACAGACATTGCTTAATGTTTTGTAGAAAATATCCATCTTTAGATGTATCTGCTGGTATCTGCAAATACTCAAATGAGTAAAAATACAAACAAGATAAATTCATTTGTCCCTTGTTTGTTGAGAGCCTGGTAGTCTCAAAGTAGCGTGCAGTCCCAGTGACAGGCAGCTCCTTCCTGCCTCTCCTCTGCAGCTTCCTGCTTTGCAGAGAGCTCCCATCCCGGTTTGGGTTAACCTCGTCTCCCCAGTGCCTTGGCCAAGGACAGGAGCCACAGATGGATGCAGACAGATCAGGGACTGCATGGCAGCAAAAAGGCTGTGGCTGGCAGCAGCCTGAGCACGAGCCTCAGAGCCCTGGCAGCCTGATTCTGCCTTGGTGTCTGTGGCTGTTTTATGAAAAGGAAAAAAAATTCTAAGATACCTGGGCACTGGGAGGTACCTGTCCCTCTGTGTCACAGCCCCAGGGAGCTGTGCAAGCAGGGAGCAGGGCTGCAGCAACATGAGGCTGGCACTGCCCACTCTGCCCCATGGCAAGGGAGCATCGTCCTCCCTCACCCAGCTCCCTTCTGCTGCCACCTTCCATGAGTCCCTTTCTCTCGCCATCCATTGGATCTGCATTTGATGGCAAAGGGTTGCATGCCAGAGGGACATCTCAGCTTCTCATTAACGAGGAGCCACCCCCCCGCCCCGAGGTTCGCTCTGCTCTGCCACAGAGTTGCTGACACCAGTGCTTAGTCACAGTCTGGGAGCCTTTATTTGGAATAAGGCACAGAAAGTGGCATTGGAAGAGGAAGCTTGAAGTGAGGCAGGAATCCTTCCCCTGAACAACATGTACGGAGATTTCTAAACCCTGGTGCAGGCTGCCAGGTCTTTGCCAGGCAGTGCAGCAGCTCAGCTGCTCACAAGTAGAGCTTTCTCATAAGCTTTTATAATCACAAAGCTTTGGGGCAAAATCGTTTCCAAACAAAAAAAGTTTTTAAGCACACACAAAAGCAGGCCAGCTCGGACTAAAACAAAATCTGGCCGTCGCTCCAGTTTGGAGCCTTGCCTCCCCTTAGGTTCCCTGGTTAGCATGGCCCTTCTGCATCCCAGACAAAGGGCTCTTTTTCCAGAGGGCTGTGGGTCAGGCCCTAACCTCCCCTCTGAGCTCTCAGGAAGGCATGTGGTCCCGTCACCTTACGTGCAAACTAGTTGAATAAAGAATCTTTCCCCAAATTAACTGCCTGCTTGCCATGCTGGTTGTGTGTGTCTAGCACTTGGTAGCTGTGATGTAAATCCATGGCATTGACACAAGAAAAAAGTACAGAAAGGAAGAACAGTTGGTTTCTAACAGCAAGAGTGGGTGTAAGGAGATCAGGCTTTAGTTCTGCAAAATTTCTGATGGTCCCTTCAGAAGTTGCTGAGACCCAGAACAGTTGCTGCTTTGTTGTGCCATGAACAGGGAGCTGCTAAGAGCACTCGACTGTCAGTCACCATTAGCTTTGTCTCCCTCATTTAATATAGTGCCTGTTTTATATAGACAGTGCTGTGATTTTGGAATGTGGGGCCTCATTTACAAAAAAGCTGAGGCCATAACTGCTCTTGAAGCTAATGGCAAGGTGCAGAGTACCTGTAGGATGTTAAATACCCACAAAAAACTCTTCCAAATGACTCTCCCATGAGGCTGTGTTTTGAACAAACCTCTCTGTAGCTCACTTCCCCACCTGTAAGAGGTGGATAATTTCAGTTATTCTGAAAAAGAATTTGTGAAGCCCCCCAGATACTGTAATGATAAGCAGAAGGAAAAAAAAAGACTGTCAAGGGAATCAGTAATTCTATTTTCAGGGCAGGGCTGGAACAGAGTGAAATCAATGACATATTGACCCAGGAGGATAAAACACATGATGGAATAACTCATGTAAGAAGTGCCACCCTGTTGTTAGGGATGGTGCTCGGAGGAATACACACAGCAGGGTGACATCCCTACAGCCCGGAAACACCAGGAGTGTCTAATTTTTAGGTGCTTGATTTTGCAACATTGGTGATGTCCTTTAGCACAGGAGCATTCCTGTGTGCCTGTGCAGTGTGGATTAGGGCACCACATGGAGCTGTTTGGATCCCAGCTGCTCTGCCATGGAGCCACCTGTAATGTGAAGATGATATTTCTCTCACCTGAAGTGTACTCTGGGGCAAAGCTACATAATACTGGTGAGGTGCTCAGAGAAAACAGCAGTGAAGTAAATAACACCCTGCCTATTGTTCCTGCTGGAAGAGATTGGAAACACTGAGCAAAGCCACGGGGCTGTCCTGGAGGAAGGGAAGAGCTGGCTGGCTGGAGGAGAGGCCATACAATCACCCATCCTCCCTCCTTATTTGTGACTCATACTTCTTGCCAGTTCCCATAATGGCCAACTCTTCCCTTCTTCTTAAGGCAGCTCTTCAGACCCCAGAGAGTGCCTGTCTGCAGCATTCACTGCTGGATTTCATTTGCAAACAGAAAAAGATGGTGAATTTTTGCACTTACATTGCTCTTATGCCTCATCATGTCCGTGCTCAGCTGGGTCAGGGTTAGCCAATGACAGTGTCCCACATTCCTGTATCAGTTCTGTTCTGCAGAGCCACAGGAACAGGGAAGCAGGCAGATCCCGCTGCATGCAGCCTTCCCGTTCCTTGTTATCTGGGGGAAGTGGGAGATAAAGTATTTTACTTCATCTGAACCAGCCAAGATGACTTGGACTTTCAGTCTGACTCTATACAGTGTGCCCATTTGCTGTACAACTCACTGCTGCTCCAAGAGCTATTCCAAGTGTTTTGCAGAAGGAAGAAAATTACTTTTTTACTACTTTAGTTACTAGTCACCAAAATAAAACTACAGCAATGAGCTGTCCAGCCTAACAAAATCCTGTTCATGGGAGCTATGCCAAAGCATAAAGGAACCTGTAGTTTAAACACAGGCTAGAACTGGATATTATATAGAAAATGAAGTGATTCAGGGGTACCTCTGGTCCTGACAAGGAATGCTCAGGTAAAAGTTGTCTCTCTGCTCTTGCAGGTTCATGATATCAAATTCCAAGCTCCAACTTTGGAAGAAAAGGAATCGTGGATAAAAGCTCTTAATGAAGGGATCAATAGAGGCAAAAACAAAGTATTTGATGAGGTAAGAGAAACAGTTTTCAAACTCCTGTGTTTCTGTGTCCATTCTCATCCATGGCTCCTTTGGCTAAAAGCAGAACTTCCCTGAACCCCTGTTCTCCCTATCCATCCTCCATGCCAGCCATGGTCCAAGGAAAAAGAAAGATGGTGTGCAAGGCAGGGCAGGTTCCTTCCCTTCAGAACCTGGGATCAGAGGATATCTGGAAGTTCCCCTCTCCCAGTGGAAGTGGCTGGTGCAGAGAAACAGCTGCAATGCTGAGTTGTGTAGAGCTGGGATGCAGCCTGGAGAGACTCATCTTCCCCACGCTGCCATGATCCTTAGCACCAAAGAGCCTGGAAATGGAGGTATTTGGTTAGGATATAGCCAAGTCTGCAAGAGTGGAAAAGTCTGAAGTGACTCAGTCCACCAGCTATTCCACCTGCAGTCTGGAGAGAAGTCTTGTGGGAAGTTACTCCATGGTCCTGGCCAAACCTGCCTGCCTCTCAGCTGGCCCCAGCACACCTGCACTTTCAAATTCTCCTCCCATCCTGCTGCACAGAGGGAAGGATGAAAATTGCACAACCTAAAGCCTGCTTAACCTTGCCCTGCTCCCTCTTAGTTTGTAACTAAGCTAAACCAAAGGAGCAGCATTTCTTCTGCAGTTCTTTCAGTAACTGAAAGGAAGTGAACAAAACCACCACCATGGGAATGACACAAGAAGAAACAAGTAGGGTAAGAAGGGAAAAAGCAATCAGCAAGATCTGTTTAGCAAAGGAAACCAAAGCAGTGAGGAAAAGTTTTGAGAAAAGGGCTGAGTGGTGTAGATATAGTGCTAGAGGTGTGAACTCTGACAGGCTGGACTTTGCTTTTATTCAGCAGAGTGCAAAAGCATATGGGTACAGTGGGCAGTGAACTCTGCACACCCTTCAGCACCACAGCAAGGTGGGATCTCAGATCACTTCCCTGCCCTGTGACCTGGGGTTATCCTTCTTACAGAGAGAACCAGCCTCTAATTCTCATTCATTCCTTTAAGGATCAAACCTCAGATTTAAAGTCTTTCCACATAGGCCAGGCACAGGCTAACGGGTCAAGCCCTCAGCTGGCTTGGATTATCTGTTCTCCCCTGAAGGAGCTGTAAAACCACTCTGTCATACCAGCCATTTTTCTCTTTAAATCCCTATTTCACCCTCGCCAGCTTTCCTATTGTACAAACTTGTGGTAGGAAGGACACACAGATGTTTTGGTGTCCCTGGTCACTGGTGCTGCCCCTCCACGTGGAGCAGACTGCAGCTCTCGGCTGTCACAGCGTGGGTGGGTGGTCACAGAGCCAGCACCAAGAAATACCTGTCAGGGCACTGGGACCTCCCTCCCTAAGAGTGTGAGGCAGTGGGTATCTCATCTGATTGCAGGAAGTAAATTTGTTAATTCAGCTGGAGTTGCGATTAATCCAGGTCACTGCTCACACCTTCTCCTCAGCATCCTCCAGTCATCAGAGCTGTGGAAGGGAAGGGCTGTAACAAAGTGCTGCTGATACAGTTCACAGTCAGGTCATGGTTATTAATGAGCTTTCACCTCTAAGATGGAAACAGCAGTTTTGGTGCTGAGTTCTGCCACATGCAGGAGTGGGTCCAAGCACAGGGTGCAGTGAGGACAAAGCTCCTTGTGTGCTTTCCTCTGTGCCCCTTAGGTGGAGGGAAGTTTAGCCATTGCAAAACTCTGAGACCTTAAATATCCATCACATACATGCAGGGCTTTGCAGGCAGGCTGTAACTGAGCTCTGAGGTAAAGACTAGTAGTGAAATATTCTCCAAATGCTTCAACATTTCATGTGTGACAGTGACAACTTTATGGACATATCTTGAGAAATTAATGACCCTCTTCTTATTTTGTTTCCCTCCTCTTCCCCCTGTTAAAGGTGAAGGTAGATGAGAGCCTTTCCTTGGACCACGTAACTCGGGACAGGGTGAAGG
This sequence comes from Pardalotus punctatus, assembly GCA_013400915.1. Lineage (NCBI taxonomy): Eukaryota > Metazoa > Chordata > Aves > Passeriformes > Pardalotidae > Pardalotus > Pardalotus punctatus. The sequence goes on from VZTX01010139.1 coordinate 36,157, forward strand.
TGTCCCATGGACGCAGGCCACCCACAAGAAGTCACCTAAAGGAGGTAAGTGCACCCTGTTGGAGTGAGCCATCCCACCAGCTGGGATCACCGAGAGCTGCTCCTTCTACTTAGGTACCGAAGCCCAGGGAAAACCCCAGGCAGGGACAGTCCAGGGAAATCTGACAAGGGAAACAACTTCCTCCCAGCACCTCTCTAAGGAAGCTCCAGGTTCCCAGAGATCTCTATCTGCTGCAACACATTACCATATATTTCGCTTTTTGTATCTCATAAGCTGCATGACCATCTGGTCAGAGCCATTAGAGTTTCATTTTCATCAGAAGAGACCAAAGCTTCTATATTTATTTTCTAAGATGTGATAATTTTGTAGCCACAGTGGTCTAAAGGTAGAAGAACTGCATGGTCCACGGGGAGAAGCTGTATTTTTATTAAGCTAACCAGAGAAAGCAGATAAGCTTTCAAGCTTACAAGCCCTTCCCTAGGTCTGAAACGGAATACATTATTCTCTCAGGCAGTTTTATAGACTAACCTGTCTACTTTTAACTGATTTTTTAGGTCTGTTACTTACAAAAAAAAAACACCAAAAAACAGAAAAAACACAAAATAAACCTGCATTTCATTTCCAGGGGAGAGGTTCTTACTAATGTTTGATTCCTGTGATTCATGAAAAAGGTTCTACAGACAGATTGATATTTTAGCAGAGCATTAATCTCAAGCAGGGAAGGTTTTTAAATCAAACCTTCTTTCTTCAGACTTCCAAGACTCTGACTTATGTGCCTGCACAACACTCAGATGACCCTTGTGCAGAAAATGAGATGCCTTGAGACTTTTTATTTTGCATAGAAATGGAGGGAGAGCGTCTCTCCCAGAGAAATGCATGAGAATGAATCATAGATTCCCATCCTCCAGAAAACCGCAGAAGAAAACATGACAAAAGTCACAGCAACAATGAAGTGTGGATTCTGTTGCCTAATACGGGTTCAGTAAGGTAGGAAGCCCTTCCCTAAGCTCTAAAAACATTTCCCTGCTCAGATCACTATTTTCACAAGATACCTCCAAGGTTAATACCTGTAAGACTTCTCACCCTCAGCCAAAATCAAGGGAAACTGGCTTACAAATTCAGAAGCAGGAATGAGGGGATAGAGCCTGCAGGAAGATGCGTATCATGGCTGCTGGCTGCAGATTCACGGAGGAAATGGCATGAACATTGATTTTCAGTGTTCAAAGCAGGCCAGGTGAGCATGGGTCAGGGCCAAGCTGCCAGAATGCAGCTTGCCTCCATCTCTCTGATGGGCTGGAAAGGCAAAGAGAGGCTTTCACTAAACTCTCTGCACTGCAGGAGCCTGGCCCTGGGTGCAGCTATGCCTTCGTGTGGTTTTGGGTTCCCTCACACAGGAACTGTCACCGCGTTTCTCCCTGTGGGCCACTGAGCTTTCATGCTGCAATGTCTTTGCTAAGTCCATCCTTTTTAGGAAAACCTCCCTACTACAGAGAGTTGCACACAGTCTGTGGTCTGAAGGAGGTTTAACCAGCTGAGGCTTGACCCTGGTAAGGCAGGGACGACATCAGGTTGGAGGAAGGAAGCAGAAGGCAACAGGACTACAATAGTATCCCTGGCCAAGCAATCTGAAGATCAGCATGGTTTATGACAGGCTCAAGCAGAAAAGAGAGCCTTTGGGGAGGCATATTGTAAATGAAGGGGGCAGAGGGATCCTGCTACCACAAGACAAAGAATAAAAATAAGGCAGAGCTTAACACCAGTGCCCACAAGAAAACCAAGAAATAAGGTTATTGTGCAACAGGCTTTAGGATGTTCTTATCAAAGGTAGTAGTAAAGTAAATTCTGTGCTTTTCTGAGAATCAAGGGCTGGTTTGGGTTGGAAGGGACCTTAAAAATCCTCTTCTTCTCCTGCCAGGGCAGAGAACCTTTCACTAGACCAGGTTACTCCAAGCTCCTTCCAGCCTGGCTTTGAACACTCCAGAGATGGGGAGTCCACAGTCTCCCTGGGCAACCTGTGCCAGGGCCTCACCACCCTTACAGTGAAGAATTTCTTCCAAATATCTAATCTAAACCTTCCCTCTTTCAGCTTAAGGCCATTCCCCCTTGTCCTACCACTCCATGCCCTTGTGAAAAGCCCCTCTCCAGCTCTCTTTGAAGCCCCCTTAGGCACTAAAATGGGCTCTAAGGTCTCCCTGAAGCCTTATCTTCTGCAGGGTGAACAGCCCCAGCTCTCTCGGCTTGAAGCAGCAGCCCCTTGCTTGCCGTGCTGGTTGTGAGGGTTTTGCACTTTAACTTGAAGTTAAAGGATGGAGCACAGGATTGATGACAGGATAGATATTGAAAACTTTCTCTCTTTTATTTCAGGCTGCCAAGTGTACATCAGATGGTATCCTGCGACTAGATCTGGATATAGTAGACAATGGACCACCAACCTTCGATTCCACTATCAGTGAAAGTGACAATGAACCACCTCAAAAAGAAACTCCAAAGCCACCTATGCCACCTACAAAACCCACTGTCACAAAAGAAAACCAAGAGGCAGAGAACAATGTTCCTGACCAGGAACATAAAACACCTCTGTCTCCTCCATTGTCTCCAGATAAGAAGCTTAAGGAAGGCATCACATCAAAGGACAGTGTAAATGCCAAGGAAGAGGACTCTGTAAGTCCAGAGGAGAATGTGGAAGAATGCCAAGCACCAAATGAGGAGAACAAGGAGAACCTTGTTGAGGTCAGCAACAGGGTTATATCAAAAGCTCCAGTTCCACTTCCTAAGAGTGTGCCAGACAAGCTCAAAGTAGCTTGGGACCAACCAACCATTGAACCTAAAAAGACAGAAGACTTGGAATCATCAGGAGATGATGGCAAAGACAACCTGGCTGAGGTTGCTGCTGCAGATGTTACAAAGCCTCCTGTTCCTCCTAAGGCTTTGTCAGAGAAAATGCTTGCCACAGTGAACTCCAGCCATGGTGACCTGGAAGCTGGGGGCTGGGAAGAGCAGGAGTCTGGCAGCTCCAAGCCCCCGGTGAATGGGATCACAGCCAGCAAGGCAGCAGAGTTCACATCCCCGACAGCTGAAACAGAAGAAGGAAATGGGAGAACCGCTGCCGAGAAGGAACAACAAACTTCAAGAGAAGAGGCAGAGAGTTCCTTAGCTACAGAAACAGAGCAGGAGAGTGTAAAAGCAGCTATTGAGAAGAAAGATTCTACAGAAAACACTTTGGGTCTCAAACTTCGCTCTTCTTCTCTGGGAGACTTGCTGTCTGATTCCAAAAATAAACAGAGAGCACTTCCAGGCCAAGGTTTCCCAAAGGATTCCCATCAATGCTTAGCTAAAATGGAGGAGAAAGTTGCTAATGAAAGGGAAAAGGCAGAAAAGCTTCTGCAGAAGGTTTTACGTGAAGGGTTGGAACAGGCCCAGGAGGGAAATGGACCCCCAGTGATGGCAGAGACGTTGCTCAATGAGGCAGTAGAACAACTTCGGCAAGCTACACAAGTTTTGCAAGAAATTAAAGGTCTTGGAGAACTGAAAAAAGAAGCAACACAGAAACAGAAAGAAAAGCAAAAGGATCTAGTGACTCTTTACAGGAGAAGTGCTCCCTGACACACTCTGCAGAGACTTCTTTCCCAAAATCAAAGCTAAACATTTGCATTTATGATTTGTACCATTGCTAGGCCAGTGTTTAAAGATGGTGTTTTGCTGTGCACACACCATGTTTGGGACAGAATTGAGCTTTCAGTTATAGCATCTTTCTTTCTTCATGTTGTACATACCAGTCTGGTTGTAATCCTCTTAGCACAGCAGAAGGTTACAGGACAGTGAACAGATTCAAAAATGTGAATGCTCTTTAAGGATTCTGTCCAAAGTCCTTTCAATGGATTAGACCTTAAAATGTACTGGTAATCAGACCAAGCCAGATTTTTTGAAAGGAGAAGAATGGCTATTCTAGCAAAAGCCTCTGTCTCTCTGTATTTACAGACAAGCAGATACCAGATTACGCTGGCACCTATCTGGTTTTCCCAGTTAAATCATTTAAGGATAAATGTAGTCAGTGTTTGTTCACTTGCTGGCACGGTTTCCCAGACCACCTGGCCCAGTGACATCTAGGAATGTAAAGATAAACGGTTTAATCTTCTCCAAAGATACTCATAAAACCACATCCACAGTTAAAAAGTGACCGCACACAGAGGGAAACCAAACAGGCCAATTCCTGATTCCAAGTAGTGTCCCTGATGTGGAGCAGCTGTATGAAGGCACTCTGAGACTGGCTTTGCAGAGTTTTAGGTGTGCTAAGCACTGTATGACTGAACACAAGTCTCAAAGCATCATTGCCAGGCAAGTATTGATTATTCCTCCTTCATTAATAGCGAAATTGAGGTTACACTTGGCCTGTGAAGATGTCTTCTACCAGCTCAACATGTTTATTGTTGAGGACCACACCTATCTGGTAACTCTGAATCCCCTCAGCATTGTTGGGAACAAATAGCCAGGCATTTGGAGAACTTGCATCCAGGAGATCCCCAGGAGCTTCCTAGGAGAGCTGTCTCTAAGAAACTTTGGGGATGCGTGTTCCCTTAGTGTTGTCTCGGGATGCACACACATCGGGCAGGGGGTCTGGATGAGATCCCCTTGCCCCTGAACACATCTCTACCTGCTGTGTCCTGGCCAGCCTGAGAGCCATGGTTTGGCCCAGATCTCTCTAACTGACACACATGCAGGGAAAGGTGTTTTGCACACAAAACTTGGGCTGGTCCCAATGGCTTAGGTATATGAAAATAAAAATGCCTTGCTCCAGAAGGGTGAGAAAGGCATTACAGAAGGCTCCAGCACAATTCCCACAGCTTCCCTGTCCACCTGCTGAGAGCAACCACAGTTTCTGTGGTCTTTAGTGATTACAGCAGTGGCGAAATCATATCTTTGCACTGCTGCTGTATAGCCCGGTACCTGAGCTGGGTCATCTCCCCTATTCTCTATAGTTGCTTTGAGAAGAATCATGTGACAGCCCAGAGGGCTTCTCATTTGCTTGAGCCAGGCTCTGGAAACATGGAAAATGGCAATCTCCCCAGTCTGGTTTTAAGGAATGGCACGCTACCTAAAGTCTTTTCTCTCATTTGCCAGCACTTTGTTCTTAGCTCATCCATTTGTTTTTCTTCTAATTTCCCAGGTCCCACAAGTCTGCAGGGGGCTGCAAACACCACCCGTAGCAGCAGTAAAGTTTCATCTGAGCCTCCTCTTAGACTAGGCCCAGGTACTTCAGGTCTGAGGACAGAAAGGTTGGCTTTGGGCTTCCAGATTTCCTGGTTTTCACCACCTGGAGCCAGCAAGACAGGTAGTGACCATAACTGATGCTTCTGCCTCTTTTGACTAAACCAGCCTTGGTTTTGGTAGTCAGTCCCCCTCTCAAGACAGCCATAGATGTCATATGAGAGTTCACTTGTTACTCTGTCACATGGAAAGTTCTACATAGTCAAACACTTAGGGCTCGGGTGCCAAAAAGCTTTGCTTTGAGACAGAAAGTTTCCAATGTCCTAAGCCCACCCCAAGGCACACTGCCTGGAGCAAACTCTGGATCTGTGCCATTTGCTGCTGTAGGTTTAATGTGAACTATGGGTCATATTCACCTTTCCAGACACACTTAGGACAAGGGCTAAGAACACAGACAACATTCAGTGCCTATCAGCTATCTATGTCTTTTTCTGCATGTGCACTTTTGTTTACCGAACACTGTGTGGTATGAATGTGAGCTGTCAGAACCTGGTGTGCACTGGAAGTCGAGGGACATCAGCTCCAGAGAGCAGGCAGGCTTTTGCAAGATGCAGTTCTATAACGAGAGATGGGGGAAAACCCAGTTCACACTAACAGGAATATACACAAACCAAGGCAAACTCTGGGTACAGGTTCATATCCCAAAGCTGAAGCCAGTCCTGAACTTCAGGACAGGCAAATCAAAGCCTGGAATTGAAATCCAGGAGAATGACAACAGCTTATGGGGTAGCTCAGTCCCCTAATTTATATACAATGCTTTTGCTCTCCCCAGTGATTTCTTGTGGCGGTGTGTTCTGTGGATACTCGTCTGGCAAAGCGCTGGTGACAATACCCAGACATCCCTCTCTGTTACAGCCAAACCTACAGGATGTGCTTTTATTTACTGTATGTTTTTATATTATACTCAATATTCTAATGAATAAATGTCTGACATTTTACTGAATACCCATCAGAAGGAATCCTAACAGATAAATACTTTATACCTGTTAGGAAATGGGCAAATTAAATAATTTTACAAGCTACAGCTAATTACTGTATATGCTGTACTAACAGATCTTACTAGATTTGTATTATGTCTTGTAAATAGGTATAACTTAAGTGGAATCTCTGTATCACCCAGTAACTTTACTGATGCAAATGCTATGTTAGAGACTCTTGGTTTTAACTATTTTTTCTAATAGGTTTAGCAGTTTCATCCTAAAACACCCAGCCTTCTATGGCAACTCCCATTTTCAACGTACATCCTGCCACCATGCACTTTTTTTTTAAATCTTCCTTTAAACACACATTTAAACTTGCATCTAATTCCTGGCTGCACTAAGGCTGGGGTTTTTTGTGCCTGAAAACCCTCTGGGCTTGGAGTGCTGGGGTGTGAGTCTGTGTTTTGGGCTGTGCCACCAGTTTACATGTCTGTGACAGGAAGGAAGTGAGTTTGCAAGTGAGCAAGTGTGGATGACGATCTGAAAAGCAGCTGCTGCAGCCCGTGGAAAGGCAGCACTTTGTCTCCTGCTTGTAAAGAGCTTTGAGATTCGGCAATAAAACCTCCTTTTAAAAATCTGCTGTTTCAGACCCATTTGTCCTAAAGTGGAGCAAGGAAGCGCCACCAGAAGCAGCACATTAAGGCCTTGCTCTGGAGAAGGGAACACTGCACAGGCTGTGGTCAGGCTGAGGTGAGCTTGGTGCTAACCACAAGGCAGGAGGAAGGAGAAGTGCTGGGGGCTGCAGCTGGCACAGAGCTGGAGCTGCTGCCGCACACAGAGCAGTTCCTGACTCATCCCTGCCTGCCAGCTTGGCTACCCTGGCCAGAAAGCGTGGCCGAGGCCAGGATCTCCTTCTGGAAAGCAGTGGGAAGCATCACCTCACCAAGTGCAGGCTCCAGCAGGGCTGGCTGGGCTCTCTTAACGCCTTCATGTGGACTCACTGGTGTCTACAGAATGTGGAGCCCACTCAGCACTTGTTCCGTTGGTGGTGAGCAACACCAGAGCCTTGTTCCTCTGCCCAGATGCCAGGAAGCTGCAGCAAGAGAAGGAGCTGATATCACAGTGACTGCTTCCCTTCTGCAAAAACTGGTCAGAAATTGGTCAGTAGGTTCCAAAGTTACGAGGAAGCAGGGAAAAGAGTGCAAGTATACGTGCCATCCTCTTGCACAATAAGAACATTCATTTGTGGAAAAAATTGTGGTTAGCAAACCCTCTAACCCCTTGCTGGGAAGGGGGCTGTTCCTCAGAGGAGTCTCCAAGACACAGGGGTGATTTCTACAGATATGCTGTAGAGAAAGGCATTCTCTTCTCTCATTAAGAAAACACACAACATGTCACATTTTGGCCTTAAATTGGTGTTGGTAAGGAAGGGAAATGTCTAGCACTATGCAAAACAATAAAAAATGTAAAAAAAATGCAAAAGAAAACATACATAGTTTTGGCATATGACTAATTTCCCTGACTTGCTCTTAAGTCAATGGATAGTCATGGGTTACTGGTTCGAAGAGACTGTCTTGTGCAATACTCTCTGAAATAGACAATTCAGATCCTAGATGCCTTACTGTGATCCTACAGAACTCAGTAATTTGCAGCTGAAAAGGAGCAGAAAGATCTCTTCCAGTCCCAGGGGGCCAAAAGATTTACTACAGCCCAGGCTAGCCTACACTGATGACTAATTATTCTTGCTATTAAAAAATGTGTCTTTTATCTTAAATATGAGTCATCAACAATGAAGCTCTCCAACATTTCCCCTTTCCAGTTTAAGAGTCAGAGAATTCATAGACATGGAATAGACCCACAGTGTTTAGAGAATGAAGATCACTGTTTTGTTATGCTGTGAAAATTCACACACTTCAAAAAGCCAGTGGTTAATTTATTCTTGGAAACATAGTCACTGTGTTCTAGTGCCTTACCTCACAGCTAAGCAACCCACCATATTCCTGTGACAACCACTGGTAGGTGATGTTACAAAACATTAACAATTTCATTCTCAGCAGCAATCCTGATGTCAGGTACTTTAAGCCATGTGTTTTCCATCCCCCCCAGGTATTAGGGACCCAATCCCACCAGCTTCCCTTGAGGGAGCAAGCAGGGTTTGTCCCCTCTGCCCGAGCTAACACATATGGGCACTTAGAAGTAGTAAACATAACATCTGGAGAAATGGTGAAGATATCCTACCTTAGTGCATCTTCAGTAAAGATGATACATAAAACATGTCTTCACACATACAGGAAAAAAAAAAAAAAGGAAAACTGGAATATTGCAAAATGCCACTTGAAAGAAGTTATTGCAGGGGGGATGGATATCCACAGATTATCTCATCGACTAGGTAAAGTAAAAAAAAACAAGTTGGCTTAATTTGCTGGGGGGAAAAAAAAAAGATAGAAGACTTCTAATTAGAACAGTATTCCAGGCCCAGGGTGGATGTGTTCTAGAATGGGATCCACAGAGAGGCCTCCATCACTGGGACCTCTTAAGAGCAGATGTGCAGGGAAGGTGGATATATCTCACCTTCTTCTGCACAAAAAAAAAGCAGATTAAACTGTGGCCTTCTCAGCCAGATGGTTTCCATAAGACACTGGCAGAAGCCTCATAGCTCCACAGCCTGGCCTGCTCTCCCAAAATTTCTCCTCTTCTTCTGCTCCAGATTTCAGTTCTCATTTCTCCCCACTTTCCCATCTCATGCCCCTTCTCTGCCAGAACAACTGAACTCTAGAAAGCTCAATGCTGTGTTGATAAGTTCTAGTTTCCCTAAGTTTAGTTGTGCTGCTGCCAAAAAAATCCTTACTCCCACCTTCATTGGATTCACAATCCATTTTTCACATCCCCTGCATCTACAATCCCCATGTTTACATTTCCTATTTCCATCCCACCACACTCATGAAGGATAAGTTTATGCTTTGGAACATGGGCATTTTTCAAAGTCAGGAAATGAATTATAGAATTATTAGCTCAAAATAAATGAATGAAAGGAATCAAAATGTCCAAAGCTAGAACTACCTCTATTGGTGGTTCTTTTATAGCATCTTCCAGCACAAAGACCTAAAGTGTTCTGTGGCCATGAATTAATTTTGCCTTGTGGTGCAACCAGGAGAGACGATGGAGCTTCTCACCCTGCAGAATGAAGGCAAAGGCACAGAGAATTGAAGAGGTGGGCTTCAAACCCATTCTCCTGCAGCAGATACTTTTTTTTTTTTTAGTTGGTGAGCTAGTGACATTTTGCAATAAACATTGAATAACCAGAATATCAGATGACCACATGAAGTGCTCCTAAAAACAGAAAAAAACAACCAAACAAAAAAAAGCCAATTCTGGGAATTTGTCCTTTGATGACTTTTCTAACCCTTAGCAGGGATTGGAATGGACCTCCAAATCCTACTTGTTTTGAGCAATATGACCATTAAAGAACTCGTATTCCCGGCCCATAAGTGGATAAGACATACTACAAAAATAGTGTATATATCTGTTGTATCTATATAATATTGTTCATTTAAAACAAGAAATAAGAACTTGAAGTATTCTGGAGACATTCTGGGGGAAAAGACAAAGCCATCTGGAGCAGAGACTATCAGGAGAAGAGGTCAGAGGCAGGAAGAGGGCAAGACATGGGAATGCAATGCCAAGTACTAGCTGTCATTCATGGGTAAGGGTATGACATTTATGCAATGCAAACAGATTCAAACTCTTCTTCCCCACAGAACTACACAGCAGGGCATATCCAGAAATCAGGATCTTTGAATGCTGATTACTGACTTTCCTTTACCCTTTATTGAAACATTTAATTCCCTCTTGGTCTCTAAATAGTTTTAGATGCTTGTGAAGGTCTTAACTATATTAATATTTTTCCCTTCCCTTTCCACAAAAGCTCTAGTTTTGGGGCAAACACATTTTTTACTTCCAGAGAAACGTGCCTTGCACAGAAAGAAATGTTTCTTAGAGGACAAATGCTAATCTGTTTTAGATACAAGTTATCTATCACACCACTGCACACTGGGATATTTATCACTGAAACTGATAAAACATGAGAAGATCTCCAAAAGTCCAACAGATATGCAAGCCAGCGTGACTAAGTGGGCAAGGATCTGTGCAAACAAAACTGCAAGTTCCTCTGCTATTTCATCCACAAGAAGAAGTGAGTTTTGAAATACTGGCAAAATCTTCTGGGTTTGTTTAGACCACATCACCATGACAGCAAAGCACTGCCCTGTTCTTCATGTATTGTACAACTTTGCAAGAGACAGTGGTGAGGGGGAAATGAAGCTCAAAGGAAAAACATGGCCGGATGTCATATGGGAGATCACAGCAGATACCCCAGCCTGTGGATAACCTTCCTGCCCAACCACAGAGACTCTGATGGGTTTTTTGCTGAAGAAACTCTGAATTTTCAACAGTATGGGTTGCATTTTCTGAGCAAGGCAAATATATTCCACTTGTTTTCCATGGCCAAGAGCTAATGAACTTGTGAAAGGTCACCAATGCAAACAATAGTCATCTATTCAAAGGGCAGGACTGCTCTCAGTTTAACCACACTTCTGCTGTTCTATCCAGGTGGGTTCAAAACCACCCACCTTCAAGGGTGGAATCAGGGCCTCATGGGAGTTGCTGGTGAGAAATTTTCTGGCAAAACATTTTCAGGTCAAAACAGCAATGCAAAGTTGTTAACAGAGGACAGCAGATATGGAAAGGTGTGCTGGTTTAAAAAATTATACAAAAAATAATTTGGACAAATTGACATTTCAAAAGCAGACAATTTTGCTCTGCAGCTCAAAACCACAATTTCAACACTATCTGATTTACAATTTTAAAAGTAACCCAAACATTTTTAAAAATATGAAATTACATATTTTGATGGAACTCATATGATTGCTTCTTGTTTGTTTACAAAAGCTTTAAAATTTTTTAGATGTTTTTCCTTGCTCTAGATGAAAGGTAGAAAATGGAAACCCTTGGGAAAGCTCAGAAGATGTGAAAGCTCCTTCAGTGTGATCTAGGCAGTCAAAGTAGGATTCCTTTCCATTTCATTCAAAATGAGGCACCGGGCTCCAGTCTGGCTCCTCTGCTCCTCGAAGGGGCAATGTTTCATTCTCACATTATCCAGTCAGGCCATGAGCTGTGCTCCATTTATTTTGGCTCAACACAACAGTAGCTGCACAGGTACAGGGCTGGTTTTTTAAATGAGAGAAAATGCCCACACAATCCCAGTAAATTTGTAGACATCAAAAGGAATCCCTAGAACATCTGTAAGGAGTCTGGTCTCATTCCTTATGAAAAGTTTGCATTCAAAAGTGTCATGTTCTTCTTGTAAGCTGCTTGTTTGGAATTCAAGTATTTTCAGCACTAAGCACAAGAGATGTAAATTTGGGGGCTTGCAGCCAAGGCCACCACTCCTATAGAATAGAAAGAGCACAGGCTGTTCTCTACAGCTCCTGTTCCGCTCATTGGGACAGAGGCAGAGGGCAACATCCACAGCAGCACCATCCTGGTTAGACATCCGTCCCATGGACTGTGAGACATGTCAGCAGAATAGAAGGAATTTTTCAGCCTTCAAATCAGGATCCTTGGAGGACCCTTCCCATTCACCACAGTGAATAACAGCAAATTGAAATGCAGCCACTGCCCACCCCAGTTTCCTGGCATTTAGCAGACACTTGCATTGACTAATTATCACCAGTCCTGTCCTACCTAGAGCTCCCAAATATTGCAACAAACAGCTTTAGGGAAGAACATGCACATGGAGGTCTGCGCATACCATAAATACTATGGGAATAGCATCTGGGTTTGAAGATGTAGCATCCACAGATTGGTTCTGCACAAATGCACTGATGAGGGGAGCCAGCCATTGGGGTTCTGACCCCAATTTCTAGATTCAGCAAACAACAGAGGCCAACAGAGTTTAATTATTTTTTTTGCCAAGCGGTTGGACACTCAGCTGAGATCCTGTGGCTGTAACTCAGCTGTGTTACAAGCCATCTCCAGCAAGAAGGCACTGGAGCAGGAGGTAATTGAGGGCTGGTTTCCAGAGGGAATTTTCCCTTAAAAGGATAACTACATTGTCATGAAGAAACCAGCTCACTTCCACTGCCCGCAGAGCTTTTTGCAAACACGCTGCCAGAGCTGGGGGCGGTGGCGGGTAAAGAGCAGGCAGCCAGCAGCAGCAGGGCAGCGCCTGCTCCCTACATGCTACAGAACTGCTGCAGCCTCTCTCAGCCACGCTCTGCCATGAAGGGCAGCAGGACACACAGGCAGCCCCAGGAGGTCACTTCAGTGCTGTGTAAGAAGAGGCCAACTCCCATCATCTGCTTGAGGCAAAAAGAAACCCAAGTGAGGGATTGCAACCAAAGAAACCAGCCTCACAAAAAGTGTTTGCACTCAAAATCAGCAATATTTTCAGAGGGGGGCAGGCAGCATGCCAGCTGAACGCATGCCAAGGAATATTGCCGATTAAATCTTTTTCCACCAGAAAATAACTGAAATCCCAGCTTTTCATTTGAGAGTCTGTGGAACAATTCTTACCAAAACTCTGAAGATGGGATCCAGGAGAATGATGAGAGAGCAGAACCCCATGGTGGCCTCTCACCCAGCAGCAGGCTGCTGAGACAGGACAGCCAGGTTTAAGGCCAAATTCCCCTCTAGAAGACTCAGCCTGGTGACTTGAACCTCAGCTTCCCATTACCAAGAGGAAACTGCCTTAGACCTAACACAGCCCTGCTCCAGGGCCAGGATACCTCCTTGTCCTCTGGACAACCCACCCACCTGGAGCTTTGCACTGTGCTCTCCTGTGCAATTTTTACAAGGAATGAAGCCGAAATGGGAATGGCTGGGTTTGGCCCAGCTGTAGTGGCAGGCACCAATTCCCACCTCACAGCTAAAGCTTCTCTTGGGTGAGGTTTTCAACTCTGACTCATGCTCCTGTGGTCTCTAGCACAGAATAAGCCACCCATCATGCTGCAAGAGAAGGAACCAGGGCCTGGTGTTTCCCTGCACCCTGATGAGAGAACAAAATATGTTCAAGTGAGCCCCAGCCAGATTGGAAGTGAGCAGAGACTCCTGAGCTGGCAGTGCAACAGAGGCTTACACAGAGTAAAACACCATCCCTTTCTTTGAGGACTGGCAGCCCACAGAATCCCAAGCAGCTTGAGTCCTTCCATTGCAATGGGGAGCCCAGCCCAGAGAGTGGGTGAGACAGATTTCTGGTGACCAAGAAGTCATCATTGCTGGAAGCAGGATCTCCTAGCACTGAGCACCTTTAAGAAACAGACCACCAGCAACCTCCTCCAGACCACAGAGGTCAGCTCAGGAGCTGCAGCGATTCTGCAGCTGCTCCTAGTTCTGCCTGGTAGTTGCTCCATCTGAGCCCATCCCATTGCTACCTTTGTAAAGTGTCCACTTGAAACAGTCCCATTGCAGGAGCTCCACAAGCAGCCATGGAAATTCAGCACACTTCTCTTTGCTTTACAGGTAGAAATTTTTATTTTCTAATCAGTCTTCCTCTGTAGAAAGAAGTATGAAAAGCTTCAGCAGGGTAAGTGTGTTAGTGTCGATAAACAGAAACTCGTCCAGAGAATAACAGCAGAAAGCTGGAGAATTACAGGTGGCTACAGGCACAGACTGGTTGCCATTTGGCTTTTCCTTTCTATGAGTAACAGCAAGAAAATGAGTCAGACTCTATGGCTGAGTCACAGTGAGTGAATATAAACTTGCTTTTCAGACCAAGAGAACTTGGGCAGGTGGAGGAAGAGCTCTGTATAATCTGCCCTGGATAAACACAGCATGGTCCCTCCATGTGCAAGTCCTGCTCTGGGCCTAGGATTTGCAAGCCTGTCCCAAAGGAAGACCCCGTGGTGGAAATATATGATAAACATACGACAACATCTGCCTTCTGTTTCCTGTGCTGTGTACAGATTTATCTCTGTAGATAACCCTGTCCCTCTCAAAAAGAAAGCTGGAGTTGTGCTTTAAAAACGCTGCGGAGACTAGTGACAATTTGAATCAGTTCATTCTGTACCTGTTCTCAGACCACGTGTATCACCACATCTCAGGACCATCTGCTCGACACTTGAGCGAAGTGATTACACATCTGCCCGGGGTTGTTTGTTCCCTCATCCCTCCTGAGCACAGAAGCCAGAGGCAGGATAGGCAAAGTGTGCTTTCTGCATTCATGTGTGCTCTCTCCACATGCAGAGTGGAGCTGACGCCCAGCTGAGCTCCCTTACCTCCTCTCCACTGATGTCATTATTTTCCATGTTGCTTGTTGTGCCCAGCAGTGAAGAAGCCCTGTCAGAGATGTTCCTGCATTGTCAGAGCTGTTCCTGCACTGATCACCAGCAACTCTAGCAGAGGACTTTAAAGGGAACCCTGGTGGGCTGCAGTAAAATAAAAATCATCAGGCTACAATTTGACATCAGAGAGCTCCTTGTAGAACACATGACTCCGGCTGCTGTACCAGCCCCCTCCCCCTGCCTCCAATTCCAAGACCATAAAATTACTCATTAGGCTTGAAACAAAACGCTCTCGGTGCACTTGCGTGTGGCTGGAGGCAGAGACAGATGTTTTGGGCTCTGGAAGAAAATTGCTGAGAGACAGAAATGAAACACTTCCAAAGCTGCACTGTGCTCGCCTGCTCCTGTTGGACTCCATGGTTTTTCCATGGGGTCAGATTAGAAGGGAGTGATGGCATCACTGAGCAACCCTTTGCTTCCACTTTGCTTTTATTAAATCCTCAAACCAAATTTTCTGTTTCACTTCAAGTTTTGCACTGGGTCCTTCAGCATGGCATAAGAGCAGCTCAGGGCTGTGCCTCGGGAAATAGGTTTCAGCACTTTGGGTTATGGTTAAAAGATCTTACATTTCAGCTGCACTTTTGTCTTGAAAAGAACAGGGAGAGATTGCCTTTAGGAGCCAGACGGTCCTCAGAAGCCCAGGAAGCAGAGGATCCTCCCTCTTTTTACACATCCAGTAAGTGAGAATAAAAACATTGCCTGCAGGCATGTCAGTGAGGGGATTAGGATTCAATGTCCAGATTATTGCTCGGGTTTATACGAGGCAGCCGTTCCCACCTCCCATAACCAAACACTTGCTCAGTTAACCATGACATTCAAACCAGGGAGGGCTGGGACTCCAGGTCCATCACACCATTTCTCTTCTTAAATTCAAGAAAGAATATTCTGCCTTTAGATCCTTTCCTGCTACTTTTGCTTTTGCTCACACAGTAGATGTTTTAAGACCATACTAGTGTTATATTCCTGGCTTTGAAAGACCAGGTTCCATGATTCCAGTAAGGCAAACAGTTTAAAGCACAGCCAGAACGACCACTGTGACCTGATCATCACCATGAGACACAGATTGTCAGATCAGTAATCTCCCAGCTACTGGTCAAACCTGATATTCAGGCACTAAGAGAGTTTGAACACAATGGGCTCATACAGCCCTGTCTCAGCCAAGCACCACAGAAATAACAATTCTTTTCTCCTACAGTAATTTCTAAGGTATCATTCAGGTACAAAAAACACTCGGCAGGTATTTTTTGGCCTCTCATATATTCCTGCAGGATAGATGTGAGCCCAGTTCTCCACAGCTGGAAGGAGAATAGACTGAGTTGGAAGATGCAGTGCACTCATGTCAGTAAGCTCAATGTGGAGGTCAGGGATCAACAGGAGTGGCCTGACCATCAGGAAGAACCCCTGCAACAGTGCTAATTACATGTAAGCTTCCCTTTCAAAGCCACATAGCAGCTTAAGCTCATTTATCTTTACAGGGGATTTAAAGGCCTATTGGCTTTGGGAAGTGAGAGTGACAGGAGAGGGAAGTGCCAAATCACCAGCTGAAACTTCCAGTTGCTGTTAATATGGACTGAGCTATCTGTGTCAGTACCACATAGCACAGTGGCAAGGCTCACTCACCAACCCTCTCTGACATCTCTGCCTGAGACTTCTTCTTACCAACTAACAAACAAACCCTTCAGTTCCTCTAACGTGATTTCCTCCCAATCCCACAATACTGGATTATTCCTAAACCTAAAGCAAAGAACATCATTTTGTGATTCAGGCTGCTTCCTGAGCTAGGAGCAGCAGCTCCGCTGAAATACCTCATTCTATGCTGTCTGAAACACTGCACAGGATGAGCAGAGTCTGGGAAGACAGGAAAAATGGAATTAATGCTCATCAAATGGACACTGACAAAAACCTGAAGTGTCGAGCTCACTCAGATGCAGTCTGTGTTTAATCCAGTCATCAGACAGTCTCTGTTTAGCTAAATATTTGACTTCAGAATTGGGCCTGAATTATTATTGGCAAAGCTTCCAAGCTCCACAGGTCCCTCTAACAAGCTGTTCCTCTGTGGAAGCCTTGCAAGGAAATGAATGCAGCCTTTGAGGAAACTGCTGGAATCCTTCTCAGGCTTCCAGAGTGGGTTTGTGGAGTCCCGTTAGGTGTCCAGGCCTTCTGAAAGCTTCATATGTTGAATGTTAGAAGCTACAGGGCTGATGTTTGTGTGCACTGCTGGACTATTCCCAGAGGAGCTCTGGCTCTGCAGCGTGTCACAGGAACAGAGTTATCAAAGAAAGCACCAAAAATAACCTAGTCTACAGAACAACTGAAAGCCAAACCCAGACAAAAAATAAATAAGCTGGAGCCACACATGAAGCCATGTAGCTAGAGCTGTAACGTGTCTTCCATTCTAATGGGACACATCTGAAAGAGCAGTGTGCAAGCCCGGGCATGGAATTGGCATGGTTGGTTCCTTTCATAGACCCACAGCAGGGACATGAAGCAGCACAAACATACAATTCCTCACAGCATCAATGGCAGCCATGTACCACAGTGCCCAAAGATCTGGTTCAGGTGCTGCCAGGCAGAGCCCACAGTTGGTATCTCAGCACATTGGGCTGTTTGACACCCTATCACATAAAAACAGTCCATCAGCACTGAAAGAGGAACGTGGTCATCCCCTCTCCCATGCAATATTCAATTTCCTGTCTGTGGCAGCACATGCCAGAAAAGACAATCCTCCGAGGATGGAGGCTGTCCCTCAAGCCAGGCTCCCCTGCTGTGGGCAGCTCCATGGAAGCAGAGGCTTGGCTTCCCAAACTACAGGCAGCTGCAGGCAGGAGGAGTCACCTTCCAGTTTTGCTTCCAAAGGAAGATTATAAATTAAAGTCCAATTTGCTAAACCTCTAGGTAAGCAACTGTTTCTGCGTAAACACATACTGGTTTGTGGGCTGTTTTACATGGCTAACTGCAAATCTGACTGGCTTGAAAATCACAGGGTATACAACTAAATCAGGGAGCTAACAGAGGCACATTTTAAAATTACACAGATTTAAGCAGCCTGGCTCGTGATTTTTGAAAGTGATTGAAAATAATGATTATCTTAAAGCAGTACATAAAAATTGTGCATGCAAGATAAGAGCACAAAATGCTCTGTCAGCTTCACTTCTAAGTAAGAAAGAGCACATAGCTGGCTCAGCTAAAATTATTCTTCAAGTGAAATAAAGACGAAGACTTTAACACCATTCTGAAGATGGGGTCAATGTCTGGAATATATTGCAAAAGCGCTCAAATTACCACCTCCCTCTGTCATTCTTTATGCCACAACATTAGTGGAAAAACCCAAAAGCTCTTTTAGTTCTGTTAGCTAATAAATGGATCGCTAGGAGAATGTTCAGTGTTGTTAATAAATCGTCGCAGCATTCTGTACTTAGTATCAGCAGAAAGTCTTGGTCCCTTCCACCCCTGAACACATACCACTTTGGGAAGGACAGAAGGAACTGCCTACATCGCCTTTTCTTCTGCCTGCTGGAAACAACCAAGCTCACAAACAGATGCGAACTCTCAGTGCATCTGCACTATTTCTCCTCTGAGATCAGCATTAACTCGCAGAACAGCCGTGGGTGATGAGTCCTGGCTGATTCAAGCTCTGGAAGACAATGACATTAACAGTGGCAGGTTAAATCCCGACAGCTTTCCATCCAAGGATCTCTTACAGCATAACAAAAGGCTAGCAAGAGCCAGAGGTCCCACCTAAGGCTGGGCTGCATGGTACCTCCATAGTCTGTGCAAGCAGGGATTATTCCCAGCCCTATTCAGGGTTGTTTCCCCAGCCCCCAGGCACTAAGATACCCAGTGGGAAGGGCTCAGCCCTTCTCAGTCATTCCTGCTGGCGCCGTTCCAGTTTGTCTGAAGACACTTAAATATTCATCGAGAAAGAGCAAGACTCCGTCTTGCCGGGTGCACAGACTGCTCTCCGGGGAGACGAGACACCTGCCTTCTCCACTCCCTGCTCCATCAAATCATTAATTATTTAAAATAACAGGAAAGAGCAAGAAAAACTCTCTGCACCAGACATGCTTGCAGCCTGTTGTTTACGGTGCTCTCTGGGGTCTTGTGTGGCCTGAGGTTTGCATCTCCCCTCCGGCAGAAACAAGGATCAAGCCCAGCTTTCCCCTTTCCTCAGGGAGGATGCTCTACCCGCCAGGCTATTGTACAAAAGAAGGGCTTCCCCTTTATCCAGACAGACCTTATGTTCGTTTTTCCTATCAGAGAGTGCTTCTTTTTTTTAAATTTTTTTTTTAACGTCAATTTGAATAAAAGGCAAACAAAACACAAATCCAAATCTCTGAGAGTACCAGCTATCCATAAACCCCCACACATTCTCTGTGTGCTCAAGAGCTTAGGGTCCACCTCCCCATTTCACATCTGGGCAGGCCAAGCTGTGGTGGTCCAACTGCATCAGTGAGCACTTGGCTGCTGAATCCTTCGGTGATGGTTTTCAGTGAAGTGTAAACCACCATCTCCCTGCCCTGAAGAAAGGTCTGGTGTAGCTGTGCCCACAGAGGGACATGTTTGGAGAAGCAGAGGGTCTCTGCATCTCTGCAAACCCCCAGGACATCACCTGCTTCCCCCCATCTCCCACCACACCAAATGCCCCACCCTCTCTCACAGGAGCAGCACAGACCCACACAAGGGTCCCCGAGGCCAGGGTGTACCCCAAAACTGTCCTGAGCCTAGGGAACAGCCCCATCTGCACCCTGGAGTTTATGGCTCGAGCAGGAAATCGTGGCAGGTGAACAGCACTGGCACCCTCATGTGGTGACAGGCATCAGAGTGAGCTCACAGCCAAAATGAGCGGTACAGAGAGAGAGATCTCTCCAGGGGGATTTCTCCAGGGAGTCCTGACAAGGCCCCTGTCTGTGGGCCGGCATGGTCCAGGGAGGGAATACAGCCTGATGTCACCTCTCCCATCCTGAGACCAGCAGCAAAGAATCACAAAATGCCCTGGGCTGGAAGGGACCTTAAGGATCATCCAGTTCCACCACTTTCCATGGGCAGGGGACACCTTCCACTATCCCAGGTTGCTCCAAGCCCCATCCAACCTGGCCTTGGATGCTTCCAGGGACGGGGCAGCCACAGCTTCTCCGGGTAACCTGTGCCAGGGTCTCACCACCCTCACAAGGAAGACCTCCCTCCCAATATCCCGTCTAACCCTGCCCTCTTCAGGCCCTTGACCCAAGTCCCTTTCCAGCTCTTCTGGAGTCCCTTTAGGCCCTGGAAGGGGCTCTAAGGTCTCCCCAGAGCTGTCTCTTCTCCAGGTGAGCACCCCCAGCTCTCCCAGCCTGGCTCTGGAGCAGAGGGGCTCCAACCCTTGGAGCATCTCCGTGGCCTCCTCTGGACTGGCTCCAGCAGCTCCACATCTTTCTTATGCTGGGGAGTCCTAGAGCTGGATGGATGAAGTATTCCAGGGGAGGAGTACTGTGGGGAACCCACAGAAACAGCTCTGATTCTCCCCCCACCCTCAGCTTAGCCTGGTTCCTTTGTTATCATACTGTCAATATGGAGAAGAAAATAAAATAAGAAACCAGCCCCAAACGCTGAAATTGGAGAATTCACTAAAACTCTGAGGGGAAAAGCCCTTTTGGTCCCTCCTGCACCTGCTGAGGGGACCTGTGGTAACAAGAGCACCTCATTCCCTGGAAACACAAAACCCTGAGCCCTGCTTTTAGGGGGAAAAAACCCCCACAAAAACAAACCCCCGTATTTCCTACTGATTAGAAATCCCTTTCCTCCTAAATTGCTTTGGAAATAGAATTAAATTAATTTTAAATTAAACCACCCACCACCTCGAAGCAGCAGCACTCAGCAGACCCGCGCTGAGGTGAAGGGCGGCATCTGGCCGAAATGGCGGCAGCTGGATGTCCCCCCTCCAGGCATCCCCAAACGGCCCGAAAACACCGTGTTTGTCGGGAAATGGGCTCGTTTCATGAGATTTTGCCTTAAAGAGCAGCAAAAGAGCAGCTCTGCGGCGGCGAAGCGGCCTGTGGGGAGGCGGGGACGCGCCTGTCAGCCCGCCCTGAGGCGGCGGGGCCGCGCCTCAGCCCGCCCTGAGGCGGCAGCGGCGGGGCCGCTGTGTCGCGACATGGGGGACGATTTGGCATCGGAGAGCGACACTCGTGAGTGGGGCTGAGGCGGGGGATGCCCCAGCGGGGTGGGGAATGCAGCGCGGGGGGGGGGGATTGGGGGGGGGGGGGCGGGCGGGCGCCGGCGGGGCTGAGGGGCAAGCCGGGATGCTCTAAAGGATAACCGGACACGTGAAAATCCGCTCGGAAACAAAGCAGGTGTATAAAACGAGCCCTGAATCAAGACTGCTGTTGCCCCAAAGCATCCTGAATCCCTGATATGCTGCACGTAACTCTGGTACCCCGCACTGGGGGGTTTTGGCCCCCTTGGTTCCCCAGTCCCCGTCCCACGTTGTCTTCGAGTCCTGCAGCCCCAGGTGGAGCCCAGTGGATGGTTTTTGCACGTTTCTTTGCATGTCTTTCACCTTCTTTGCTGCTTTTCTACATCTCTTGCATAATAAACTGCCTGTGAGTTGGTGCATTGCACTGAGGGTAAATAATTTAAAATGTTTTCCACACTGTTTGGGATAACCGAATTCCTGTTCAGTAACACAAGCTATGAAATACCGTGGAACTTGAGCTTGAAAGAGAAGGAAAACTGCTAAATGTCCACTGAAATGTTGCTGTTGGACAGGTGCATGCCACGATGAGGAGTTTGCATTTGCATTTAGGGAGCAGCTGCGAATGTTAAATAGGAAACTCAGGCCATCAAACTGTTACTCATGTTGCTGAAAATAAATAAATTGTGGCTTCTACAGTCTTAGCAATGCCAGGTTTGTTACTGCATCTTCACAGGTTGTGGAAAGAATAAATAAGTCAAGGGGTGGCTTGGCATCTCTTGCCAACCATGCATCGTGTGACCATAAAATGTAAGAACACGCTTCTGTCACCTGGAGAGAAGGGGCAGCAGCGTTTGCTTAATTGAAACATGGATTTACTCCACTGAACAGAGATAAGCGTTTACAAGGAGGTGGTATGTGTGTAGCCATTGGTGTTAATAATTAACAAAAACTCAATGTGTTTTTCACAAGTTCTCCTGATATTTCCTCTCAAGTGAAGGGTCCACGTGGAGTGAAATGCAATCCTGTTAACACACCTGACCAGGTGATAACAGAGTCATAATATACAGTATAGGAAATCCTGTTTCTGCAGAAATCACTGTCCAAATCCTCCTGCCTTCATTGTAGCAGCAGGTCCAGCACTCTTGAATACACATTCTTAGATGGCCATGTCTGGTGTTAAGTGGACAAACACACTATAAAATGGCCCTGTCTGGCATTAAAATTCGTGTTATTTGTGTTTTTCTTGAGTTAAAGTTTTTTTGTTGGAAGGTAAGTGGAACGGAAACTGGAGGATGAGATTATATCTCTGTTGCTCTGAGTCCACAATAGGGATGCCTCTCTTCTGTGCCCTCTGAACAGGTTAATAGAGCTATTTAGGCAGCAGGTCTCCTGTTTATCTCCCTCAGTGTGGTAGAATAAGAACAATAATATGTTTTGATGCCTTTTGTGTGGCATGTGGTTAGTATCTAGTTGATATGTTGGAACAAACTGAAGTTGCATTCAGCCCCTCAAACTGCAGCCTGAGCTCTGCAGAAGTGTAGAAGAGAGCAGAGCCTCTGGGCCAGCTCTCCAGTGGGATGTGACAGGCCAAGGGTCTGACTCAAGCACTTCTGGAAAAAATTCCCCAAAAGCATTAGGACAGAGACTGAGTCCAACAAGCACTGACATCAGCCTTGCCAAAAGCCTTCAGAGCCTCCCTGTCAGGCTGTGGCACTCACAGCCTTGGTCTTGTTTCTTGGCAGGAAGGTTTATTCGATCAAGGAGAAGATTGCTGGGGCAAGGCCCAGTGTGGAGAGTAAACACTCTTAAATCGTGCCTAACTATGCAGGACAAATACTGCCAGTCATGGTAAATTATGTGCAAAACTGCCACGGTTTATTAAGAGATGCAACACTAATCACAGGCCAGGCTGGCAGTTTTGTGCTGCTTGGCTGATTCAGGTTGCCTGGAGGGGAACTGTGTGTAAAGACCTCCTTGTAGAGCAGTGGGATGTAGGTGGAAGGATAGAGGAAAGGGTCTGTGTCATCTCTCAGAGCCTTCACACTGATAGTGGGCCTCAGAGGGTGCCCAGAGGACATGGACCTCATGGATCAAAAGGTTTTGCAGCTGGAGCAAATCCATGCAGAGAAAGACACTGAATTAGAGGAGAAGTGGGTAGGACTGGAAGAGCACTGAAGTGGCACAGGGGTAGTCAGGGAAGGAGAGCTAGCAGGAGAAGATAAATCCAGCAACTATGCCAGCATCTGAAGGGCTGGGATTCTTGCTGGAAGAATCTTTCTGCAGTCCTCCTTCCCTGAAGCCACAGGGGCTGGTGAGATGAAGGGGAGGTTTGTTGGGGCATGCTGCTCCATGCTCCTTGCCAGCACTGTTTTAATGCTCACTCTTCTGCTCTGCTGCAGTGCTTCAGTCAGAGAAGGAGTTCCATGATGCGGCGAAGCGAAATGACACAGCCAGAATGGAGGAACTCATCAGGAGAGGAGTTGACATCAAAGCCAAAAACAATGTAAGTCCTGGGTTTTTCCACCTCCAAGCTGCAGGAAGTGCTGAGGGTGTGTTTCAGAACTGCAGTTCCTTAACGCTACTCTTCTCATTAGGTGCTTAATTCATCAAAACTTTAAAATACAACACCCAGTGGCAAATAGGGCCTGTGGTAACCAAGCAGTTTTCACAACACATGGAGACGCCCAGCATTATTACCCTGTTTTTCTGTCTATTGATGGTCAGCAGGGTTCTTCACTCCTGTGTTGTTATAGTCCAGAATCGCAGTTCCTGACTAGAAGGCAACTAACACCTGTCTGCCTGACAGGGTAGCAGAGACAGAGGGCTGTGTCCAAAGAAAACCCTGCCCAGTGTGAGAAATTCTGGCTCCATAGATGACCAAGGATATTTTGGCCTTTGGAAAGGCTGGTGGATACACACACACTCCGCATACATCAGCCTTCCCTGTCTCTGTCCTTGCCTTCCAGACGGACCGGACTGCCCTGCACTGGGCTGCGGGAGCAGGGAACGTGGATGCTGTGCGACTCCTCCTGGATCATGATGTCCCTGTGGATGACGAAGACAGTGTACAAAGGCGACTCTCCTTTGCATGTGCTGCAGATGTGTTTGGTGTTGGGGGAGCGCCAGGGACTGGGTGCTAGGCCAGCAGTTACAGACGTCACCTGAGCCCTGGGTGGGTGGCACAGGGTGGCACACTGCACCTGCTGAGCAAAGGGCTGGAGCAAGCCTTGTCTGTACATGTGTCTATGCTCTATATTTTGGCTTTTTTCTTGCATGCACAGTGACTTGGAATAGGCTGATAGAACCTGTGAAGTTTTCCATAGAGCGTGAGGATGCTTGGCTTCTGGTTGTATTGATGGGGCTTGTGGGATGACAGTGACAGCCAACAAGTTTTCTCTCCCCCATACAACCAGGCTAATACACACTATTAAATAGGTAGTAGCTGCCAAGAGGCAGGTCTCTGCTCAGCTGCTGCAAATATCTGTGACAGCAGTAATAATAATTGGAGAAAGTGCAGCTAAAAAATATACCAGTGAGAAACATAGATTTGGGAAACTTGATGATGCTAAGGGGACAGCTTCCCTCTGGAGTGGGGATGGTGGTGGTTGTACTTTAACAATAAGTCTCTCTCCTTTTTGCCCAGTTTGGAATGAATGCTCTTCTCCTGTCTGCCTGGTTTGGCCACCTCCAAGTCCTGCAGATCCTCGTCAATGCGGGGGCCAAGATTAACCGTGTCAATAGGGTGAGGGTCTCCCTATGTGGATCCATCACTTGGCTCTAGACAGTGTTAGGGGACAGAGAAAGGCTTATCTGTGAGCTCAGGTAGTTGTGTGTGACAGCATCTGCTCTGGGGACTGCCATCTACACTTTGCCTGTCCCTAAAACAAGTTCAATAATTGCAGCTCTAGAAATGCACGCAGCTTCTTCAGCTCAAGTTTGTGCAGTGCTGATGGGGAAGATGTTACAGAAATGGGAAATGGGTTCAGTAAATGAGCAGTCCTTGTATTCTAAAGCAGACCTTGTCTGGGAAAAGGAGTATTAATATTTTAGTCGTAACTTGCTGTCTGCAGCACAAGGAAGTTTAGCCCTAGAGGTGCAGGGAGGGATGAAATGGGTCTTTGCTAACAGGAACAGGTTGTCAAAAGAGACTGACTGTCCCACCGTCTTGGACTCGTTAAATGAGCAGTCCTTTATCTCGTCTCCAGAATGGCAGGAACCTCCTCCACTGTGCGGCTCAGAGGGGACACATCCAGGTCATGGAGTTCATCATGGAGGACTTGGAGGACGTGTGCGTGGATGAGACAGACAAGGTAGGAAGGCTCTTCATGGCTTTGTTTCATGAGGTCTGGTCTTGCTCTGCTGAGCTTAGCAGGAATGTTGCCATTGGTCTTGGGAACAGAATCAGAGTCAGACACTACTCCCAGAAGTCTTCCTGCAGAGCTTAGGGATGATGGGGATTCTGGCTCCAGTCAAGCTTCTTGCAGCAGATGATCTGATCTTGTGCTTTCTGAACCTTTTGCACCGTGTTTCTCTGTTTCCTTTCAAAGATGGACAGGACAGCATTCCATCTAGCCGCAGAGTACGGGCAGCCGGAAGTGGTGGAGTTCCTCATTCGACTGGGTTGTTCTCACAGTGCCAAAGACAAGGTATGGGCACAAAACCTTGTGCAAGGGAGGTGAAATCCAAGGATTAGGGGATGTGAAAACTAGGGAACAGGATACCAGTTGAGGCTCATGCAGGCAAGTTGTCCACAGTTGTAACTATGGTTGTGGTATGTCAGGGCTTTTCTTCCCTGTCCACTTCAAGCCATTTCCTTGCTCAGTCCGTGATTTCTCTCCAGAACTTTTCAGTCAGGATACACAGCAAGCCTGGTGGACTATGCTCCAGTTAAAGATAGCTGGGGTTCTTCCCTCCCTGCTGCAATTGTAGGAAGATTGCTTTAGATTTGTGCTATTGGTTACAACCTCCTTTTCAGCCACGCTGGATATACTCTGTGCAAGGTTGTGCTGTATGAACATTCAGTCCTGTGAGACTTATATTTATAAAGTAATGTTTACTTTCAGGAAGAAAATACAGCATTGCATTTAGCTGCTAAAAATGGACACCTCTCTGTGCTGCAGAAGATTATAGATGTTGGAGTGGACCTTGATGAAAAGAACTCAGTAAGTGCATTTAAATTAAATGAAAACCACATCAGTTTTGCTCTTTTTCTCCCTAGAAGTACTCTCCTGCCATAGTCATCAGGCTGAAACGTTGGTATTGACAGTAGAGATCTAGAAAATAGTTGATTTTATCTAAAGCCTACGTAGGTAAATGCAGGTTGTGCCTGCAGAGTATCAGTGAAAGGCGACATCTGTCTTGGACCAATTTCCATCTTTAAAGTGTTGCCTTCTCTTCCTGCTGTATCTGCACACCTACCTTATCACTCCATTTAATCTCCCTTTCTCTCCCTGACCCCTGTACATTCAAGTGACTAAATGGTTATTGAGTGTGTTTCAAACTAAACTGCACTGTGCTTGAAAGTATTGACTTAGTCACTGAACATATGGACCTTCTGTTTGAGATCTCTCTTTTGACAGATCTGCTCTGGAAAATTATGTGGCTGGAACACAGTTAATGATTTAGATAGCAAATATTGGCTTAGTATCGCTGTTATTTATTCCAGGGCACACTCCCAATTAAGTTTATCAGCATTTTTTTAAGTCTTACTTGGTTACTGTCTTTGGAAAGTGTATTTGATTGTGATTAAGATCTGAAGGAAAGGGGAAGCCACCTTCTGTGGTAACTGGTAGCATTTGTCTACCCCTAGATGAGCTGCCCTTTGTACAAAGAGCAATAATAAAACCAGATTAAATCACTTAGGAATTCTGCTTGCTTCTGTTTTCTTGTAATGAAATGAGCTGCAGCCCTCAGAGGGGAAAAGCAGTGATTGAGGGTCACAGGTTTCCAGTTCCGTCTCTGGGCTATTCTGGGAAAATGGTTTGTGTTCACTGTCCATGTGAAATCCTTTTTGGTTTATTGATGGGCTGGAGGGGAGGAGAGATGTTGAACAGAATGTCTTGTGGCCCATAGCCAGTGACATTCAAGACAGAGCAATACTCTGGTATGTCCATGGCAGATAATTGTGCCCTCTATTTTCCTAACAATCAATTGGAGATCCCTGGTCCTCAGAACTGGTATTGTAACATGTAATGGATTCAGAAGATGGGGAAGGGTCTGACTCATTCTACTGCTCTGCCTTGGTCTTGTCTACAAAAATGTTGCTTGTGTCCTTTCTTGCCTTGTGCAGGAAGGACTCACGGCCCTGCACCTGGCTGCTGAGGGGGGACACAGCCACTGTGTGAAGCTGCTCGTGGAAGCGGGTGCTGATGTCAATGCCCAAACCCAGGTTAGCTCCATGGAGGTGATTCCATTCCCAAACCCTACTTTGTGGATTTATGCCCAGACCTGTGGCTTCCCAGGTCACCTGTTATCAGGAGAGGCCATGTGGAGCCCTGCAATCAGGAATAGTACAGGCAGTTTAGAGAAAGGTAAACGTGGTTTTGTACGAAGAGGCAGGTGAAGATCCCTGGGATTGGTTTGGCTGTGGAGACAATCTCCATGAATTTGTTAGTGGGAGGCCTTAGGACTCTTGCAGGATGGAGCAGGGAGCTCTCTGTGGATAGCCTGTAAAAACTGCAGCCTCTGGAAAGAATCCATGAGTAACACTCCTCTCTTCTAACTTGCCTCTCAGAAAAAGATGAACTGCCTTCATTATGCTGCACTGCATGGCTATGAGGAGATAGCCAGGATCCTCATGGATGCAGGAATCCACACGGATGATCTCAATCATGTAAGTCCTTCTCAATGCTCTCAGCACTAACAAAAAGGTAAAACCAGTTTGTGGAGATGCTCAAGAGCACAAAGCAACTCTGGAAGGACCAGTGGTGCAATACCCCTGTCAGCCTCCAGTGCAGACTGTCAGATGTGATAGAATAGAACTTGCTGGGCACACCATGGTCCTTTCAATGCTAAGAGCTGAGCTCTCCCTAAGTGAAGGATCTTCTTTCCACAGCAAAATGCATCAGCAACACACATCGCAGTCCTGCAGAACTTCCCAGCCATGGTGAAGCTCTTAATCAATGCAGAGTGTGACCTTGACATTCCAGATAATGTAAGACTGCAGCTCCTGTTCTTTGTCTTTGAAATGTAAACCAGTTTCATGGGGGATTTTATCACCTTGGGGACAGGATTAAAGAGGAGTGCTTTAAAATGTGGAAAACCTTGAAGTGCAGCTTAGGAAATGTGAAACCTGTGAAATGATTCTGAGTGTTGTAGTGAGGTAATCGCTTGATGGCATTCAACACGAGGGCTGTGCCGTGTCCCCTGCAACATTGCATAGTCAGGCTCTCTCCTTGCTGGAAGCAGGTAGGAGAAATTTCAAGCTGAAAGATAGTCTGCAAAATGTTTGGAGGGCTGAGAATAGGAGGCAAGCCTGGAGGTAGCTGGTTGTCTCATCCAATTGTAATTTTCTGAACGAGGGGCTCTGTGTAGCTTTTTTCAGTTAATCTTCATTCTTGTAGCGATGTTCTCTCCTGATGATACCATAAAATTGACACATTTTATGTTTGATTTTACTGGTTTCCATTAAACAGTCCCAAGGTTCCTCCTGGTAGTGTTCTGTCCTTCCAGCCTCACACTTGCCCTTCTCTGAAGTGTGGTCCTTTCTCCCTCCTTCTGCAGAGGCAGCAAACCTCACTCCACATCGCTGCAGAGCACGGCAGGCAGGACATTGCTGAGATGATTCTCATTGCAGGAGTTAATCTGAAGCTGACAGACAAGGTAAAAGTCTCCATGTATGAAACAGGTTCTGTCAGAGTATGGAGGGAAAATACAGATAGGTGGTCTTTGCCACTGTTTTGCATAATTTTCAAGGAAGGCTAGTAATATTAAAATCTGGATATTTCCGGGGATAAGGCCTTAAAATGCTGCTGAATAGGTTCTTTTGATATGTTTCCCAGGAAAGAAGTGACTGGTTCTTAGGTAGAAAACAGTTCACACAATGAACAATATTTTCCTTCTCAAAGTTGTTCTAGTTCCTTCTACTTGTACTATGATGCACAGTAATATCAAGTGGCCTTAAAAATGTAGTATGTGCCCAGAAAATGCTGGAGGGCCTTGGGCAGAGATTAAAATAGTGTTTGCCATTGGCAGTGGGTTAGAGCAAGCACAGACCTGAAGCCACCTGGCTGAACTGGCCTTCAGCTATGGTGACTGTTTGCCACCTTCCAGCACTCTGTGGAACCACAGTGACACTCAGCACAGGGGACACATCACACTTTTCTGTATGCAGTTGGGTTTCTGCTCACATCTGAGGCTAGAACTGTTCTTCCTGCTATGCCTGGTGCCTGAGCTGACTCACTTTCCTTCATGCAGCTTTCAAATCTCGTTCTTTTTTGCCTTGTGATTTTAGATAGAAATACAAATCTCCCCCTGCCCAATCCAAAATCATATTCATGAAAGGAACACAGTCACATTTTCGTAGTCTCATCAGCCTGTACTTCTCCTAGGAGACCATTTCTAATCATGTGTATCTGGAGCCTATAAAGTTAATGAGGTTGCATAAATCACTTTGGTTTCACCCGCTGTGCAAAAGGCTATAAAATACCTTGGATTGCAGAGCTGAGCTGGTCCTCTCATGGCTGCTCCCATGTTGGTGGGTTGCAGGAAGCTTTTCCAGCAGCCCCTGCAAAAGGGGCAGATCCCTTGTAGCAACAGAAGAGATGCTGCAGAGCCTGGAAAACCACTCCCCATACCCTGAACGCAGGAGCTTGATGCCAGCTCACATCTGAGGTGTTCGCAGATGGAGAATAGGTCCTGGCTGGGTGCATTACTCAATAGTCTGTGTGCCTGCTGCTGCAGATGCTGTGTGGGCATGGAGATTGCACTTCCTAGGGTGCAGAGTCTTTTCCAGCTCATTTTCCTTTTCTAATTTCAGCAAGGGAAAACATCTCTGGATGTCGCTGCCCGAGGCAATCACATCAACTTGGCGGACATGATTATCAAAGCTGATCGATTTTACAAATGGGAGAAGGTGAGCAGTTTACACAACAGCCCCTGTGCTTTCTCCTCTCCAGTGAGACTCCACATAGCAGCTGTCAAAAGAAATGAAACACAGGACATCCCGTGACAGCCTGACCTCTATTTTCATCGTCTTACTTAAGAAAAATAGAAGTCCTCACCATGCCAACAGCATCTACTTAAGGCGTTCTTTATTTAAAAAGGCCTCTGTTGTTAGAAATCCCAAGCTGCACTGATGGGAATAGGGGTTTCCAAAAATTATTTAACAGCTGCTCCCAAAGGGATAGAATTAGTTTCTTTTCCCAGAAGGAGAAACTGAAGGACTGAGTGGGAAAATGCTTGGCCTGAGGTCACCAAATGGGATTTTGAGAGTTTTTCAGCAGTGGAAGGAGACAGCTCTTGTTGGAGTCATACAACCAACTTCCCCCTCGAAGTACAGCATCTTAGCCCCAGTCTCCCCTCTGAAACCCTGCCTGCCCCAAGCCTGTGCCCAAACCAAGCTGAGCAGAGTGAGCTGAAAGTACAGCCTTGCATGTTCTTAAGGTTTTGGGCATCTTCCCATACCAGTCCTTTAGAGTAGGAAGAAAAGGAAGGAAAAGAGGGCATGTGCCTGTGGCTCAGGTGCAGCTTATGGAGTCATGCTCCGTGTATCAGGCCCTTGCATTGGCTTCCCATGCAGCCCTAGGGAATGTCATTCAGCCTCTTTGCAGCCTGGCATGCAAGGGCTGTGAGCAGGAGCTGATGTTGCAGGGAAGCAGGAGATTTAATTAAATGATTCTGCACCAAACCCCAGATAAAAGGCAGTGTAGAAATCGTGATCTGCATGGACTTCCGCAACAAAGTGGCCATTAACGGGAGTTTTAACCCTGATTAGCACAGAGTGAAATGAGAATAAAGAGAATAAAAAAAAGTGCTGTGCCAGAAGGAACCCACAGGGAGAGCTGAGGATGTGGGAGGCTGCAGAATGACAGGCACTGCTGCAGCACCCAACTGAACCCCCTGTTCTGGCTTTGCAGGACAACCTGAACAGCGACTCCAGCTCGTGGGTGGCAAAGCACTTAACGTTTAAGCAGGATCACCGGCTGGAAACACAGCACATTCGCTCAGTCATGTGGAGATTAGCCACTAAGTACCTCAAACCAGGGGAATGGAAGAAGCTGGCACATTACTGGAAATTCACGGATGACCACATTAGGGCCATTGAGCAACAATGGACAGGTATAAAGAGACTTCTCAGGTATTTTCCTTTTTTCCTTTGGACTGTGTTTCTAGGAGATAAAGCTGCAATAAGAGTAAAACATGAAGAAAACCAGTTGGGTTTATTTGAAACAACCAAAAGATTAGGTTAAAAATTCTGGTTTTACTGAACATGGAATTACCTGCACACTGGAATTTGTCTAGGAATAAAGCATGCAAGCAGGGGAATTAGTGGTTCATTGCTCACTCCTTATGAGACACTTGCCAGGCCTGTGAGTTCTTGCTAGAATCCCTGCTCTATAGAACAGAAGAAACTTGCTGGTTTTACTTTTTTTTCTTTTAAGAACCAAGAAGGCAGTGAAGTGAATTTTTTAGAATTTAAGAGATACATTAGCAGAAGCAGGGTCTGAGGGTCAGAAACGGATCACTGCTGGCTTGGCTGTTGAAAGGGCTCTGTAGTTTGGATGAGGTGAGCAAGGGGCCAAGTTGTGCTCTGAAAGCAGAAACTGTATTGCCGTGAAAGGCTATGGAACAAACCCAAGCTCATCCATGGCCACTCCGTTAGGTTCCTCACAAATCCAGCAATCACATCACAACCAGGAATTAAAACTGTATTTTAGAGCCTCCTAGTAAAATCCAGAGAGGAGGGAGAGGTGTGCAAACCCATCAGTGCAGAAATCAGCTCTGGTCAGGGCTGCACACTCTGAGTGCAGGATTTCATCTCTGGTTTGATCCTGCCAGGCACTAAAAGCTACAGGGAACACGGCCACAGAATGTTGCTGATCTGGCTCCACGGTGTAATCGCTGCAGGAGAAAATCCAATCAAGGGACTGTATGAAGGCCTGGTGGGGATCGGGAGAAGAGATTTAGCAGGTAATACTTTTGTCTTCCTTCAAATAATGCACACTGAGCATTATTTGAATCAATTTACCCAAATTCTGTGGTTAGACAACATACACAGAGGAAAACTTCAGTGAAGCCAATTTACACGAGCTTAAAGCACCTGCCCTGCCCCCTTGCTTCCATTACATGTAATCTCTTTCTCTAAAGTTTGATAAATGAACAGATCCTGCCATGGCTTTATATTTCTGTGTAGCAGATCATTCTCTCTTACAGAAAGTATCCGGAAAAAAGCAAACGCAGACTCTACGTCTCCACGGAAGTGCACAGCAATGTAACACCAGGAGCATCCTCAGCTGGTCTCAGAGCTACAGGAGAAACACTTCTCTGCTGCTGAGAGAAGGTGGATGCAACCTAAGGGCTTCTTGTCACAAACAGCTGGCACTGCGGCATCCTTCTGGACAGGAAATGACAAGGGTAAAACAAATGCTCACGGTCAAAAATGCCTCTACACAGAAGGAAGATTTTTATCAGCAATTGCACATGGTCTGGGTACTGTAATGAGAATTTGGTGAGTGAGCCTCACTTGTCATACTGCATCAGGAAATATTACAGTTTTACTGTAACTTGTCTACAGCACAGTTTTGTATATAAATTTTTAATTGTCAAGTTTTTCAGGTCATGAGAGCAAGCCTTTGTTTTCAGGAATGTTCTTTACTTATCTTACTTGTGGAGGGTGTCTGTCACTCATGTCTTAGGTGTGTCCATAAATTCCCATAGCAAAAACAAAGCTAGTATTTGGTCCTTTTGGAACCTTAGGGGTTGTGATCTTTAATGCTTTGACTCTTCACGAAGTTTGAGAAGAACATACACCATTTATAAATGTACATGAACATGTACTGTTTATAAATCAAATTGGTGACTGTAACCTTTTCAAGCCATCTTTTTAAGAGATTAGTTATCTCCATAGCCTCTGACAAAGACATGTAATTTCTTTATGATTTGTCATGTAATCCTTCATATTTATTTTTTACAGCATTTCAAAGGGAAAATGTTTGTATTTCAATAAATCTAGATTTTACCCTTTAAAGTTGCAAGGCATACCTTGTCATCTTTATTAAAAAAACACTACAGCATTCTTACTTAGCTCAAAACCAGTACAACCTTATAGTTAAAGCTTGAGGGGAACTCAAGGAGAAGGTGGTGTTTTTCTTCATTTCCAGAGATGTCTGTAGAGGCAAACCAGGACTGCAGTGAGCTCAGCTGCTGTTCTCCTGGAGTCAAAACAAGAGACAGTTGCTGAAAGTGAAGTTTTATTGAAAACCATTTTTAAGCGGCAAGAAAGTTAAAAATTCAAATGCTTTATTTCAAATAGAAACAAACTAACTTACAACACAATGTACGAAGCAAGTAAGTGATGGCAACATTGACACTTAAACATCTTTTAAATCAAATATTCAACAAAAATATATGTCAGCTTATAAGTACACAATCTGCATGTGGTAATATATACAGCCGAGTGAAAAATATAAAAAGAAATACCGTTCTGCTTAAGAACATGATATAGTGAAGACTTTGGTAGAAAAAATGTCTTTATTTTTAAAAGTGTAGTCTTCAAAGATGCTTCCGTGAATCCAAAGACTAAAAATTAAACAGATCTATCCCATTAACTGCTGGAGGTTGCTGTCCACGGGTAGTTCACCGACTGTTGATCCTGTTGGAATCACACAGTGATAATCGGCTAACACAAGGGAAAAGGCAGAGTGGGAACAGTTGATTGTACACAGGAAGACCACCAAACCAATGCCCCTG
The DNA here is from genome assembly GCA_013400915.1 of Pardalotus punctatus. Classification (NCBI taxonomy): domain Eukaryota; kingdom Metazoa; phylum Chordata; class Aves; order Passeriformes; family Pardalotidae; genus Pardalotus; species Pardalotus punctatus. Next base: position 69,762 of record VZTX01010139.1, read on the forward strand.
TGGCACTGACACTCCAAAGCCTACTGCTCTTCTTGCTCATTGCTGGTGTGAAGGCTGATCTTCTGGACTTCCAGCTCTTCTGCACTGACCATGGAGGGATCGATGGCTGCATACCGGGTACCATGGAACTGCAGCAAATGGATCTGTCGGACACGGGAAATAACACAGAAACAGGTGTTTTGGTGAAAGAGAAACATTCCTTTTGAGTAAGTTTTGTGAGGATGAAATCATGGCTCTGGAATACAAGGGTTCAGAGACAGAAAACCCCCAAAACTGGCCCGGCATGGACACAGCTGCTCCCAGCCCTGCCTTTGGCATCAGCAGCCTCAGAGCCAGAGCATACAGAGTACACAGACTCAGGGAAGTTAAAGAAAAGCAAACTCAGAACAGGAGTTTCCTTCTGCTGTTGTAGCACATTCATGGATTGAATTCAGGGACTCACTTGAATGTACAGGTTGACCTCAGCACTCCTGCAGAGGTAGGGGAAGTTGCCTCCCGTTTTGAGGTGAGCTCTTCTGGCATTAGGGTAAAGCTTATACATTTCTTCTTTTGCTTCCGTCGAAAGAGCACTTTGGTCGAACACCTATGAAACAAGTCCCAGCAGTGAGTTCTGAATCTCAGATTTTGTTGTTACAGCAGATTGACTGGATGCTGCTCCTAGAAGAGACCCTCAGCTTATTTGTGGAATGGTGTTAATGAAACAGAAAACAAGCAAACCTGGGCATTGGCAGCTAGAAAGCCAATACTGTGATACTGAAACATATGGCTGTGTTCTGCACAGAATATCCAATTCACAGTGTAGCACTGAAGAGGCACAGTGCTGCCCAGTCAGCAGAAGGCTTCTCTAAATAGGAACTTACATGCTGCAAATGCTTACTGCTAACAGAATATCAAAGCCCCACCTGCCAAGGGGAGGAAATAGTGTTTAATTAAAAATTGAGATTCACTTACATCCATAATGGTTACAGGGATGTCTCGGATTTTGTGAGGTTCTACATAGGAGTTCTGGCAGTTGAGGGTGAGTCTTGAGGCAAGCTCGCTCTGGCCCAGGCTCTCCAGCTACCAGTAGAAACACTGATTAACAACATATTTCACTGCAGGAAGTTAATGCAATATTAACAATACAGCCAAAGAGAAGACAGTTTTAAAGCGATGAAGGTTGTAATTCCAATTTAGTATTACTCTGCATGAAACAAATGCTTAAACCACATTACATTAGTTGCTCCCAGCCCCGCAGCATGGCCTACAGATCTATCCCAGCACTTCCTCCTTTTCCACCTCAGTTCCTTAAGCCCCTCTCTTGATTGACACAAATAAACAGAACTAAGGTAGAGGGTCAGTGCATCAGTTAAACTGCTGGGGCTGTGAGAGTCAACACCTGCTAAAGATCCCCTTCTCACTCCTCCCTCCTGGGTCAGTAAATGAAGAAAGCAGCAAAAATATCTATAACCTCCCATTCAGTAAATCTACAGGGACACCACAACCATCAGAGCACAGGGTTACCTACCCTATCCACCATGAAATCGATCCCATCGGCCATTTCAGGATCTAGAGGACCAGATGCAAAATTGCCAAGGACAATTTTTTTCAGCATAAAAGCAGGCATCAACCAAAAGCTAAAACAGAAACAAAAAGTAACAATGTCTTCAAGCACCAAGGACTCCAACATCAATATGCTGTGTTGTAAATGCTCCCTTTCCTTGCACAGACTTTGTGCTTTAACTTCAGATTAAAACCTTGAAGAAGCTTCAAAAGCACAGAGACGGAAAACCTGGCAGCTTGATGCTTGAAATGCTCTGAGCAGCTTTTCGTTTTACATGACAAGAGCATATTTTAAACATGGTTAATAACTCTTCTTGCTCTAAATGGTTTTGTTAGGCAATAGGTAGAGTTCTTAAATCTGACCACACATCCACAGAGGATCACAGAACAATTTGTCTAATTCCACACTCTCAATTGTTAACAATTCCATTCTCCTTGTGGTGTGCCTTTAACAGTCACAAGTATTCCATCCCACACCTCCCTCCCCCAGGCTGGAATCAGGTTAGACGCATATCCAACTAATCAGTGTGATTAGTTGATTTTCATTGCAAAAAAAATGAATGCGATGAGTCTACTTGTCTTAGCCTTCTTTACCTGTTTGCTGTCCACGTCTGATTGAAAATAGAAGTGTCACTAAAGGCATTACACAAGATCAGAGATTGGACTCTGGGAGATTTGTGTGTGTATTCAGCAAACTTTTGAGCCAGAAAGCCTCCCAGAGAAGCTCCAAAAAGGTGAACCTAATGCAGGAGAAAAAATAAAACAAACAGATGATGTTACTCTTGCGAAATGTGACCTCTGAGCACAATGTTTCATTACAAAAATAGGTCATTCTAGTTTACCTTGTCCTCATAACCCATTTTTTTAAAGAATCACTGTTCCATTCATCTCATGGTTTTATGTGCAATATAGATGTGATAAATACTGACAGAAGGAAATGTTTCCCACAGATTCAGATGCCAATTTCTTTGTGTTCATCAAGCTTAAGAAAAAAAACCCAACATTTCACTTTGTTCTCTGCAGCTATTCCAGTCCAATAGACTCAACTGTGGTGTTCTGTATTATGTGAGTTAGGAAGGATAACTTCCACAGGATCTCACAAAAAACTGAAGTTTACCCATACAATTTAATAGGCCTGGAACAGCAGTTGAATTTAGGCCAAGTATGACAATTTCCAAGGGCATTCACCTTCAAAAATAAACTAGTTTCAAATGTGAAATTGCAACACAACCTCTTTATTTATAGGCTGCATTTTTGTGTCCTATTTTTTACACTGGCCCTTAAACAAGACTCTTTCAAACATCAGTTTTTTATTGCCACAATTTGTCCACTTCCCCATCTTTTAGCACCCACTTTATCCAGCTGAAGGTGGTCTAAGAGTTTCCTGAATCCATCACAGAACTCCAAGTGATCCCAGTACACCGGATACTGCAACTGAAATAGTACAAAGTTAGAAAAATCTAGCTGAGACCAATCTGCTTCAAAGTTGCACCAGTTCTCACATTAAAGGTTTGAAGACAGCAACGTGCCTCTCCCATATTGTGAAGTTCCTCTTCAAGGTCCCCAGAGCCTGAGGGTGTGAACAGCTCCCCCTCAGTTACACCAAAAACACACCAAGTGCCACAGAGCAGGGTTTGCTGGGGAAAGTGCAGCATTGCCTCACTCCGTGATCAGTGGGAAGGAGGCTGGAATGGATTTTCAGCAATTTCAGCACGTAACAGACATAGAAATCATTAACTGCTGCAAGAGACAGTGGTACACCTAAAGCCAGACTGTTTAATAAATTGTACAAACCAACCCCTTCAGTTTGGCTCAGGAGCTGAGAAGCCCCAGAAGAGCAGGCTGGTAGGATTTAAGGGGTGACATAGCATCTGTAGCTGTTATATAGGCTAAGAACCATGTTATCCACCATCCCTAAGGAAAACATGGAAACCCTGAACTAACTCATGTGTTTGCCTCAGGGCTAACAAAGATGCAGCTAGAGGCAAAAATGACTTGTGTCCAGGACAAGGGGGAAAGTAGGCTGAGAAGTCAACTGTGCATGCACAAGGTTTTGGGTAAATGCTGCTGTGGACATACAGCAGATTCCAGCCTGGATCCCCATACTAATTACTCTGTAGTGCAACTTAACATTAGTTTTTTGGTGGATTCCCTAAGTCAAAACTAAGAATTTCATTATTCAACCTCTGATCACAGCAACAAGCCCAAGTACACCTTTGACAGAGGACTGAGAATACTCACAGCAATAACTCTGTAGCCCCATCCAGTCAGTGCCAAAATTTGCTGGAAAAACACATCTGCAGTTCCACTCACAGGAGGGAGAAATATGAGTGGGCAGCGAATGCTCCTTGGTCCTGCATCATACAGTGACCAGACTTTACTGTCGTCATCGTCTACTATTATCTGGAAAGAAAAGCAGAGGGGAGAAGAAACACAAGACAAGTGAGGTTCTTCAGCCAGCTTCCAGGATTGCTTCTACAAATTTCCAACATCTAGTAAATGCTATAATACTCAAGACCTTCTTTTCCTCTTCTCACAATAGCCTTCAGGCTGTTTTCTAACTGAACGACAACGTGGATACAGCTGGAACAGAACTGCGGCCACACACCATCAGTAGTATCTTCAAAAGTGTAAGAACATAAGCTGTAAAATGAACTGCACCTCAGGAAAGGTGCCACCATGCTCAGGGGAGACCCAGCAGGCCAGTTCAGGGTACCAAGAGCAGCACACAGAGGCTGGAAGAGCCAGCACTACCCCAGGGACAGTTTTTTAAATAACCACTGGCATTGGCGTCCACAGACAGAAGATGTTACAGGTCTGGATCCACACAGGCCTGCAGAATTAAGCAGCTATCACCACAAATTATTGATCTGAAACTTACAGCTGCCTGCCAGAAACAGAGAAACACACAACTCCCAGGGCTGCACTGCAAGGCTGACCTGGAGGAAAAAATGCTTCCATCATCTGGCAGCATCTCAGGAGCATCTGGATTGCCCAGAACACACGGCTGGTTGTGGGAGATTGTTCACACACGAGGTGCTATCCTTTATGAGGAGCTCCTCATACACTACTACAAGTCCTAGCACAATTAGTATCTTCAAAAGTGTAAGAATTAGGTCTTCTTTTCTAGCAGCACCAAGGGCTGACTTGTTTTGACAGGGCCAGCTAACTGCTTTCTATGTTCCAGATGTTCTTTCAACTCCACAACCCAGCAGAAGTTTCATCTTGTACCAGATCAACAAACACAAACCTCTGGGGAAAGCCTGAGTCAAGCAGCCAGAATTCATCTCCCCTGTATCAAGAGTTTATAGCTTTTTGAACAGTAATATATAAGCACAATTTGCTTTTCCAACCCAGCAGTTAAGCTTCTCAGCAATCAGAGGAGAACAGTGTATCACAAGTCAGATTTGCTTGACTAACAAATCTGCTCCTAATAAAGCCAGTATTTCAGGCTCTGGGAGCATGTGAGGAATCACATGATAACGTTGTTTTCTAAAGTCTCTATAAAAAAAGACAGATTGCATACCAGAGCTTCCAGACCACTGAAACCATTTAAACATAAACCCTGTACAGAAGCCCTCCCAATCCCCATCACAACAACCCGTTGCACACAACTCCTGGGCTCCAGGCCTTGCTGTTCTCAGCTCATTCCATCAGCAATGCTGGATCCATTCAGGATGGCTACTACCAAGTTTACCTTTAGGAGTATTTCCAAAGGCAGACCGTACTCTTGGAAATAACAACACCGAAGTTAGTTCATGCCAAGAGAGCTGAGGCTGAGGGATAAGGTTTCCTTCCTCAAGCCCAGACAGTGAATCAATGGTTGAAGCACTTGTCCTAGTTGATTTCTAGCCACACGTTGGACAATTTAATTCCAGCTCCTGAGCTGTGTAGGTAACAGTGTGGTTAACTGCTGATTTGGGAGGTCACCAACCTTTTACTTGCTCTGGTTGATCGATCAAGATCACCTACAGTTCACATACAGGGTAAAATCTGCGCTGCCTCAAAATGAAGGGCAGAATTTTTAGCAGGGCCAGGGTGTCCCTTGCTGAAAACTTTTAGGAAGGACTCAGATAAGATAGCAAGTGGTTTATGCAAATGAAGGCACATAGACAAAGTGGGAGACTTGGTTAAAAATGTTATTTTCTGTGCTGTACTTCCTGTATCTGCCAAGGGCAGGAAGGAGCTGTGCATTTCCTGCGCCTGTCAGGAGACACATCTCAGTCCATTTCCAAATGACTCTGGCTCTGCCTCCTTAGGTTGTTCTGACAGCAGTAACCAAGGCTGGTCTTTCCTTCCTCTGTACTGCACATGCCTTGCCTGCACTTCTAGAGGAATAATGCAGGCAAATGTATTCCCAAAGACTGCTTCAGAGATTAATTACATCCTCAAATTGGGCTTTTTTTTTTAATTCTCTCTCCAATAACTGGGACTAGTTTGTTTATTTCTACCTTCTTTGTAGCCCACATTCACCACTGTGGCATCATCAGCCTTTGAGCGGACAGAAGCACTCAAGAGGGTAAGGCAGTCCCTAGCCTGAAGGTCACCAGGTCACCATCAGCTTCAGTTTACATACACCCCCAGTTACGAAACCCTGAGCACTGGCAGCAGCTGAAGGCAGAGGCTGCTGGCACTGAGCTGCAGCAGCACTACGTTCCCTTGGAACCACAACCTCCAGCTCCTTCCATTCTCCACCTTGCATCCCAGAAAGCAGAGCCTCAGAGCACCCACGTGTCTTTCTGCTGAAATAATGTCCCCTGGCTTTGGTGACCCATGAGGCACTGACTGAAGGCAACACTGTGGCACAAACAGACCCAGCAGAGGGAAAGCCATCTCAACAGAGCACGTGGAGCCAACAGCAATGCACCTTTCTTATTTACAGAAGACATAAACTGCCAAAAATTAATGAGAATCCTACAGGTGTAAAGGCAGGGCTGTCCTTCTGTCTGGAAGAAGTCTGGGCTGCTGCAGGTCACACTGTAACCACAGCCTCAGCGAGCCTGACCTGCAGAAGGTACACATGAGTGCTTCACTGGATCAGGAGTTACATACTACTACTGCACTCTGTGCCCTCTGCCACATGGCACGTAGAGAGCAGAAACTGGAGCCCTGCACACCTCAAACATTCTCCTGTGGCTCAGTGAAAGGAAGTGGGGAAATCCAGGCAAGAGGAGAAAGTGGTTGAGCAGTGTGATTAAGCAGAAGAAACCATCTGAGTTTTTCCACCGTGATTAAGGATATTCCCACCCTCAGGACACTGGGTGCAGCCTGACTGCTGGGAAGCTGCCCTCAGACGTCGCTTTGGCCTGAGGACAACAGGCAGGCACAGTGGAGGTGGCTCTGGCAGCTCAGTCCAGTGCATACAGGCAGCTCTGAGAGGCCACACATGTGATGGCCAGCACACACCATTTGCTCAGAGCCTCCTCCTCAGGCATGGCTGGCACCAGGATGGCAGGTACCACTGCCCTGGCTCGCAGCTGTGAGCCTCTGCTCCCCACCACCAGCAGAAGTGACCTCCAAGAAGCACGTGAAAATGAAGGGTGTGCTTTCGTGCACTCACATGACATGTGGGACAACAGTTCAGGAGACAAAGCAGGTCAATAGCACAGCCACAACTGCTCTGCACTAACCACACTTAGCCTCTCCCCCTGAAAAACAAGAGGAGATATTTCACCCACAGGATGTACATACCTTTTTAAGAGGAACTGTGCTTCTGAACCAGTTATAGTCAGGAGAGACTTTAATCTCTCCCATGATGTTTAGAAAAAGTTCAGTTTGGGACAGCCTGAAAAAGAGAGAAAATGAGAAATCGATAGCACAGTTTCACCATGGGCAGCTCTCGAAAGTTGTACCATGTAAATAAAGCAGTGCAGGGTGATTTGCTCTTATCAGTAGATGGCACTACCTCTGACTCACACCAAGTTCACTTTTGCTCAGTTTTCATCAAACCATGCAATTATTCTCCCAAGAGGCAGTCACCTGACTGCCTTACTGCACCAACCTAATTATGAAATGATGATGCTTCTGTAGCAGCATTCCTGTGTGACAGCTGCAGAGAAATTCAATTGTGTGGCAGGCTGTAAGTGGCTTAAAAAACTAAAGCATGTTCTTGGTTTGTTTTAAATTGATAAGGCACTCCAAGTTTATAGCTAATAAATATTCATACAATTCGCTCAGGAGTTCACACCACAGACATTATTTCATGAACCTACTCAGTATTCAGGTCATGTTTTTCCATCTGAGTATAACTGACCCAAACAAGTCCCAAAGCACATCAGGAGCATCACCTGATCCGAGGCTTAATTTACAGAAAATCCTTGAAATTTTAATTCTATCCACACAGAAGCAGACTCTTGTCAGGAGTTACCAATGAAGAAATCCTTGAAGCACACCAATTAATACAGGACAAATTGATTCAGAGTTGGGTACACACAGGAATGCCACTAATTCACTCCCCAGCCAGAATGTCCAAGCATACATAATGAGTATCTTATAATACTCCATTAATTAGTAATAAACACTGAGGTAACTCCAAGATTTAATTTTTTTTTTTAAAGCAGCAAGAGACCATTAGCTTCTATTTATACGACAAATGGCATCAAACACTTCTGAAGTTTGCAGACTCAACTGCTTCACCCTGAAAGCAAACTGCCTCAGGAGATTATTTTCATGCATTCACACACAGCACCAAGCACAGAAAAACAAAGAAACTTTTGCTCTTGTTACTTAACAGTTGCCAAGTCTAAATCAATAGGTTTTGTTTCTTAATTCTTCATAAAATAAGACCTCATTGTGCTCTGTGAGTCACTCCGATTCATTTGTCCCTGCAGGAGAGCTGCCGGTGGGCAGCTTAACCAGTTTATAGGGCTACAGCTGGATTAACAGTTAGTTACAATTTCCTCATCTTTCAGTCTTCATTTGCCATCTTCCAAGTGCAGAAAATATGAATTTTAAAACAGAAAGTACTTTCTAAACTGCATCACAAATACACATCTTCCACAGAGCACATGCTACACCTCCCATGTCCAAGGGTTTGAGGTGGGATGTTCAGCGATGTGGCTGTTTCAAATTTGTGCGGTTTCACTGTGATGCTTGCACCAACTATTCTCCTCTAGATCATAGTCTGGCAGCAGGTAAAATTACAGCAAAGGTAAAAATATCTATTCCAAAAACCTGCAAAGCAGAGCAGGTGCAAGGATGCTTTCCTGGACTAGGGGAAAACAGTAACTGGAAAGAGGAATCCGTGGTTCAGACTAATTCTTTTCCATAACCACACATCAATGGCTTTCTAAAAGCTCTTCAGCAAATGACAGCGTGACAAAGCTCTGGCAGACAAATCATAAGAAATGCCTTAAAACACACATTATCTTGGACTGTTACATTGGCAGGGCCAAGAAAAACAAGTCATGGTCAGGGCCCCACATGAACACAGAGGCACCGGAGAGGGAGATTTCTGCTGTTCACTCTGGTTTCCAGAGAGGGTTGGCAACCCCTCCCTGCTGTGATCACCTTGCTGCTTCTGCTACCTCAGTCTTTCAGCACCCTTAAGGTAATTGTTGTGGGCTGGGAGCACAGAGCCGTGTCACTACAGTAGGTAAGGAAAGGGTACCATGCAGGTGAACTTCGTCCTGTCCCTGTATCTCATCTGGCAGCACAGCAAGTTTAGAGTCCATCTGAAACACGAATTTGGAGCTTCCCAGTTCACCTGTTACCACTCATGGAAGTGAGCCACTGGCTGCTAACATGGGGCCGATTTCCACCAGCTTTCTTCTAAAGAAGCATCTCTGATCACCACTCCTAAGGGCTGCCCTTCTTTCCTGTTACTGAAATGGGTTTTTTTCCTCCTTTGCACAGAAATGCAGCATTAAATTTGTACACACAAACACCCATATTAACAATAACTACATGTGCTTTCCAGCCACAGAGAAGCTGAACCATGAACTCAAAATAGGGACTCCTCCATAGAAGGTAACTCAGACCACAAAGAGCCCAACGCTGGTCATGACTGGCCTCTAAAGACCTCAGTTTCATTTTCAGTAAAACCAAACAATCTGAAGAACTCTAACCTCTTGAAAACAATTCCTATGGAAGAAGAATCACCTATGGATGCGCTCAGAGTACTTGGTAATAATCTCCTTGTGAGTTACTCCACTACACTAATGACATATTCCATTCATTATTGATTTAGAAAGACAATGAGAAAGAAGATTTATGGATAACTAGGATATGGCAGCAGCACCTTTCCCTCTTCCCCAGGCTGCCCGCCACCCCCAGCCCCTGCTCCGACCCCCTCCTCAACCACATTTGGCTCCAGAGATGTGCAGGGAGAAGGGGACAAAAGTCCACTCAGCACCCTCAGCCCAGGATTTCCCCTCTATAGCACAAGCTGAGGCAGCCCCTTCCCCTAAGAGACCCCCAGTAAACTGAGCCCCAGGGCAGGACTCTGGGCTCCCTGCGGGGCCGATTCCCAACCCTCTCCCTTCCCTCATTCAGGGATCGCAAGGATCCCGCTCCAGAGCCCAAAAGACGTCCCCCGCTCCCTCCGGCGCAGCCTTTCCAGGGGCGACACTGTCCCGAAGGATCAGAGACCACCCCGCTCACTTCAGCGCCCACCCGCCCCCTCAGAGCTCCCTCCCCGGTGCGGGGCCCTGAGAGCAGGGGCAGGCCCGTCTCCACAGCGACGACCCCCGCCTTCCCTATCACTGCTGGGCGCTCACCGGCTGGCAGGGCCCGGGGATGAGGAGCAGGACGAGGAGCACCAGGACCAGGAGCACCAGGGCCGCCGCCGCTCTCCCGCCCCCTCCTCCTCCCGCCCCGCG
>VZTX01010153.1:0-11236 GCA_013400915.1 Pardalotus punctatus
GCTTTGTGTTCGGTTTTTAATCGTGTAAAATGCGGCACGTCTTGCTGTTTTGTCGTCTAATCAAGAAAAACGGCTTGCATATGAAGTATTAAAATAAAGGCCAGGGTATTTGTCATTCTCTGCTTATGTGCTTGGTAACGTAAAGGGGAGATGGAATCTACATTTTGTTCTCATTATCACTGAAAACATTTCACTTTTCAGCCTGATGCCTGCAGTAGATAAAAAGGTCAAGTTTCTTGATGAGGAACAAAGTCTGTGTGACATTAGCAAAAAATGCGGGGAGGCTGTGCTTGGCAGCAGGGGAGAGGAGCCTGGCAGGAGCACTGATGGCCCCTGGGTTGAGGGCTTCTACTGTTCTCCCATAGAGAGGTGATTATTATTTTTTGGTTCGGGCAGGTTTTTTTACTGACTACCTCTGTGTTTTCACTGTTGTATCAGTGTATGTAGAGTATTTAGGGTATTAACAACATAAAGTATTTACAACATATATATATGTGTGTGTGTGTGTGTGTGTGTGCATGTATGTATTTACACACACACACACACACACACATCCCACACAGTGCCATTTGTCTCCCATTTTGGTGCTTTGTACAACAATGGAGTCATGCAGACTCTAGTTCAGGATATCCTGTTGATAGTACTTAACACTTATGACCATAACCATGTTAGTTCTAAGGGACAGCTCTTTCTTAAGGTTTCAGTTTGTTTGGTTTTTTTCTTCCAGGAAAAAACATTTTTGGGTTTTGAGTGTTTGGTTCTGTTGGGAGAAATTGTGGATAATGTTTAGGGAAAAAAATCAGGATTCTCAGGAGACTCACTTACTGGTTGGAAAAACATAAAGTGTTTTCTCGACAAAAACTCTTTTTTAGTTTTCGGATTTCATTTTCAGACCTTCTACCATTGTTTGTTTAATCTGTGTTTTCTTTTCCGCACCGACACAAACTCCCTTGCATGTAGGTTTCTCCCCTCCTGACTGGTGGTTGATAGTTCAGTTGTGGCTTACAGTGTTTGAAACTACATTCTGCAAGAAGAAGCATCTCTGTCTTCTAAAGTTGTTGTGATTGTAGTACAGTTTTCTCATGCTTCACTTGTAGCAAGGGCTTGTACAAACCTCATCCTAAGTCTTGTGGATTTCCTCACATTCAAACCTAGCTGTCCCTTCTCAACTGAAGGCACAGGCTGTCTACAGTAGATGTTTACCATAAGCAGAGTGGCACAAGGTAAGATGAGAGTCAGCACCCAGAATTTTTTATCTTCTGTTGCTGGTGAGACTACAGGATGGAAAACCAGTTTTTCTTTATGCTTCAGTTGAGAATAAGGCAGCAAATTTTGTAGTGGGCAGAAGATACTTTGTGTGTTGAGAGAAACAGTGTGTTTGGGGAACTGGAGTATGGTACAGAAAAAGTATTTCATTTAGCTGTAGAATAATGACCAGGCATGAAATTATCAGAGCCTTGAAACCTCCTTTGCCTGACCCTGATTGACAGAGGAGGCTCTTGTGCTCATGGTCTTGTGATTGCAGCTGGTCTGACAGCATGTGCCTCGTTCTTTAGTGACAAGCACAGGCAGGATGGTACTTGAGTAACAGAGGCCAACAGTCAGGTCACAAATAGAGGTCAACACAGGGGAGCAGTAACATGTCACAAGCATGCTAAATGTCTGACTAGGTTTATCTGCACCTGGCATTAATGAAGTCTGCTCTAGGTGGATTAATTTCAGCCTAGAATAATAGTTACTACTTGGATGGGTACACACCAGTGCACACCAGAGAGTCATGGCATGAAAGAGTTTGATGCTGTAGACATAGCAAATGCAGAACATGATGGTAGTAGTGGCATCTTGTAAAACTGGGCTGAAAGTGGCATTTTTCAGCGAGTCTACCAACTCCATCATAATTACTGCTCTTTTCATACTCAGATGGGCAATGTGAGTGTGGATTTCAAGTGGAAGTATTGGGTTTTCTTTTTTAGCATTGGAGGCAAGGGTGGCAAGGATGGGGTTAGTAATCTACACTCTTTGAGGGTGAGGAACTAGAGAGAGTCATGTGTTGGGGTGTCCAAACTGGGAAGGGAGTAGAACCCAGTGTGGGGCTTGGTTGCTTGTAGTCAGCAAATCAAGCCTCCTTTTGCAATGCTGATCTCTCCGAATGTTAAAAAAGTTCTGTTTCCTTCTTAAGCCACATCATTTACAGCTAATGAAGCAGTGAGGAGGTGCAGAAGAGTGTGTTGTAGAGGATGATGACATGCTGGGGGAGGAAACCTCCTTGAAAATGGCCTTCGTTACTTTGGTTGGCTCCCAGCTGTCACTGCTCTTCTCTCCTATGCTGTCCTCAGAGTGTGCCTGCTTTTTGCTCTGCAGGGAGAAAATTAGACAGGCAGAGTTAAAATAGTCTGATACAATCAGAATGAGTGTGTTCCTTTTTGAATTCAATGTTTGAAAACAGTAGTGGGCTCCTTGAACTGCTTATTGAGATTCCTAGTGGAAATAAGAGCTCAAGGGAGGCTGGTTTCCATATAGGCATTGGTTAAATTCTCTTACCTCTTTGTAGCTCAGAAAGAAGCTGAAAGGGTGAATGTTTTGTCTTGTAGCATCTTTATAAGGTTTTTATGCTGGATTTTAGAGCATGTTGTCCTTTGTGATCATCTTGCCATGGTTCTATTTTTAGCATGGTGTATGTGGTTTTGAGCAGCTTTTGGATTTCAGAAGGCAGGGTAATTTTCTCTTTGGCTTGAGATTTTGATTTATCTTCAGCCTGTAGTCTAAGTCTTATGCATCTAGAGTTAGCCTAGCTACCTGGCAATAGGCTCTTCAGCTCATTCCTCTTCATCCTGCCCTCTCCTCTCCACCTGGGCACTTAATCAGATTTACCACCATTGACATACCTGAATACTAATACAGAAGACTTTAAAAAGCAGCTAGAGATTTCAAATACCTTTCATGTGTTAATCAGGGTGTGTGATTTTTCTCTTTTAAGGGAGTAATTGCTTCTGCTTGGTTAACAGTATTAACTCCCTGTATTGTATTGCATAGTCCTGAGATTATTAACTTCTGTGCTTAAAACAGTCAAAAAGTTCTAAATCTTGTGTGTAAAGTACTTTATGCTTCTTCAGTTCAGTGTAGTTTGTGCACTTATACCAGAGGACAGAAGTACTAAATTGAAATAATCCTAACATCACCACTAGGAGAACAAACTCAAAACACTTAGGTTTGCATTGGGCTTTTTTTGGTTGGTTGGTGTTTTTTTGCTTGTTTGTTTTGTTTGGGTGGGGTTTTTTTGTGGAAAAGTGAAGTAAGGGTTGCAGGGACAAATTGATTTTCTGAATAAATACAAAATGAAGCTGCAGTGCTATTGGTAACCTGTCCCAGTAATAGTGGTCTACTGCTCTGCCTAGTAATCTGCCTGTCTGGCTAGCCAAGCCATCTGGCCAATGTGTGAATTTTCCTTTTGCCCATAAAGCTGCAAAGCATTCTTTCTACATTTTCCTGTTTGAGCTTCATGAAGGAGATGAAAACTTGGAAGTGAATTTTCTATTTCTGAAGGAATTCTATCTGAAGAGTAGCATATGTCTTTGACATTAAGCCAGCTATGAAGTGCTTTAATCATAGGCAGCTGATGATGTTGTAATTTTTGAGTCAAGTTTGGTATCTGGATGTCTAAATAGAGTTTTGATCTAGCTCCACTTGAGTTTTTTATTAAAAGTTATTTGGAGCCTCTCTGAAACATTCTATGATTGGTGCAGAAGGGACTGGAATCTTCTCTTTATCCACAGAATGTTCATTCTTGAAAAAACTTCCTCATTCTTAACTTGACTCTTAATTTCTGTGATGTGTTGTGATGTTGCTGTGGCACGACTCCTTTTAATGGTAAGTTTAATGAAAGGAAAGTAGTTTTGATGTCAGCTCAGATCTAGGCTCCTTTGAAGGGGCTAGCATTGAGGACATGGGATCTGTCCTCTTGCCCTGGCACAGTGAAGAACTAATGTGATGCCTTTTAAGATCTGTCTTTGTAAAAACTCACTAATACTCAGAAATGGACAAGATTCATGAGCTCACTTTGTGTAGGCTGGTGAACAGTACATAGGTAATGTTGATAATTACCAATTTAAAATTGGTTTTAGCAAGTAATCTGAGGTTTGTTAGCTTTGGCGTGAAAATTGCATAATTTTCATCATGCCAAAAGCTTTTCTTTCCTCCCCACTGGCTCCATCTACTGTGCCTGAGGATACATGTGGAATTTCAGATGTCTTCAGAGTGGATTCTCTTGAGTCCATAGGAACCAGAAACTGCCAGTTGACTCAATATTCCTTGAATTGGTCAGCAGCAGTCCAAAAACAGCAAAGCCAAACAAAATAAGAGTTTATTACTGGCTCTTTAAAAAACAAATGGTTTCAAAATCTCAGTATACAGTAGTTGTATATTTTTTCATATCGCTGTTTAAAACTTAAGTTTCAGTTATAACCTTAATTTAAGAGAGTATAAAACCTAAGTTTACAGCTGTTTAATTTGCTTATCAAAGAATGTTTTGTTAATTACATTTTTTCCACTGTTAAAAAGGCAGTTTCCTCCCTTGTGCTGGTTAGAGTTCTTATTGCAATTTTGTTTGAATGTGACAATGGTATTTGATGCATTCATGGAGGTGAGGTTCATCAGTAGGCACTGACCATGATAAAGCCTTTGAAGAAGGAAGCTTTTTAACTGGTTTCTCTGGCAAAGCTTCCTAGTTCTCATCAAGGATTATTGTTACACTTCTTGTTATACTTGTTTTCCCTTGAGTTTTGGCTACTGGCTTTTGTGTTCCCCATGTGTATCCCAGCTTAAGTGTGGGAATACAGCTCCCTGCTGCCACCACAAAATGCCACCATTGGAGTTTGCTGCAATTGGGGAAATGGCAGGAGTGTGAGGGTGTATCTTTAGTCACAGGAAAAATGCAGTACTGCTCAACATGTTTTCTCTGTCTTCTGCTGATGGCAGGATGACTGGGGAAAAGACCCCATGGTCAAGTCTGCTATCAGGAGCTGTTCCAGCTTCTTACAAATTCTAGTGGTGTAGTAGTGTTCTTGTGTCAGCACTCACACCTGCCCTTTACAGGTTCAGCATTGGTTCCGTTTGGTGCCTAGATACAGTGTAAGTGACCTGAGAAAATGAAACGTAACACATTAGTCCTTTTATGGAGGCATTGATTTTTATACATAAACTTCATAAAACATCAAGTTTATTTTCTGTGTTGAAAACAGAGGACAAGTCCAGTCTGAACAATTGGTTTTGAAAGATACTCTATGCATTTACAAATGAAGTATTTTTTTACTTATTTTTAACTTGGTCCCTTGGAAATGTGCAGAAGCTGTAAAAGAGCAGAAAGCCGAGTCACTAAAAGCATCCAGAGGAATTTAATTTTATTTTCATCAACTAATCTACCCACTCACATCTATCTGTGTAAACTAATTACTTTTTTAATCAGGTAGCCTTTTTGATTGCTTATGGAGAGCTGTGGTGAAATTTACTGCTAATTATGGAGAGACAGGAGGAAGCCTCTGGATTGTTAGGAAAGATGAGAAAATTTTGTTTTCTTTTGTTGAAATGGTGAGCAAGTAGTAATTGATACATAAATAATGTGTTTATTTTTCCAATTTCAACTTATTCAGCCTCTGTTAACCTTATTAATTGAGGCTCTTCCTGTGGGTTATTGTGTTTCCTTCCATCTAATGTAACATCTACAGTAACTTCAGAACAGTAAGAAAACAAAACTGTTGTAGAAGTCTTTAGTCTTTCTGTTAAAGGTAATGTTCATGTTAAGTGGTTCTAGAGTGATGTTTACCCTGAAATGCTGGGTGCTGGGATGTGCTCGCAAGTAGTCTGCACAGTTCTTTTTCTCAGTGATTGAATTTGTCTTCAGAAAACTGGGAGAATGTGGCAATTACAGGTCCCTTTTGCGCTCACCTTTGAAGTCCTAAACCCGTAATTTGGATCTATCATGAGACCTCTGTTACATGTTATAACAGAGCATATCCAAGATGGCACATGAAGAGAACCCAGAAGCGGTTCTCCTTTGTATTTTCTTTTCAGTGTCCTTATAAAAAGTGGGTTCTCTGAGAGATCAGATGGGAGAAGGGTTGTTAAGATGGTTAGGCTAGGGACAACACATTTTCTTCTCCCTTCCCTCAAGCTTGTAGTCCTGCTCTGAGGCTGTATGAATGGTGAGACTTCCAACTAAATTTCCTACTTCCCTTGCAGCTGTTTGCAGCAGGCCCCACAGTTCACTTCTTGCCTTACAAGTTCCATCCTTCCGATTTCAGCTACACCCCAAACTTTTGGCTTCCTATCTTTGCTCTGAATGAGCTCATTTGTGCACAAAATTAACACATAAAATAAAATGACAAAAGGGAACCTATAGTATTTTTGACATTGTGTGTGTTTGATGAGTGAGTGGGAAGTGGGAAGTCAGAAAAAATTAGTTCATCTGGTCCTTTCATTAAGGAAGACCATTTTAACTTTCTTTGAGTCCCCTGTGTTGTAATGTGCAGTACAAGATCTGAAAAGTCAGGAAGGTATCACTGAATCCTCTCCTTTGAGGGGAGTCTGGGGATCCCTTCTGTGTTGTATTCAAAATAGTTAATTTCACCTGTGTCACAAATCTTGTGTATTTTTGAGTGATGGGATAAGTGCTGCTCAGGAAGGATGAATGCTCATCCACCTTTTGGTACTTTTGCCTGATGTATAAATATGAGGCAGGATAGGCTGTCCCTGTGTCATGAGTGACTGAGCCACCTGGTCAAGAGAAGACCTCTAGAGGGCATCTCCAACAGCCTCCATGGGCAGTCTGTTCAACAGCTTCATGTGTCTTAGTTGTTTTCTGAGGAAGGAACCCATCCAGCATTTTTTTTCCTCATTATAAATAAAGCTCATTGCATTTTACTCTTTCTGCAAAGAAAATTTTATTACTTTCCTCTATAATTCTGTATATGCTTCAAGACTATTACCACAGCCACCCTGAGTATTTACCACACTGTCTGTTTGCTCCTTTTGCACAGACCATTTTTCAGTCTTTTTAGTAGCTTTCCCTGTTTTCCTCTGAATCCTTATTTGTTCATCCTTTTTAGTTGCAGCTTCTAGATAAGGCCTTTCTAATAAGAAGGGGAGTGTAAGAGTTGTTGCTCATATCTTAAGAGCTAAGCTAATGTTTTCCATATAATTCACTAAAATTCTTTTGTATCTCTTAGAAATGCTGTCTAGCTTTTACTTTATCCTATACTGGCACAGTAGAAAATTGCTGCTGCCCTATATAAGTTTGCTTTCTTATTTAAATATATCCTTAATAAAAGAAGTATTTTAAACTTTCTCCAGTTTGTCAGAAACCTTTTGATTTCTGATACCGTCCTTGAAGATAATGAACAACCTTGTATCACCCACATATTTAAATACACTTCCTATTCTACTACCTTTGTCATACAGTTCTATTCAAGTGAACTGTGCCTTTTAGGGTGATCAGACCATTCAATTTTAGTAGTAAATTCTTGGTGATTGCCCAGTCTTAAGCTGTGCAGCCACCTGTGATAACAATGTGGCAATTCTGAGGACCCCAGTCTATGAGGAGTAAGTATGGCCCAGTTATTGTGCATCTCCCTTGATCTGAACCTCTTGAGTTAGGCTAAGGCCTTAGGTCCCTCCCCCACACCCCATACTCCAAGTGTTAGAATGCAGATTGACTGCAGCTCAGTTGAAAAGTTTCACCAGAAATCGGGAAGGTGGGCTACCAAAACAGGGTGTTGTTATGAGGAAATAGAACAGCTGTGTGGTTTATGCTTTTTGTGGATTTAACCCAGAAAACTTGCATACAGCTCCTTCCTTCTCCTAAGGGATGCTGAGAGTCTGAAAACATGCTGTCCCCTCAGAAGTCAGACACCTCCAGAAGCACCTGGAGACGAGACAGTATTTTCAGGTGTGAACATACCTTGATTTTCATCACTGAGGCTGGCTATTTCCTGTACTACAGAACATGCTCATCTTTGGAGAACTTAGTGATAGGGCAGAGTATCATCTTGGCTCATGATGATACAGAGCTAGGAAAAGGCCTGGACAGAGATATATTAGGAAAACGTGAGAAACCACTCACCCAGAAACTACTGCACCAAGAAACTTTTCCCTGGAGTTTAGGTTGTAGTTAAAGGCCATGTGACTTTCATTCTAAATGCAGCTTAAGCCCTATGACAATCCTACTTTCCTTCAGCCACCATAGGTCACACATAGGTCATCATATTGACCTGCATTTCTTGTGGTACTCAGCAACTGCACACCATTCTTCTGTGGACTTGTTTTCCAGAAGTGTGTATTCCTTCTTATTCTGAAGAGTAATTTTTATTTTAAACCCTGCTTTACCCAGCAGACTTGACATCTCCCCACACCTCCTTTTCAGCTCAGCATTTATTCACCACACTCCACTCCATGGCTGCAAGCACTTACTGCTGCAGTCTGTCAGCTGAGGCGCATGATCTGCTTTGTGCTCTCCAGTCAGCCACCTTTCCCAGTGAAGGTCCATAGAAGAAACTGGGTGAAATGAGTATCCAAAGACAGATGTTTCCTCAATAGCAGTTCATATGTGCTGTGAACCAGGCAGTGTCTGCTTGGCAGTTCTATGCTTAGGACACAGCACTGGTAAGAAGATATATGCAAGTTCTCTTACGAAACCATGCTGTCAAAAGCTTCACCTCTTCGCCCTCTGTGGTACTGGTCTGAGGTCACTTCCAAAGTAGATCATTCTGCAGGCAATCAGCAATCTTTTGGTGTTAATCTGTCAGAGCAGTGCTTAAGAGTGATGGAGAAGTAGACTTACTACTCTCAATGTGCTTGAAGTACATAAGTAAGTACTGAAACAGCAGTTTACTCAAACTCAGGCAAATTAACAAAAAGTTTTATTGAGTATTCAATTTAGCACCACACAAAAGGTACACTGTGCTTTGTGTTGCCTTTAAGGAACATGCCAAAACACTTTCAAACTAGAAAAACTAATGTAAAAAGCTTTCTTGTTTATCAACAGAGCTTACTATTTGCTTTAGAGAAGCTACTCTGAAAAAACCACAGCTTTTGTACAGTGTTTTAATGGTCTTCCAGACAGACTGAGCATTTGTTCCCTTACCCATTAGCTCTCTTTCATGTCTTGGGGTTTGAACTTCATTCAAAAAAATATAGCTTAGGCCAAGGTGCTGTCAGGAGAATCATTCAGTCCAGAACTCTTATTAGCAGATGCAACTCACAACATACTTGTCACCTACTAAATGCTGTTTCCTGAAGAGTAGCAGAATTTTGATCAATGGAACTTACAAGATTTGGGCTCTACGAATCAGTGTCAGGCACACTGTGAAAGATCTGTAATCAGCTTCTAATTTTGTCTTGGACTCAATGATAAACAAGGAGTACATACTTGATAAAATTACAGAAAAAATTCATCATAGAAGAAAGGTGGGTGACTGAGAAGGGTCATTTAATCTACCTTCTCTTTCAGTACAGACTGTTATGCTATAATGGCTTGAAGTTATTTCAAATATAAGGTGCTTCAAAAGCCCATGTCAACAGGTTGGAACTAGATGGAACCTTTCCAATCCAAATCATTCTATGATGCTATTTCATTCTAAAGTATTTATTGGTCCCTCACATTGTCAAACAATATTTCTTAGCCTGAACTGTTCAGATTTAAGTTGTCTATATTAACTATTACACTTATTTTAAATGGGCTTTTCTTTTTTTTTTCTTTTTTTTTTTTTTTAAATTGAGATAAACTGGAAATTGACCAATTTTATTTGATGTACCTTGCAGTTAGAGAAAGGCCAGTTTGCATAAAGGGAACCAGAGCAAGTCAACAATAGTAGCTGAGCCATAGTCAAATGAAAGTGTGGAATGGACCCCGTGCTAACGCATACAGAGAGAGAACTGGAAAACTGCTAGGCTTCCAGCTTCACTGACTCTAGTATGGAACGTGCTTCTTTATACTCTTCAGCTTCTTCCAATTCTTTCTCATTTTCCTGTAATCAAAAACAACATTTTTGAGTACTCTGCAAATAACTGTTGTGGGATTAAATTTAAGAAGGTAAAGAAAGGGCTAGCAGCAGATAAAGAGAAGGCTGAGGTACTCCACAATGTTTCTGTCTTACTGGCAGCCTCTTCCTACACCCCTTAAGTGACTGGACTACAAAACAGGGACTGGGAGAACGAAGTCCCCCCCACTATAAGTGAAGATCAGGTTCACAACCACCTGAGAAGCCAGAATGCACCTAAGTCTATGAGACCTGACAACACACCTCCCAGAGTCCCGAGGGAATTGCCTGATGTAGTTGCCAAGCTCTTCTCCATGACATTTGAAGAGTCATGGCAGTCAGGTGAAGTCCTTAAAGACTACGAAAAGGGAACTGTCATTGTGGACTACATGGTCGCCCACATCATCTTTCTCTCTAAACTGCAGAGAAGTGGACTCTTCACTCAATAAGGAATTGGCTGGATGGTCACAGACAGAGAACTGGTCAGTGACTCAATGTTTGGATGGAGATCACTGATAAGTGGTGTCCCTTTGGGGTCTGTACAGGGACCAGTGTCATTTGGTGTCTTCATTAATGACGGACACTGAAAGTGAAATCAGTAACTGTGCAGATAACACCAAGCTGAGTGGCACAGCTGAGGGATGGGATGCCATCCAGAAGGACCCGAACAAGCTCTAGGAGAGGGCCCATGGGAATCTCATGAGGTGCAACAATACCCAAGTTCAAAGTGCTGCACCTGGGTCAGAACAACCCTGGTATCAACACAGGCTGGGGATGGACAGATCAGAGCAGCCCTGCTGGGAAGGACCTGGGGGTGCTGGTGGGGGAGAGGCTGGGCATGACCCAGCCATGAGCACTCCCAGCCCAGAGAGACAAACGTGTCCTGGGCTGCAGCCAAAGCAGTGTGGGCAGCATGGCCAGGGAGGGGATTCTGCTCCAATCTGGTGAGACCCCACCTGCAGTGCTGTGTCCAGCTCTGGGGTCCCAGCACAGGAAGGACATGGACCTCTTGGAGTGAGCCCAGAGGAGGCCACCAGGATGATCAGAGAGCTGGAACACCTCCCCTTTTAGGACAGGCTGACAGTTGGGTTTGTTCAGACTGGAGAAGAGAAGGCTCTGGGCAGCCCTCATGGCAACCTTTCAGTATTTAATGGGGGCCTACAAGAAAAATGGGGACAGACTTTTTAGCAGGGTCTGTTGTGACAGGA
>VZTX01010164.1:0-20444 GCA_013400915.1 Pardalotus punctatus
AAGATATTAAACAGAGCTGGCCCAATACTGAGACATGGGGAACACCACTGGCAACAGTTTTCCCAGGAGAATACTGTGGGAAAGAGTTTCAAAAGCTT
Source organism: Pardalotus punctatus (assembly GCA_013400915.1). Taxonomy (NCBI): domain Eukaryota; kingdom Metazoa; phylum Chordata; class Aves; order Passeriformes; family Pardalotidae; genus Pardalotus; species Pardalotus punctatus. The sequence continues at coordinate 99 of VZTX01010164.1, forward strand.
TACTGAGTCCGGGTGGACAACTTCCACAGCCTTTCCCTCATCCACTAGGTGGGTCATGCTGTCATAGAAGGGGATCAGGCTGGTCAAGCAGGACGTGCCTTTCACAAACCCCTGCTAGTTGGGCCTCACCCCCTGGTTGACCGGTACATGCTGTGTGATGACACTCAGGATGATTTGTTCTATGATCTTCCCTAGCACCAAGGTCAGGTTTACAGGCCTATAGTCTCCAGTATTCTTCTTCCAGCCCTTCTTACAGGTAGATGCTACATTTGCCAACTTCCGATGCACTGGGACCTCCACATTTTAGCCAGGACTGCTTGTAAACGATGGAGAGTGGCTCAGGGAGCGCGCCCACCATCTCCCTCACTCAGTTTCTGCTAGTCACATCTGTATTTTTATGATGATTATCAGTACTCTTTGAAGCATCACTGAATCCTGAGGACCAGGATACCACTCTGCCAGGTTGTAGATAGAAAGAGTCTATTGCTGAGCATGAACTAAACTACAGCAAACGGGTAACATAAAGGGAGACACTGGACAGCAGTAGTCAGTATGTGTACTGAGTCTGGAAGGGATCAAGTTAATTATTTTTCATAGACGTTCACATTGGTGGTTGTGGCAGGATGTCCCCTCCTCACCTCTCTCTCTATGGCTGGGGCATAGATAACTCAGACTGAGCCAAAAGCCCATCAAGGACTTATCTCTTGGTGCCCGAAAGTCTGAGATCTACAGCCTTGAATCCACATCTTGGTATGGAGAGGAGAGATGAAAGAAATGAGTACATGACCAAAAGACACACTTTTACACTATAAAAGACACATGAAATATCACAGAGGTAGAAAGCTTTTCTACATGGACACTGGAGAGTGAAAAGGCTTCTCCCCAGAGTCTGGACGCAACTCTGGATAACTTCCTAGGATTGCGTGAGGATTCTAATGTCACTAAATTGGAGTTTGGTAAGATACATTGGTTTCCAAAACTGTATTTTTCTTTGCTAGCAATAACAATAATAATAATACCTTTTCGTGCGTTGCATACTTAGCTACTCATAGTTATGCTAAACAGGTACCTTTTCACATACTGTATGTTTAGCTACTCGTAGTTTTGCAGTTGTTCTGTGTAGTATGTAGTTTTGTCCCACGTCTTATGTCTTTTATTTACTGTGTCTAATAAATTATAATTTATGTAATATTAGGCCTAATCGGCCATCATTAAAGAACTTGCAAGCAAAACTGGGTCCAGGGGTGCTGGCCGCCCCAGTAGGTTAACTGTCAATTGTCTAAAGGCCTAGGCAAAGGGCAGAAACCTATCAACCTCTTTCTCCATTTGTAACAGTGAGGTTGTTTAGGTTTGTGACCAAAAGGGTATTGATGACATACTGGTTTAGCTGTTCTGAAGAGCATTTACACAGCATCAAAGCCTTCTATGGTTCTCACACTGAGCCCCTAGAATAAACTAGGAGGAAAGGAAATCAGGCAGATGATCTGAACAAGCTGAAAGCATAATCCATGTCATACAACATGATGCTCAGCAATACAGAGGGAAAAGAGGGTGTATTAGGAGGGTTAGCCATCTTTTGCTCAGAAGCTCTCAGGAGATCTGTCTATCCAATGGAGGTGCATCACTTGTTTTGCTTTCTTTACTTTTTATCTTCTTTCACTTCTCCTTCACTAAATTAACAATTTTTGTCTTGTCCCATAAGTTTTCCTCTTTTTACTCTTCCTTTCTTCTTTCCCCATCTCTCTGGGGTGACGGGGGGAAGTGGCCAGGAGTCTGTGGAGTGTTTAGCCATCTCCTGGGGTTAGCCTCCAACAGCCTGAGAAGTCAGGCACAGTCGTAAATAAAAGTGAGTTTTAGGGATAATTTTGAAAGAGTGGTTCATATTGGTAGGATGCAACTCAGTTGTGAGAGTCATTATGGAAAAGAACACAGAGATGTTTGAAATCTCACAAGTGGGTGATGGATGTGGAGGGGAGAGCTCAAATATAAGAGAATGAGAGATGAAAAGCTATTGTGCAGAGTCTGTTAAGGGTTCTGAAAATACAATCTTTTATGTTAAACATCATGTATGAAAGGGTGGAGGGAGATAAAAAGAGAAGTGATTTAGTGAAGTCTGTCGGCTGAGAAGGGGGATTTTGCAGCAGGATTCAAAGTGGATATGAGCTGATTCTTCTGTTTCACTTTCTTTTATTACTATATTCAAAACCTTGTCCAGCTACTAACAAGGAAATTTCATACTGTTACCAAACACATGTAACAACATAGATACCCTGTGTATATAGGGCTTATTTAATTTATCAGGTGCTGGGAGCTGGCATATTCTTCTATTTCAGAAAGCACAGGGTGAGCTATGCTCATTATTCACCTTTCATAACTATTTCTACAGATGTGTCTAAGCTCACCCACTGCCTGACTTAGATGTACATCATCTTCACATTCAGGTGTACAAGCACAGAAACCAGCAGAAAGATTCAGTAAGCTTTTCAGTTAACACATGCAAACAGACAACAACAGCTGGGGAAAAGAGCAACAATAAATTTTCATAGTCGCTAGAGTGTTGCTTGTTCCATTTAGCCACACAGATCAACCTCACTACTGTTTTGCATAGGCAGCGTAGTTCAATGCAAAATGCCAAGGATGACACAGTCCCAACCAATAAAAAAGTGTTTTTCCTTAGCAAGCCATGCACTTGTAGAAGGCTCAAACTGAATGTCCTTATTTGTTTTGCTTGCAAAAATGTGTGTCACCCAGGCTCACTGGAAAAGGCTGCTGCTGATGCAGGAGAGGGACAGTTTGCACAATGACCAGCCGGAGACACTGTGCACACTAAATCTTTTCCCACACATGGATGGCACAAGCTCTCCAATACCTGCCAAAAAGAAATAGAGGTATTGGGGTTCCATATGGCAGATTGCACAATTTAAGTATTTATTCGCAGTTTCTGTCATAAGCACCACCACATCTGGCTTGTTAGGTGTGGGTGAGTTAAGGCAGAGGGATGAAAGGTGACTGGTCATAGTTGCCTTCTGAAGTGTGCACTCTGGGGGACATGGAATAAGACAGAGGAGAAATTGGTCAATTGGCTTTTGCCCAGAGTATAAATGCAATATTATGGCTGCTGCAAGGCTTATGGTCCAGCTAGGTACCAGACACAGCGGAACAAACACTCTCCACGGGACAAGCAGAGACTAGAAGACTCCCAAGGGCAGACAGAGATGAGCTTCAGAACCAACAGGAAGAGAGAACTGTTTCTGATGGACCTGGAGGATGCAATGCAGGGATGGTTAAATTGTAAGAAGTGATTAAAAACATGGGTTGAAGGAAAATCTTTGGAAAAGAACTTGCAAGCAGATAGCACAGGGGAAATTGTTCATAAAAATTTATGTCCTGCCTAGCAGATAAGAACTACTGAATTTTAAAAGGAAGTTTGCTGTAATTTGGGTTTTTTAATGTTAGTACTTCTGTTTTGGGTTCTGGGAATAATTCATGCTGGAAACAAGAGCTCTTTTGAGATATTCCACATAACTACCCCAAAGGCAAGGTACAGGTCCTTTCACAACCTGGGTATGGGCAGCTCAAGGTCCTGCAGTGCATCCGCCCTCTATGCTTCTCTAGAGAGCCAAAAAAGATTGTAAAATAACCAGTTCTGGTAGGATCATAATGAGTATATGTGGTGAAGAAAATCAACAGGCCAGACACAAAGGCAGTCAGTTCCAGAGCTCCATGGTATGAGCTGTGTGTTTGACTGGTTGCTGAGGAGTTTTCAAAATATATTATTGTGTTGGGTGTGGATGAATTTGGACAGTGACAGGTAGGAGCAGGTCTACCCAAGAAAACTTACACCAAGTTGGTGTTGCTGTTACAATTCTGTCTTATCTCCCTGACCAAGCATGCTACCTACTTACAATTTCAAACAGAGGGAAAGAGTGCTGATAAGCCTGAAGTGCCAAGATGTCTAGTTTTGCGAGACATGTAAATATCTTTTGTATGCATTTATAGACATATAGATGAGATACGAAAGGTAAATCCTTGTGACAAATTGTGCTAAAAGCAGTATGGGTCCTAGCAGGACAACTGGGACAGGATAGCACTTCTAGCTTGCAGGAAATAGCTGGAGAGGTTAGTCAATGTACCACACTAGTTAGTTGCATAATTGTTTCAGGGTTGCTCTAGCACCAGCTAGTACAAATGTTTCAGAAGTTTATATTTTCTTTAGTTGGAATTGCTCACATACATGTTATTTGTTGCTCTATTTATAGTGACTTCACCATGATGAGCCACTGAAAATCATCCTCTATAACTGTGGCAGAAGGGCAACACTAACAACAAGCAGAAGGGATGAGTATGGTATTCTCTGCAAAAGCAACTTTTCCTGATACTGGAGGCAGTTTTATTTCATGCATCAGATATGAGCTTGTAGAAGGTAATACTCTACACTCTTATTACTAAATTTTAATAGGACACAGCAACAAATGGCTCATCTTAAACTGATTTTCAAGGGCACAATTTCTTCTCACAGTCTTACTGCTCAAATGCCTCTAAATACTGACTCACTTCTTACCGCTCTTGAAACGCACTAGTTAGGTTGCCTCTCGTAACTCTTGCATAAACACTAAACAGAAAACCAGTTCTAAAACTGATGAACACAGGGAAGATCTTAACGATCTTGACCACTGCTTACTAGGATAGAAATGTCCCAATTCCCGCATGTCTGGTCCTCAAGTTAAATTTCAGTGGCCTACAGAAATTATGTTTCCATAAAAATGGCAGACAACTTACAAGAATAGCAGGTGTACTGTATGAATGTATTTCCTTTCTCTTACCTGTGCAGCTGCACTAGAAGAAATCCCACGTGTGAGAGAACATGAGAGGTGTGTTGAGGCAGCAGCAGGAAAGCTGCTACATTCTTTCTTTGTCAAAAAGCCTCCAAGAAAAATGAAAAGGTCCATACTGTGTTTTTGCAAGAAAAGTTAACAGTGTTTCTTGGCTCACTGTTTTGGAAGCAAGTAAAAGGTCTTGGGACCCCTTTTGTCAACATGACTGCAGTCATGCAGGGGAACAGACTTTATGCCATCAAGGAAGAGGAGAAAAACTTCTGTAAGAACTTTTTCACAGTCTTGAGATTATTACCGATTAAAGACTATCAGCAAGGTAAAATTAAGACATAGTTTCACATAGGGAGAGCTGATGAAAATACCTCCAGGCTGACATCATAGGTAACACTCAGCTGCAAGTTCATGACAAAATGTCACCCAACAACCCTGTACAGGATAGAAATTCCGTGTTTGTATCAAAAAATGTTTTAAACGTTTCTGAAGGTCTGGCGCTGCATAGCTGTTTGGTTTATGGGTTTTTTTTTACTGCAAAGTTATCTAAGGAGAGACAATCACTGAAAACCTTTCTTAAGACTCCTTATGCCATATAACTTGGCAGTGAATGGCTAAGAAGAAATCTGGGTCAAAATCCATGCATAAAGGAAATCCTGGCAAAAGAAATACAGTTAATTTAAACAAAAGTGGATTTTGCCTTTTCCTTTTTGATGTTCTTCGGTTGCAATTATGAACACACTACAGAGCACACATTACAGAGCTGTTCAGAAGTAAAATCTGTGGTTGGTCCCCAAACCTTATTTGACAAATGTCAAAAAAGATGACAAAAAAGACAAATGCCTTGAAATGGTTCAAGGTATTAGAATGTAAAAAAGTGTATGTTGCATATCAGTTGCAGAACGACATCTCTTAAGGCCACAAATCTTGCATTAGGATGGTCTGAGGGGCACTGTCCAAAAATGTGGTTAAATTCTAGAGTCATTAAAACATGGGATTAGGGACAATCCCCAGAAGAAACCCACCATGCAGGGTAAAGACTTATGTCTTTAGATTGTCTTCTTAGACTGTCTCATGACTGAGCTACAGGCCCCCAAATCTCTAATAATTATATGACACAAATGCTCATTCTGTGCTATTTGATTCCCACTCCTGGAACAGATTTCTGACACAGGTTTAAATGGGCTGCAACTCTCCCTCCAGCACGTTGGTGCCTCCCTCCCAGCCTTCCCTCCAGCCAGCAGTGTGCCTGCAGCCCAGACCTCCCTTCTGTGCAGGAGAGCTCTGCTTGCTCCCAGTGACAAGAGAAGGCAAGGGGAAGCCTTGCATTTTTGCATGCCAAATGCCTAATGCTACATGCTAAATGAGACCTACTTTTTGTAGGTAGTTCAAAGCCCTGGTATGTGTCACCTAACACAGCCAGCTGCATTGTTCCAATCACTCAGATTCATAGGAAATCTGGGACCTCTCCACCACACCATACCAGGAAAACAAAAGCTGTTTTCATAGACCTTGGTAACTTTTATGAGGCTGAAATAATCACAAACATTTTGGGGTGTGCCACAAACTATCCAATTCTCATTATAATTCCTCAACAGCATTTAAAATGTTACTTTCAGTCTGTCTCATAATGCCTCTTCTAGAAAATGAAAAAAAATAAAATTCTAATGTCTGTATTTTTATGTATATCTTCTCTGAGTTTGCATGAAGCAAGTGTAGAAGGCCAAGTACAATCTGCTGCTAAGGGAGTAGGACATGAGGATGCTTTTGTGGGGTTTTTTTTGTTTTAAACATCACTGTGTACTTCACTCATTTTAAGGGGTATGATTTGTGAAAGGTGCCACAGGATGGAAAACAAAGTGGCTGTCTTTGTATTGCCTCTTTGACTACTTCTACAGTGCCTTTTTTTAATGCTATTATGCAGTGGGATGCGTTTCTTGGATACCATCAGATGCAATCATAATATGAATGCAATTGTAATAACGGAAAAATAGTTAGAAGTGTAAGATTATAAATCCTAGTTTAGTTTATAAAAATGGAAAAACTCCCTCAATTGGTGTCAGCATGAGAGAAAATTTGGCAAATAGCAGGGATAGTCAAGTTACTGCATTTTATAATCAAAGACTTTACACCATTATGTAAATAGCAGATTTTTACATCTTATTGTGTATTTCAGATCATGATATCACATCTAGAAACCTTGGTCCAGAGTCTGATGTCGCCTTCCTCTACCAAAAATACCAGTATAATCAAAAAACTACCTGTAAAGGACCATTTTTCCTGTTTGAAAAGAGAAGTTGAAAAAAAATCCAAGACACATGTAAGACACATAGCATACAATGTGTTCTTGCAAGGAAAGATGATATGTGTGATGTCAGCCTACTGAAGAATTATTTGGCAGATGGAGGTGAAACAACAAAACCTGTAAGACCCAACTCAGACTTCATATGGCCTTGAGGTGAATTGCACTGCAGCTGTCCAGCAGCAGGCCTTGGAACATACCAATATCCAGGAATATTTAATATCTTATTTATGCCTAAAAGTTGTGGTTTATTTACATTTGGGTGTTTGCAGCAGTTCCTGCTCTGCAATCAAGAAAAATCTATGCTCAGAATTCCACCATATTCTCTTATTTCTTCACAACTCCCTTGATAACCAGACAATATGATGCAGATGGACAGAATTTTAAATATGCGTTTCTTCTGCCATCTGCATGTTTCCTCCAGCAGTCTGCCATCCGCTATCACACCAGGTGGAAAGCAGTGTTCAGCTAACAGAACTGAAAAACCTTTCAATTTTTTCTAACATTTTTCATATTTTCATGTGAGTGATGCAGTAAAATAAAAAGGTTCTTTTGCACTGTATATCCCTAACCACAGAAACACTTTCACAAAGGTGAAAAACATGCAAGACGTGTAGATAATATCTGAACATACAAAAATGAAAGCCTTTTCTGAAGACTGAAACTCAGGATACATGCAATAAATTGGTTTATCTCTTTTGGTCATTTCAGATGGATCTAACAACAGACAGAAACTGCAAGACAAATTACTAATATGTCTCTATTTCTGTGTACTTCTCTGTCAGGCCCTACAGAAATGTTGTTCACAAGACCACAGATGCTCAAGAGAGAGGTTGGGTTCTCTGGGAAAGACACTCAGGTTGTGTCCTTCTTTGGAGTAGACTCAACTCTCCAGAAGTAGCTAATGGCAGGTCTAAATATTCCTCTTCAAATGTTTGTTATTCATTGGCTACTTTAGTGACTGAATTCTTTTTAACACAGCAGTTCTATAAAAAGTCACTTACACATTTTCTGAGTTAGAGTATTTGTGTCAATTTCTATAAACACTTAATTACATTCCTAATTTTTATATGATATGGATTGTTTCCACTCCTGCCATAGCATAATGAACAAAAGTGGAGCCTGTGTTTGAAAATTGCCTGCAAAACTTCAGGAACCAGCAATATATGTGCATAGATTTCATCTATACATCATAATTAATACCAAAAATTATATGAGTTTTATAAATGCCCCACTTATGCTATTGCAAGGATGATAATTTATGACCTTGTAACTCACACGACAAAAGAGACATCTGGCAAGCACAATGGAAAATGTGTGAATTTGTGCTATAACATGATAGGGTCTTTTCTAAAATTTTAATGTAATCATGTCCAGTCACTTCTTTTTCTAGCCCTTACTGACCATTTGAAGAAGAGATTTTATGTGGCTTTGACCCACAGAGCCACAAACTGATGGCTCTGATTTTCACTGTCAAGAAAAATACACCAGAAAAGCAAAGGAAAATTGTGATTGCTTCTATGAGTCTTGCATAAGAATCCCACCTTCTGACAAACACACTTCCACCAACTCAAGGTACTGCTTCACACCATGAGGATCAGATGTATTCATTCCCCTATGAGGTCTAGTTTCTTTATCGTGCTGGGTCTCTTTATTCATATAGGTAGCAGTGATAGTAAGGCTTGTTTCATAAATTCAGAAGCAATTTCAGTGAACTGGAACTGTGGTTCTTCAATGGGAGTTCAGTGTAGTGCATCTTTTAGAACATATTAACCATCTCTTTGCTGACTAACATATATTGCAAATCTAATTCAAAGTAACCTACAATATAGTATCTTTTCATGAATAAATTTTATGGAAAATATTGAAACATAAAATGTACCATAAATATAACCACAGCCCCAAATAAAATTGCTTAATCTGAAGCCTAGAAGACAATACAGGAACAAGAAATTGTCTCTCCAGTATTTTCATTGCACTGATTGCACACACATGCACATGTATGCAGTGTCAGCTCTGTCTGAGGGGGCAAAGATACTTAGGGTATGTTTATCATATGAACTCCCTAGGGAATTCAAATCCCTTTGTTACTTAGTTAGGCTTTTAAAATCATATTGACAATAGCTCTCAGATGCTCAAAATTGCCTCAGCTAGGATGATGGGACTCATACTTTGCTTTTGGTCCGCTTATGTTATTGGTAGAATCTTCCACTGTGAACATCAAATGAGACCAATTTATTTCTTTTCTGAAGTTGTAGTACTGAGAAGAATTTCCATCATTAATTTTAAACCTAGTCCATTTTTTTATTATTTAGTAACACTGAAAATTCTAATACAGTGTGTAAATTAGTGAAGAAGAATATATTAATTTGTATTTTCATTACTGCACTTAGCCATAGACATGGATTTCTAATGTTTCCTTTCCATATCCGTTCCCACCAGCAGACCTTTCTGAAAAATATCTCTCCACCAAAAAGGTGCTTAAAGTTTCAAGTGGAAAGGCCCATCAAAAACAGAGGCTCATTTTTTCCCATACACACAGTGCAGATGATCACTTAGTGAAAGAAACAGAATTTGAAAAGAGGTAATTGGTATATTTCTCAGATAAGTGAGGACCAGGTGATAACACACTCCTACCTTCTCCTGTATTTTGCTGAACCTTGGTGGGCCTTAAGAACATTTTTGACTCTGTTCATCCCCCTTGTAGCACTGTACTAATTTTCTCCACATCTCTTGCAAATGAGACAACCCCTAACCTAGGGACAGAGTGAACTTTCTTATATTAAGCCAATGATAATGTAAACAAAAACAGAGACGATAAGGCCTTAACAAAGTTTAAAGAAGAGCAAACCTTCAGTGGCCCAACAAGGGAGAAGTATTGACTGCATTATTTTTCTTAGGGTTCTTGCTTTTATTTTGATGGATTTGCACACAGATCTTGTCATAGCTGGCCAGATAACTGATTACCTCACCACCAGGACTATTGTCACAGCCTTTTATGTATTTGCAGTTCTATCAGAAGCATCAGGCACTTAGTATAGACATTGTCTTTGCTCACTGTCTTTAAACAGATTGACAGGCGCAGTAGCGTTTGTGAAGCAATATAAAGAGTAGATTCATTCACTTCTTCAGCCTTGGCTGTTTTTGAACCATTCCCAATAGTTACCTCTTTAATTCAAATTTGAAATGTTAGAAGAGATACTCTATAGTCTGTTCCAGCTATAAAATCATATTTTCCTTCTCATTCTGAGTGTCTGCAATTGTTCTCTCACAGCGCTTAACCTTTAAAGTCAGGGGGTCACTTGGAAGCTCTCCAGTCTGAAATGTGAACGTCCATATTTAAAATACAGAAACCCTTTTAAAAGGATGAAGGTATTTTTATTTGAAAGCCCAGTTTATAATGACTGTTGTCCATCAACCCAGAACTACTTTCTTGCCAGGGATCTTTATTGTTTCTTTCTTATTACATGGTATAACAATTCTTTGGTACTCATTTCCTGAAGAAGATTACTTTTCAGTATCAAACTTCGCCAACAGGTCTTTTTTGGGCCAAAGTCTGCAAATCTGTATTGCAATGAAGCAAGGCGGCTTTCCAGGCATTGCTGACTGCAGAGAAAAATTTGATGTCTGTTCTACTGTTTCTTTCTCTGTGCATTTACTGCTGATCATGAATGTATGCACTCTGGGCTGTATGTACTCTGCAGTCATTTAAGATTTAGAGTTTCTTGCAATGAAACACAAAACCAAGAGAAACCTGACTGGTTTTGGGTTTCATTAAAAAATCCAAATTCAGCCCAAATTTACCTGAATGTTTGCTAACATTCTCAATGTCTTTGAAATAAAGGGCATGCACTTATGACTCAGTTTGGCAGATCCTAGGTGTCATGTTGAAACAAGCTTTTGATAAAGGAAGGTGCATCAAATGAGACAGAGTTAAGGTGACATTTTTTAGATGCACCACAGTGACTTTGAAGCCCCATTATCAAAATTAGTGTAACCACTTCCATAAATTTTACCCTAGAGTTTAACATGGAAATCTAAGGCTAAATAAAAAGTTAAGTTTGGCTTGATTGTATGGTACTGCTCTCAGGTAAGTTTTTCAGACAAGCTGTTATCACTAACTGGAAATTTTGATTTTGCAGAAAAAAAATAAAGGTAATTCTGTTAATAATTTTTAAAAAACACATTAGAGACACATAGAGATATATAAGGCATAAAAATCTACATATTTTGAGTAAAGTGGAAATAAATAAGGATGTGAGCATTTTGCTTTCTTTGAAAACACAAAGTCACTTGCCACCATGTTTTCCCCATATACCAGAGAAACAAATGAAGTATTCCTAAAAGGTATTGCACAGAACTATGCTAAATATCTCTGGGAGTGTATGTGACAGTCTGAATCATTCTGAATCCTGAGAAAAAATGAAAAATATCTAGATATGAACGCTAAACATTTGTAAGAGAGAGGCCAATCTTCCTTTGCCTCAACAAATAATTAATTATGAAAAGTGGAGCAAATCCAACCATATAATCATAATTGCAGGTTGGGATCTATGCTGCTTTCTCTCTGTAGATCATTTCACTTGTGCCTTTTACCAGCTGGTACAGCTTCTCATTTTATTGTCATGTATTAAAAATAATATTGTGGATAAAGGGGAATAATAGCATTGTGAAAGAGACCTTGGATTTTCTAAATTTGGCTTATAGTGTGCACTTGTGCATCACTGCAGAGGACTAGATCTGATGTTACAGTTGATCCCCTCCATATCCACACCCTTTTATTTACCCTAAATGAACCAATAGTCTGATGGTTAGCAAAGTCTGTAGATGGAAAGAAAATTGACTCTTGCATACTTTTGTAAGACTCTGGAATGGGTCATTCTTCTTGGGGGTCTTCATTCAAAATTCTTTCCTGAGCCTGAGAAACAACTTATCACAAAAATTTTATCAAAACCTGATAAATTCTAATGCAAATTCTCAGCTCAAAGTCTTTTAAAATTTTTCAAATAATTTCTCAGTGAAATTCTGAATTTCTTCTCATGTTCCCCTTATAAAATTACCTACAGGATCACTGTTGTGTGGTTCACAACTGCATTATCCCAACAAAAAACTCAGACATAAAGTAGGACTTTTTCAGACAAAGATTGCTGGATAAATTGTCTCAAATCCAGGTGTACAGAGGCAGACTTGATTGCAAAGCATTTGAGTCAGGGCTGTGAGGGTAATCCATATTTCACAACAGCTACATGAAATGATTTCTCTCTGGTTGAGCATGTAATTGACACAGATGTCATATATTTTCCCCCTGTGTTTGGTATTTTTATTTCGTTCTGAAAGGGTATACAACAAATTAACAGGTCGTGTCATCTGTACAGTTGTTCATGAGGTTTCCTTTTTCAAAAACTGATACATTTGTGATAATTATAACATCTTTTATAAAGTACTCATATTGTAATTACTTCCTTCAATCATCTATAAACAGTCAGTTCTTTGTTAGTTCTTCGTTTACTTTTAGTGCCATCAAAAATGTAACTTCCTTATTATTGTAATCTTTCTTTGGCACCAGATTATAGGCAAATCTTCAAACTGGATTATTTTCATTCTAATTTGAAGGATTTTTTTAACTCAACAGTCCACTTTGCTTAATGTAGGGCAATGGATGAAAGGTTGAGAATTCCTGACTTCCGCTGGGAGACTCATGAATGGTCAATATGAAACTCTTGCATGCCGTTCGGAAGACCTGAGATATTATTTGTAGAAATATGTCATCTGACTGATATGCAAAAAGAATAAGTGTTTTCCTGCCCAAATATTAGTACATCTAATGTAACACCAGAGCTGTCTTTAAAATCTTTCCACACCACCTGTAAAAAAAGAAAGGAGAATAGATAGAAAAACCCTTAAACAGACTAATATTTTAGTCAGTGGAGTTATACATTTAACAGTCTACTGTTGTAGAAATGTCTCCACCGTCTTCTTCACATAGTCGTAGATCACAACACAGTATTAGTCTGTGATGAGTTGTGCACAACCTAATGTGCAATGTAACTTTAAGCAAAGTTGCGTTAGTGTTTTGCATTCATGGTGACATTGCAAGACTTGAACAAAACAGGGTAAGAATCAATAAAATGGAGAAGCAAGTGACTTCAAATCAAGACTGCCTGCCAAATGAAAGATGTTATGCAGACTTCTGTTGCTCACAGCAAGGACAAGAGAGATGCTTTTTGGAACACATGGCTTCTGGAAAGCTTATGGAAATAGCTTGGTTTTTCATATTTCAGAAGGTCTACCATATCAGACTGTTCAAACCAATGCTCCCAAGAGAGATTTCTTTTATGTGAGGAATCAGTCACTCCTATCTCTGACTTACTTCAAAATTGAGTCTCCACACTGCTAAGTTCTTCTCTGGTGCTTGGCTTTTTACTTTGGATACAACAAATATTTCCTATCAAGAAAAATCATTGCACTCCTGACTCCTTTTCCTTTCAGCATGACTTCTGACACGTGGGAGCAGAAAGGTAGCAGTAATTAGGCATCCCTTTTGCTTAGTGCCCCCCTTCACAGTGAAAAATATGGTTCTGGCTTTCACTAGTATTGCAGTGAGTTTATCTAACTGCAGTACATCCATGACTAATAAAGTTATCTCACAAGTCAGTCTGCCAAATCCCCAGGACTGGCCAGAGGGTAACCTGCAAGAGAGATTTTCTACTTGCAATGGCTCATGGGTTCCCATCTGTTTATAAACCCCTTATACTGATCAGCAATTTTGCACATGGTGAACGTGCTTTACCAACCTTATCATGTCACCTCACAGCCTCTTGTTAACATATGGTCTCCTAAATGTAGATATTCATCTGCTTGACTTCCCTTAAAGCTACTAGTATAAAAGAAAAAGAAACCCTAAATATGAAACAGATGTCAATGTGCACCTTGGGATGGATGTATTACAGACACAAAACATCATCAGACTCCTCAAAATCACATTCTAGAGTTGCTTTATTATCACCTGGTCATGTGGCATGCACCTGTGCTCTCGGGGTTTTGCAACTGGCTTCAACACAAGAGCTCACCAGGTCCAGAAATAGCTTGGTTTTTTTTAACATCTCTTGTGTGTTTTTATTTTACTTTTTTTTTTTCTGTGCTGGAGTTTTATGGCTCTCAGGGCTTCTGTATGCTCCTATTGCAGTGGAAGAGAGAATCAAGCTCAATTTTTAACCCATATTGTGTACACACAAAATAAAAAAATAAAAAAGGTGAAAATGTATGAATGCACTAGCAAAGCAGAAAAGAGAAGAAACGTCAAAATCAGGCTGACATCCACAGGGAGTGAGACGGTTTGCTAAAACTTGTACTTAAGTGACATTAACTGCTGGAATTCAAAATACTAACACAGAACACACTTGCCTCTTGAGATGTAGAACCCCTCCACTTGAGTGTCTCCATTCTGAGCTGCAGAGCCTCCAGAAAAATGAATACTGGCCTCTACCAACCTGCTGCCCTGGGCCACTGTGTGCTCAGCATCTGTTTGCCCACTCTATGTCCTAGGCAAGCCAGAGAGGCATCTGACCATTGTGTCTGAGGAGACCTGACCTGGCAGGCAAGCTCAGAACATATCTAAATCTCACTGGTAGCACAACAACCAAATCCCACTTCTCTTCCTGAACAAGATGTTGATACCACCAGTAACTGCTGGCCCAATCTACAGGGCACATCCTTTGAGAATAGATGTGCTGTGGCTGGCCTGGATCTCCATGAGGAATGTGAAAGGTTACAGCATCCCTGTGCCAGACCTCTTCCATCGGGTAGCACGGCTGCCCTGTGGAAAGGAAGGCAGGAGGCTGGATATGGGGAAGAGCAAGGCAGTGGGAACATGACAGGAATCAAAGGGCCAGGGGTTCTGTGGTCTCTCCCCACAGTGGTGTCAGGCTTAGATCCCAGGATAAAACCACTTGGAAAGCAGGACCACCTGAGGGAGGGCTCTGCATTGGCTTCACATGGTTTGAATCCACCAGAATCTAGGCTGAAGGTAAGCTTTTTTTTCCCTTGGGACAGCCAAAATACTACATTCCTCATCATCCTCACCATTACTCTGTGGAACTCCACCAACCCTGGTTGATTTCCATTAGGTTTTTGCGCTAGTGGAGCTAAGAGCCATTACCATCTCTTTGGTAATCTGACAGGACTGGAGCTCTCCACCAGTTACTTGTGGAGAGTTCTTTGCATCACACAGGGCACTACTTGATATCATTTTGACTGTGATAGTTACTCATCCAAAATACAGTAGCACAGATTCCAGATTTTACCACATGATGGGCATGCAGTAGCATAAGTCTCCTACTGCTTATCCTGATGACTATTCAATATCCAAAGGATTAACATCATTTTTATACTAGTGTCTAATACTTCAGCTTGTTTTCTAACTTAATTTTAAACCTTTTTTTACTGTAAAAAAACCCTTAAATTCTGTTCCCTGTACTAAATACCCTAACAGGGATACACAAATAACTCTACTTGCAAGGTCCAACTTGTGTTGTGTTTATGATTTCTTGTAATTTAGCAACATCAAGTGCGAGCCAGCTTCCTTCAGTGAGAGCTGCTGTGCACTAAATTAAATGTCAGCTCAATGCATCTTTACAGCAGCAGCAAGGAGCCAAATACAGCACTTCATAAAGAACTAGGACTTATTGAAGTGGGGAAGCTTATCCATACAGAAATTATAATGTGGGAGTGCTAATTTCTATTTGATTAAAATAGAGGTGTGTGTGATTTTAAAAACGGGTCAGGGTCACTGATCTCAGAAAACTAGGTCATGTGTTCTGCCTCCGGTCACAGCAGAGCTGGAGGATTGGGGTCTGCAGGCTGACCACTGTGTGTCCTATCCATCAGGCAGGAACCCTACACAGAATTCAGGATAATTTATCTGAGAGTGTGGCAACACAGTTCCCTGCTTTACTACACAGTTTACCTCTCATACCTGCAGGCTGAAGGAGTTTCAGTTTGTTTTGTCTTTGGTGAAAACCTTCAGGAAAGAAACAATTTTGATTGTCCTTGAGACAGGGTGTTTAAGCTAATGCCAACTGCCCAGGCAGTGTTACACACCAATTACAAGGGGTATTGCTATTCACACTGTATCAGTCTTACATAAATATCTAATATTTTAGAGTTTGAAATTTTTTCTTTCCAATGCATCATCTTACTGTATTTTCAATATATCTTCATTATTTGTGTTATCATTACAATTCTTCAAACACTGGTCTATTTATATGTATGCATATCATATTCCTTTAAAGTCATAAGGTTTTTTAATTCAGGGGTTTTTCCCCAGAAATTTGATATTAAGACTTTAAATTAAGAAAGCACCCCATTAGATTCAGGTATTTTTTTATAATAGTACAAGATAGACAGAGAGAATAAGTACTTTCATTCTCTTACATAATTTTTTCCTCAAATTTTGGGATATGGTTCCAAAACTACTATACGCACCCTATTTAAAATTCAGCAGGACTGAGGTATAAAATACCTCTCCGGAAGCAGATCTAAGATGACAAATAATTTACCCTCCAGTTAAGAAGATGTCTGATTCATTAGGCTCCCATTAGCAACCTCTAAGAATTCTGCAAAAGAGAAAGACCCCTTTTATTGGTTTGGTTTCAACGTGCAATCCCAGTCTTATCTATGTACAGAGGGATAAATTCAGGAGCGTATATAAGCTAAGGGACATTTCTACAGACATTCAGGAAGAGCAATTTAAAGACACTCCGAAACCAGCAGTTTAAAGTGCTCCATAAAAATTGAAGAAAAACAATGAAGTCTAACACTACTTTTTCCTCCATAACGTATTCTTTCCTTGCAACATATTTTCCTTATAACATGCACTTTTTCCAGAGAGTGAAGAGAATCCCCTTTAATCCTAGTTCACAAGAACTTTGACAGAGTTGAATCCCTTCCCCAACTGCCGTTAACTTTTTTTGTTAGTGGCCAAGGGTGAGATAGGGAGGGAGTGTGCCTGTGGATGTGTTAAAAAGGGGGAGAGGGAGTGGAGAGACTCCCATCAGAAATGCCTGTAATCAGTGGTAGGTCAAAGAGGCTGTGTTGAATTGCTGCTTTGGATTAGGTTTAGGTTGGGGATCAGGTTCAAGGCTGAATTGAGGTTAAGAGTTTTGGGTTACTACGCTGAAATTTTGAGACACCCTTGTGAAATTATAGCCCCCAACAACAGCAGTCAAATGATATCCCAGGGAGGAGGTTGAAGTCTCACTCTAAGTCTAGTAAGAATACTGGGTTGTACACAAAATTTGTAGTTTGAACACACTTTAGTGGGATTATTAATCTGGGGCTTTATCTGACAACTCTAAGGTTTGAATCATGTGAAGTTAATAATTATATTCAGAATTTACCTGCATGGTTGGGATAGGACACAAGAAAGTCACTATTTGTTGTACTAGTTTGCTGCTTTCCATCCCAGGCGGAGGGACAAGGGTAGGCTGATGTGTTTTTTGGATTATTATTTGCAGCTGAAAGATGGGTTATTATGTTTGGATTAAGAATGGAAAAGGATACAATGAATTACAAATGTAGTAGTCAAGGGAGGAAGCAATTTTAAAGAGTCAAGAGATCCAAACCTGCCTCACCAAAGAAATATTTGCTCTCTTTTTAAACTGTAACTAAACCTTTCCCCTTGGGGCAATTCAGTCAGTTAGCAAGCCAAAATCTGGCTTTGTTATTTACCAGCTGACCCTTAGAAGAGAACAGTGTCTGCAATCTCTTCTTCAGCTTTTTCAAGAGACAAGATGGATGAGATGGCACAGTAGCGAGGCGTTTCTGGAAGAATTTTCAAAAAGAAACCCTTCACCTATTTCTTTCTGTAATGTGTCTGTCTTCTTTACTACAAAATATTGAAGAGTCACTAACAACATTACAGAGTTTCAGCATCTTTTGCAAGAACACAACTCTCATGGGTTGTTTTTGTGATGTGAACTACTTGTGATACCTATAATTCTCCTGTAGAAGTATTTTTATGCCCATGCTTTATCTCCTTTTTGCATTTCAGTCACTACATAGGGAATATTTCTTGTGATGGAGATACTTGATGACAGAAATTACTGCAATAGAGATGAACATTCAAGTGAGCTTAAGTTTTAACTGTCGTAAGTGCTGTCATTATAAATACTTCAACATGAAGACGTTGGTCATAATTTCTTTTTAATTATTCTACATCTTGGAAGAAATCTGTCACCCTGCATGGGAAGAAACAGCTTGATCATCTTATTCTGATGTAGTTTTAAGACTGGCTGATACTTGCAGACCAAGGGGATGCTGCTGCTCCTGGGGTGAATCTCCAGTGAAGAGTGGTTGTCATACACTCTTCAGAATTGAAATCAGAGTCAGCCGCATAACTGTTGGTGTCACTGCAAATCTCCACCAGCTTCAGGGAAAGCAGAGTGGGCAGCTTGCTGTGGACATGTGGGATGTGTCACCTTTACCATTCTCCAAGGGGCAAATGCCTGAAGGACATGAGGATCACAGAATCACAGAATATTCTGAGTTTGAAGGGACACACAAGTGTCATCAAGTCCAGCTCTTCCATGAACGGCCCATACGTGGATCAAACCCATGACCTTGATTTTATTAGCACTATGCTCTGATCTATTGAGCTAATGGAGACATGATCCCATAATATGGCCATTCCCAAGAGGATGAGAGACCCTCAGGTCATTCTCCAGCCTCTACAACTAGGTAGAAAGGTAAAAAGCAAAAATTGTTTAAGATAAGGCCTAGGAGAACTTGTATTTCCCCTACAGCCTCACTGTCTTGGGAGGAACCAAAGGCTTAAGCAGACCCATATCTCCTCTTCTTCAGTGCTAAGGTAAGGTTTGCATTTTGTGCTGACATATGGCCAGGGCTGGATTAATAGTTTTTCCCATCACAACTACATGTGGCTGCTAATAAAACTAATGGAAACCTTACTGTAACACAAATTTAAATCTCAGTCACACCCATCTGCTCTAATGCAACATTTTTAAAAAACAACAAAGTGGTTTCCTATAACGATTGCAAAGTAACACGTAATAATTAAATAATGACGAAAGAACTAAGGAAGGATGGATGCCATTTTCATGACTATGTGAAGAGACCTATATTAAATATTTGTTCATCACCAACATTTAGTAAATATCTCTTCTTGCAGAGAGCACTTGTAAGCTGTTTTATTGAACTAAACTTATTGTAAAAATTAAATGTTCTTAGGGTTTGGTTATTTCCACACGTTTTTTGTTGGAAACCTAAACTCGAATAAGAGTTTGGCACATGATAACAAAACTTTATCACTTTTATTTGTTATAACTGCAATACACATGTAGCCAGAGTGTTTTCATTACTTCAGACATCTGCTTGTTGACATACAATTTACATTACAGAGAATTTACCCACTAAAAACTCATTTGGTTGGCTGTATAAAAAGTTTATGTACAGTTAGCATTCTCAAACAGCATGGACTGTATGTGAAGCATTTCCCACAAGTTATTTCAGTCATAACAGCACAAATTCAACTTGTGCAGTGAGTACTTCTTCTTATGAACCAATTCCTATTTCTTCCAATTTACACTGAGTTCCAACATTCAGCTATCTTTTTATTTTCCCTTCTTAATTCACACACAAATTGTGATGCTACAGAAGTCCTATGGCTTACTGCTTTGCTTCTGAATTTTTCTATAGGTAGTGATCAGATATGTCAGCAGGTGACAAAGAACAAATTCATTAAGAGAATGATAATTCCTGCCAGTTGTGCAACTGACTCACCAACAAGAAAGGACATTTTATTTTTGAAGTCTGTCTTATCCTATTCAACTTCTAGCTAGAGGTTTAATCTAAAAATCTGTGATTCTTCCTGCCTAATAAAAGAACAGACCCATTACATTTTAGCAGTTGTCAGTGATAGTCACTCAAATTTCTATGAATGTCACGATATTGTAATTTCTAAAAAAATTCTTAAAGTCTTACTTTTTTCTATTTATATAAAATGTGCTTGAGTCTGAATCTTTTTCTGTGGATCAGAAGACTCCTCTTAGGGGTGAATGGAGTGGCTTTCCTGCCCTTCCTTGATCTGATCTATCATAGTGGAAGCATTCCTGCTTATTAGAGTGAGAACCGCACTTGACTTCAAACAACATCTCTGCCAATTAAAACCTAGGTTTTTTTTCCAGGGAGGTTAAAAAACAC
>VZTX01010169.1:182-18048 GCA_013400915.1 Pardalotus punctatus
AGGGCAGGACACACCGTTACCGGAGCCCCCGCACCTCGGGGTCCCCCGGGACCCCCCAAAATCCCCGCTTTCCCCCGCCCGCTCCCACCGACCGGCCCCGGGTTGCATCAGCCCCGCTCGGCACTCGACTGCCGCGCCTGGGCCCGCCGAGCGCCGAGCCGCAGATGGGGATGAGCGGGCGGGGGAAGCGCTCCTCCAATCAGAGGGCGCCTCGCGCGGAGGGGAGCCCGCGCTCCGCCAATCACAGAACGTCCCGCGCGCGTGGGGGCGTGGCCTTGGCGCCGTTAAGATGGCGGCGGGTAAGGGCCCTTCCCGCCAGGCCCGGCCGGGCCGCGGCCGCTTTGTCTCAGCGAAACTTCATTTCCCCACTTTATTTGGGGGTTTTTACCCCTTTTTCCCTGGGCTCGGGGAGCTTCCCGCCTGCGGGCGGGGCGAAAAGTGGAGCCGGGGGCGGGGCGGGTTTGGCCCCGCCTTGGGGCGGTGCCGTTGAGGCGCCGGTTGGGCGGTGCCCGCTGAGGGACGGGCCGGTTCCTGACGGGGAGAGGCGGGGGCGGTGTTCGCCTCAGTGCCCTCGGGGAGGCGAGAGTGGGGTCCTCCCGGCTCCTGAGGTTTTTATCTGGAGAGGGAAAGGCTTCAGGGTGACCTTCTTTTTAAGTTTTAAAGTTTTTAAGATTTTAAGTGCCTGAGGGGGCTCCAGGAGAGCTGGAGAGGGGCTCTGGACTAGGGAGTGCCGGGATAAGGGAGAATGGCTTCCCACTGCCAGAGGGCACGGTTGGATGGGATATTGGGAAAAAATTGCTCCCTGTGAGGGTGGTGAGGCCTTGGCTCAAGTTCCCAGAGAAGCTGTGGCTGCACCTGGATCCCTGGAAGTGTCCAAGGCCAGGTTGGATGGGGCTAGGAGCAACCTGGAATAGTTCGAGGTGTCCTTACCCACGGTGGGGGTTGGGACTGGATGATCCTTAGGGTCTTCTCCAACCCAGACCATTCTGGAATTCCATGGTTATGAGATGAATTATCAAAATACCACACTCCACAGTGTTAAATCCACACGTGTTCTTGTGTGGGTTTGGTACACACACAGCTGATTCCCGAGGTATTCTTCCCTACAGCACAATTCTAAAAGTGTCCATTTTCATTATTTAGGCAGAATTGACAAGAGAAAGCAGCAGAGTTGCCCAGGTTTTTATTCCTGGAGTGTGTAACCCTCCCTTGTTTTAAACAGTAGTCAAAGCAACGGAAAGACAAAAGACATTCCTTTAAATCCTTGGTCAAAGAGGACAGGAAATACCTTTCCTTAGTCCAAATTCTCCTGCTGGGTGAGAGTCAAGTGCGGGCCTTCCAGGTCCGAAGATTCCTTTTGGGATGAGTCCTCACGCAGGGGAAAACAGCGTTTGTTTGTGAATACTTTGGAACTATTGAATTTTACAGGAAGGTTCCTTATCTGGTGATCTTGGATTATAATGAGTATTTTGTGTGAATATCTCAGTGACTAATTCCCCGCATTATGTGCCCTCTGCTCCCTGACAGGGTTCCTCTTCCTTTGCTCAGTTTTTCCCAACCCAAAAAAAGATTTTTAATGTGCTTATTTATCTCTGAAGGGCAAAGGTGGGGGTTGAGACACTTGGAGGCTTTATTTAATGCCTCAAGTGTGTTCTGCAATTTAAGGCTGTCATTTGGGATTCCTGGGGTCTGCTGTGAGTGATTGGCAGCAGTTTTGGAGGAGAGGGCACAGACTGTGGGGGCCATTGGGATTTCCCCTGGCCCAAACCAATGAAGGATTGGTTGGGACCTAAAATAGTCGAGAACAGAAATCAAACTGTGGTGTCTCAGCGAGTGTTTTTGCCTTCCCTGTTAAATTCCAGCATCTTTGGGATGCAGCCGGGCTCCTTTTATTGAGGATGTCCTTTTTGCTGGCAGGTTGGAGCTGATTCCTCCAGCGGAAGGGCTGCTCAAAGGGCACCAGCAGCAGAGGAGCCTCGGCTCAGGCCTCTAGAGCTGGAGATCCAGGAAGCCCCATCACCATGGGAGACAGTTCTCCTCATTCCCCTGGGCTCTGCCCGTGCCAGGAATTTAAACAGCACCCAGTTCCCAGGGCCAAGAGGTTGTCGGATTCCGCCGTGCAGGTTCAGGCCCTGCAGTCACCTAAGAAACCTTGCATGTTGATCCCCGGCTGTAGCACTCCAGATCCGGCAGGGAATCCTCTGCTCCCTTCCCCAGGTTCTGCCAGCTCCCTTTTCCTGGATGAGAGTGGCCAGGGTGACCTTGCTGCCAGTTTTTCTAGGTCGAGGTACAACGACGTGGCCATTTCCCTGGACATCAGCAGGTGTTTCGACGACAGCGAGCTGGATGACACCCTGCTGGAGCTGTCAGGCAGCGACAAAGGGAATTCTCCCTTTGATTACACCGAGGAAGAGATCCAGGAAATCTTGGCAGATGATTCCATGGAAGCTAAGCAGCAGCACCTCGCTGGTGAAAGCCATCTGAGCCAAAATGCGAGCGGGGAGTGTGAGAAGGCTGAGAGCAGCAGCTGCAATGAGGGGATGTCAGTCGGTGAAGCGGCTTCAGAGGTCACAGAGGAACCAAAGGACCCCCAAGAGCACTCCTCAGTCAGTTCTGGGTGTGATCCTGCCGTTTTGAGTGCTGCTCTGGATGAGGCCCAGCTGCAGCAGGAGCTGGACCTTGAGCTGCAGGAGCTGCTGAACCTGAGCCCGTTTGCTGCCGCCTGCTCCAGTGAGGCTCTGGAGGACGATTACCTGGGGGACGTGGAAAGGGAAACTTTGGAAGCAATGATAGATGATTGCTTGGGATATCTCACAGCTGCTGGGAGCTGCTTTCCCAAAGAATCCTCGGAAGGGGTGATGCCTAAAGGCCGAGAAAGCCTGGCTCAGGATGGCCTGGAAAAATCCGTGCCCTCGTCTGACCTTCCCTGTGGCCAGAGCAGGGGGGATGAGAGCCCAGCATCTGCATTGCCACCAAGCAAAGAACTTCCCAAAGCAACAACAAGCAGTTCCTCACAGAAATCGGACTCTCCAGAGGATGCTGAAAGCAAATCCACAGGAGCTGAGCAGCCATCAGGCAACGCTAATGTAAACTCACATCTTAATTCTTGTAATTTAAATGTTTTTAATCCCATCCCTTTGGATTTGTGCTTGTGGTCACATCCATGTGCACACAAGTGTTGTGTTTATATAGAGGAGGTTTTTCAAGTGGAGTAAAATAGGATTTTTTTATAACTGTATAAGCAAAACTTACATGGAAAAGTTTTATTACATGTTAATCCCCCTTTTCCTTCCCTTTCCAGTTAAGTGACACAGCTGTAGGCCAGACTGGGCAGGAAGAGAAAACCAGTGGAAAGAAAACTGGCAAAGTTATTCCTGGCCCACAGGAGGAGGAAGAAAGGTAATTTCTCAGGAAATCTGCACTTTGAAAAACATCCCAGCTGCTTCCTCCACCGGTCTGTTGGTCTTGCATTGCTGAGTTTATCTTTATTTTTAAATTTAGATGCACTGAAATAGTGGGGAAACAACGAATGGATACTGGAAGAGGAGGAGGAATATCGGGGAATGGGGACGAGGTGGAGCAGGCAGTTTTGGGCCGTGGTTTCAGGCAGGAGAGGCGATGTTTGTGCTGCTCCGGCTGCCTGGCCGCTCCTCCCGGAGCGGTTCCCTGCAGGTGGCAGCAGCAGAGCGGCTCGGGATGTCGCTCCTGCTTTTCCCCGCTCCTGGAGGCGGCACTTCGGGGCATTTTCCCCGCGTTCTGGGCGTTGCTGTTCGCGGCGTGGCCTTGAGTGGTGGGAAAAAGGTGCTCTGAGAGCTCCCCGCGGGTTCCCGGCGTGGTCAGTGACCTGCGGGACGGCTCAGCTGCTTTGCTCTCAGTGTGTTTGATCTTTGAGGCTTTACTCAAATAAATACTTTTATTTTTTATATCCCAGAACGGTGCTACAAGGATGTCATGTCTCTTTGCCCTCTCTGTCAACTGTAACCTAATTTGACAAATAAGCTAAAAATAAAAATTAACACTGTCTGTAATTTTCAAGGCCACAACAACAGAGCTGCATTTCAGAAGTGCAACCTGAGCAAAAGGAACATTTCTCTACAGGCTGTGCCAATCCAA
Organism: Pardalotus punctatus; assembly: GCA_013400915.1. Classification (NCBI taxonomy): domain Eukaryota; kingdom Metazoa; phylum Chordata; class Aves; order Passeriformes; family Pardalotidae; genus Pardalotus; species Pardalotus punctatus. The sequence goes on from VZTX01010169.1 coordinate 4,296, forward strand.
ATGAGGAAAAGTGTGGCTGTTACCTCAGGTAACCCCCAGATGGGATGGGATGAGGCTGGTGGGGAGGGAAAAATTGATATCCTGGCAGGAGGCCTGGCTGCTTGGACTTGTGTTCTTTGTTTGGAGCGTGTTTGTTTTTAGAGGGGAATAAAAAGTGCTCTGTGCAATGCCTTGCACAAAATTCCTGCACAGGAATCAGTCTGGCTCCAGGGCTGGCTCAGAGGAGTTTCAGAGATAGCTGGGAAATATTGTAAAGGGGGTTTGGTGTGGAAAATCCGGGATGCTCCCAAAGCAGGTTTGTGAAAAGCAGAGCCGAGCTCTGGCTCGTTGTGTTGGGAGGTAACTCGGTCTTGTCACTTCACAACTATCCCAGAATCATCCAGACTGGGAAAAGACCCCCAAGAGCATCGAGTTCCCACCTTATCACCAGCCCAGAGCACTGAGTGCAACATCCAGTCCTTCCTTGGACACCTCCAGGGCTTCACCAGCTCCCTGAAACCTGTGAACTCAGACTGGGGGAATCTTCAGGTGCTGAAATTTGGACTCAGACTGGGGGAATCTTCAGTTCAGGTGCTGAGATTTGGACTCAGACTGGGGGAATCTTCAGTTCAGGTGCTGAGATTTGGACTCAGACTGGGGGAATCTTCAGCTCAAATGCTGAGATTTGGACTCAGACTGGGGGAATCTTCAGCTGAAGTGCTGAGATTTGGACTCAGACTGGGGGAATCTTCAGCTGAAGTGCTGAGATTTGGACTCAGTCTGGGGAAATCTTCAGCTCAAGTGCTGCGATTTGGATTTATTTTTGACACCTTCCCTGTGTTGCCTCCATGGTGTCATCCAAGAGCCACCGACAGCGGGGGTGTGCAAAGGAAGGTGTTGCAAAGAGCAGGTTTGGATTTCAGCTCAGGGGTGGCAGCTGATGGGTAGGACTGGGATGTTCTGAGAGGCAAAATATTCTGGTAGCTTCCAGGCACGGCTCCCCGTGGTTATTTTGAGTGTTCATGGGTGCAATAATTGCCATTTCTTGCGAGGCAGAAGAAGCTGACAGTTCTGTGTGTGGAGCCTGCACTTAGGCAGGCAGCAGGAACAGCTGCATAGCCACAGGGCTGCTTCCAGAGGATGAAGCCAGCATAAGTAATGCAGAGGGGACGAGGCAAGGAAAACTAAAATGGCCTGTTTTCTCTTGCTTTCAAATTAAAAATGCAAGACGTATGTTGTGAGTCACAGAAAATCAGGCAGGAGCTCTAAACGAGCGAGGCTGACGAGTGAAATAGAGCTCCCTTTTGCCGGGGAAGAACATTGTCTGTGATGCACACAATTTGATTTTCTTATTAGTGCAAACCTTTCTTATTCCAAATAGCTGTAGGCTTGGAATTCAGCCCGACAGACAGCGTGGGCTCTCCTGCTTGTCACCGATGAAAAGCTCCTCGGTGGGCTGGCAGAGCCCTGCGTGCTGTTCCCCTGCACCTGGATTTGCAGCAGTGCCTTGTGTGTGTCATTTGCATGGGAAATGCTGAGTGATCCCAAGAAATTCATGAAGGAAAATTAGCAGGTTTAGAGCCAGCAAGGGAATTCCTTCTGGGAAGCAGTAACTAATATATTGCTGCTACAAATCTTCTGCTCTGTTTTGAGTTGCAAATCTCCTGGCATTTGTCTGAGGGTAATGTTTGCTTTGCTATCCCATCTTTTACGTAATCTGTCTGTTCTTCCTTGGATCCTGGCTCTTGGTGCGGTGCTGTCTGAGGGAATTCCAAGCTGGCTACAGCAGAGATTTTGTCTTTTCCCTTATCTGCACAGCGTCTTGCGCTTGTAGGTTCTTTATAAATACAATTTTCATATCTATAAATACAACTTTTATATATGTCTATCGCTATATATATCATATATATTCTTAGGTTGGGTGATTGAGTGCTAAAACTCACACTGACTAGTTTAAAAAAAATCCTTTTATATTCAGAATAAACTTTTCACACTGCGCCATCTCCAGCGTGTTGGGAGACAACCCCGTGGCTCTACTTGTGCTCCCTCTCATTCTGGTTTCTAGATGCTATTAAATCCTCATATATTCATTTATTTGCGGCTTCCCCTAAGAATTTAAACGCTGCTGAGGCTGTGCTGGAGCAGCTGTAAAAATGAGATGCAATTTGAACATCTGCTTGGCAATGGGGGGGCTGATAATTGACCACACAAGATTTCTGCCAGCTGACCATTGGTCAGCGTTTGCACTTTGTTACTGCCCTTTATCCAGCAGTAAATAGAATTATTTCCTTCCTGTTGAGATCCTCCTTGGCAATTCTGAGGCCGTATCAGCTACACAAATAACGAGGCTCCTAAAACTGTGTTATTTGGAGCAGACTCACAGAATGGCTTGGGTTGGAAGGGACCTTAAAGATTGTCCTGTTCCATCCCCTGCCATGAGCAGGGAACTTTCCACTGCTCCAAGCCCCATCCAGGCACCTCTGAGAAGCTGAGCTGGCTCCTGTCTGACCTCCAGCCACTTTTTTCCCTACCAGAACTCCATCAGGAGCTCTCCTTGAGGCTTGGTGTGCTTGCTCGAGGTTTTTGATGCTTTTAAAAATTTCATCAGCCTTCTCACAACCTGGCAGAAACCTGATAAATTATTTCCTTGGATCTCCCTTGAATCAAAGGGAGAGGAGGAGGAAATACCTCATAAAGAGGCACAAACCATCTGGTCTTATTGTAATAACAAAGATCAATATCTTAAAAAAAACAGACACCGTGTTTAAGGTGATGGAAAGGGAGAGCAGTGTCAGGGAACATACGGAGAAACAAATCTGTGAAATACAAATGAACTCTTTGCTAGCAGGCTCTGCCTTGAAAGACTCTGGTCTCTTGATTGATGCTGAGCTGGCTGAGGGGGAAAAAAACTTAATCTTGAAGCAGTTTTTACCTGCCCAAATTAATTTGGCTTGGATGGAGAGCAGGCAGGGGAAGGTGCAGGGCTGGGGCTGTGCTGACATAGAGGAGGAATTGCATTTAGTGGCTGAGCTCGGGAGGGAGATTTCACTTCAAAGCAAATGAAATCCACCTCCAAACCCTACATTTCAAGAGATGTGGGATGGGGTAGGAATTGATAAAGCAGATTTCTAGGTTTGTGGGGAGAAGTTGCCTGGTTCAGAGGGTGATACTCCTGGTCCAGGGGCTTCTCTAGTGGCAAAGCTGAAATAATCAGAACTCCTGGTTTCTAAACCTGCCTGAAATCCTCATCCCAAATCTGTGGTTTGGTCTGAACTCTTGTGGAAGGAATGAGGATGTGCCCAAGGAGAAAGAGCTCCAAAGGTTTTAGGTACTAATCCGTGGCAGCTCAGTTTTTCCAGCCCCGTTTCCTCAGGTCAAAAGGACTCTGAGCCCTGGGGTGGATGATGAGGCACTGACAGAAATTTCTGCAAATATTTGGTGGGATTAATCTGCCCCTGGGACTTTCCCTCTTGGAGAGAAGCTGAAATCTTTTCCTGGAATGAGTCAGGGTGAAAGTTTGTGCAGGTACAGAGGTGAAAGGTGCACCCCTGGCAGTAGGAATTGTTCTCTGCTTTTATGACCCACTTCACCTGTGACTCAGAATGCCAAGGGAGGGAACTGAGGTTCAGGAAGGCTAAAAATTCGTAAAAAAGTTGTGATTTCTTCTACACTTATTGCAGACATTGGAAACTGTTGTTTACAGCGAGACTTTCCTTGGAGAACCTCCCATCTCCCCAAACAATCCGTGGATTTCTCAAGAACACGTCTAAAAACCCCTTCTAGCCGCATCAATTTTTGGCAAGAAATTGGGTAAATAAGAGCTGATCGCGCAGTTTACGAAGGAGACCTGGGCTTGCTCAGGAGACGCCGTGTTCCAAGGGAAGGAGCTGTGATTCACATCCATCACATGACTGCAGTGGCAGCATGGAAAAACCTTGGCGGTTTGGACTGGGCAAGGACACTCTGTGTGCTGTTCTGAGAGCCCCTGGGGAAGGTGGACTTCAGCAAGGGCAATATTCCAGGGAATTTGCTTTTCCCTGAGCTCTGGTGCTCGTTCTGAGTGGGATACAGACCTTGAACCCTCCTGGTCGCTGCCTGTTCTTGCTGAGCAGCTGCTGTGAAAATAAAACTCTGTGCTGCGGAGAGAAAAACTCCAAAACCTCCCTGTGCTGGGCAGATGTTCCTGCTCCAAACCAGCTGGAGTGACCCCCATGGTTGTCCAGGCTCCTTCAGTTTGTATTTTGCTTTGAAAACCAGACGGTTTTGCAGTTTCAAAAATGCCATTTCCTGAGTTATGCTCATCCCTGCGAGTAAATAAGATAAAAATAAGGCAGCAAAGTTGTCCTTTCCAAAACACAGAAGGGGCAAAGCAGCCTGTAATGTGTCAAAGCTTTGTAGCACTCTGAGGCCTGCAGATAACCAAGCCCATTGAAGTAGTTTGGGTTTTAATCTTGCTTTTCTGAGGCTGCTGAAAGTTTGTGGGGCTTTGTCTTGCCTTCAGAACCTGCAAATGAGAGGATTTAACGTGGGCGCAGCACTTTGTGAGGAAAATTTACTTTTTGTTTGAAGTTGTGGTGGGCCAGGGAGAAAGAGCTTTGCGAAGAAGGAAATGAAGCACCAGGCAGAATTCCTGAAAGGAACTTTGATGTCCTCACTTTTCAAGGTGCCTTCTTAGGATGTGGTTTCAATTTCAAAACCTCCTACCAAGAAAATTGGGTGCCAGCTGCAAGCCCCAAGGAAATGGAGAAAGTTTCTTTTCAGAGATGCTGCTGCTCCAGCCTCTCATCTAAATGCTCCTCTTGTGTTTGTTTTAACTTTTTGACGGAGTTGTTTTCAGAAATTACCCAAATTCCAACAAAAAACCTACCCACACACACGGGGTGAGCGAGAACTTGGCCAAACACGATTTCCAGAGAATTCCTGACCACTTCCATTGGATTTTGCTGCTGAGGGACTGTGCTGGTTCTTGTTCTGCGTTTAGAGGTGTTAATTGGTCTGGTTTTAAGTGGTTTTAAGTTTCGTTTCTAACTTCTCCTGTAAAAGCATTTAATGAGATTTGCACTAGAGTTTATAAATATTTTGCGCATTTCAGATGTCATTTTCTTCTTTCCTGTGCTGCTGAGCAACTCCAAATTAGTTGGAGTTGCATAGGTTGATCTTCCCAATGTTCTTCCCAGGGGTGCCAGCAGGGCCTTGTGACTCCTTTAGGTATTTATAGGTGGAATTTTGGAGAGCAAATGAAGTTTATTCAGGGAGGAAATCATCTTATATTTTTATCATGGTAATTTGACTATTTTTGGAGATGCTTTTGGCTCATGTGATCCTGAAGAAATAAAATTCACCCTCAGTACTGATGTTTTTAGCGTTGTGGTTCATAAATTTCATTCTTTTGCCCTTCTGTGGCCCCCAGAGCAGGACAGGAAGAAGTGCCTTTGGAAAACGGGCAAAGTTTCTCCCTGTCCTGAATGTGCAGTGACTGAGACAGGGAAAATGGAAATAATTTGTGCAAAGGATAAGCGGTGACTCTTGGAGCAGAGCCTGGCATTGCCTGGCTGCCCTGACTCCCAGATAACACGGAATCCATGGAGAAAGGAATCCGTGGGCAGCGGTTTTGGGGCTGGGACGTGGCCACTGTTAAGGTTTTGTGATCTCCCCCGGTGATATCAGGCTCTTGATGCCACCAGAGCCTCTCAGGTGACCTTGACCTCTGTAAATTTTGTTCACAGAGAGCTTTGTGTAACGGGGGAAGGAGAAATCCCTTGGAGCATTGGTTGGGAAGAGTGAGAGTTGTCAGCACGTGGTTGTTCTTCGCTTTCAAATTTGAATTGCGCAAATTAAATTCTTTGGAAAAGGGATAATTGGCCTGAGGGCAGTTTCAACTCGTGTCCAGGTTAGGGAGTCCCAGGCTGGTTTGGGTTGGAAGGGACAGAAAGCTCATCCAGTCCCACCCCTGTCGGGGCAGGGACACCTTCCCCTATCCCAGGTTGCTCCAGACCCCATCCAGCCTGGCCTTGGCCACTTCCAGGGATGGAAATTCTTCTCAGCAGGCAGCACCTGCCCTGCCAGGTCATTCTGTGTCCCAGAACAGCTCCCGTGGGGTGGAGCAGCCTGGGCAGAAGGGATTTGTGTTCTTTGTGAGTGTAAAACTCCCATGAATGAGCCCTGCCATGGAGCAGCTCTGCCCTTTGGGGAGGATTTCGGCTTCAGGGCAGCATCAGTGCTACAAATTTCCTTCTTTGACATCTGCAGAATGGTGGAGAGGGGAGGGAGGGATTGTGGATTAAGCCTTCATGAAAGGACAAAATGTGTTTTGCTGTGTGTTTGCTGCTGCAGAGTAGCCAAAGGCCCTGATGATGATTTTTGCTGTAGTAGAACCCAGTGGCATCAATAAAAACTGGGAAAAAACTGCTTTGTGCAAACCCTGCGTGAGCTCTGATGAAATGCCTCACAATTAAAAATTTAATAGCATTCATCAATGTATTGCAGCCAGCCAACAGCAGCTGGAAAACAATGAGACCGAAATTAAACTACTCTGTGGGGTTTTTTTCTGCCTTCCCCTCAAAACCTAACCAGCTCTTCCCTACATTTTTGCTACGAGGAGGAAGAAATTACGTCCTGAAGCAGGAAACTGTGGAAGCTGATAATATTCTCCCTTTGGTTGGAGAGAATATTTAGGTGCAGAACAGGTCTGGGCGGTATAAATAGGTTTTATTTAGCAGTTGGTGGCACTAAAAGTGGGGTTATTTTCTGAGTTCGAAAGGACAACAATGCAGCAAAGTGTCAAATGGCATCGTGGGGCTCTGTCATTATTGCCACTCAATGGCTCTGCATCCAGTGTGTCCAGATTCCAAGGAAAAAAATGGGCTTTTCTGGCTGCCAGCTTTGCTGCCTCCATCTGGGAATCTGAAATTCAAGCTGTGCCTTCCCTGGCTCTGTCCCTAATAATGAAGATTCTTCATTTGGAACTTACTTAACCAAAACTGAGCCTGAAGGAGAATCCAGCTCCTTTTTTCCTCGAGACGTGTGGGCTGGAGCACCACCAAGAAGAGGAACATCATCATTTTCATCCCCAAGGTCACCAGACAATTCAACAGACACCAGATTTGTGGGGGAAACAGAAGATATTTTAGCATAACAAGCGTGTTGATCAGGCATCTCCTTAACAAACGCCGGGAATCTGATTGAATTTGGTCAGCGCGGCAGCGGGGCTGCTTCCAGACGAGGCTGTAATAGCTCATTACACGTCGTTAGGAAGCTTTTTCTGCAAATCTGGGGAAATTACATTTGGTGGAACATATGGTGTCATCTTCAGCTCTCTCCTCGGGAAGCTCGGGCCTCGCCGCGGTGCCGTATTTCGCTCGGGAAAACGGGTGCGCAGCTGTGCCATTCGCTTTGGAGCGACGTAACCTTTGGTGTCTTTGGCAAACACTGGCATCAGCAGCCTGTTCCTCTCCACTTGCATCTCCTCCAGAAAGCCATTACCAGCTGAGATTGTGCTAACACTTTCTGCTGTGTAGGTGTTTCCTCCTCGGCTTCTATTGAAGTGTCATGGAATCAAATGCCTCGTGTTCCCGTTTTCCTCGGGAGGAGACGGAGCCCAGAGCCTGTGGCAGTGCCTGGTGGCCTGTGGGAGGGGGTGACAAGTGGCTGGGGCTGTGTTGTGAGTTGGAAGGACACGCTGTGCAGGATTGTTTGCTCCACACTTCCTCCCGCGGCTCCGCTTTCCTAAACTCGTGGGGGAGGAATTTATTGGCTAAATTGTACTTGTAGGCATAATATTACAGTGCTTGCAAGGAGGGAGGCGAGCGGTGAGTAACTCGAAACACACCCTGAGTGTGTTGGCAAAAGCTTCAGTTTGCAGCTCCTTGCTCCTATTGTGCCCCGAGTCTGCTCAGCTGGTTCTTGGAAATCATCGGGATTCATCCCGAGCCGGCTGGGAGGGCTGCTAGCCTTTGGTTTTTTGGAGATCAGCAGGGAATCAGCCCTTGCAGGGCTCGCTGGGATCCCTGGCACACCAGCCCACTCCCGCTTGCTGCTTTTTAGTATTTATTGAAACCTCCCTTTTCCAGCTCCTGCTTCCAACAATGAGTCAAAATCAGCAGGCAGGGCAAAAACACGTGGGGGGACGTGGGTGGTCTTTAGGGTATGTTCTGCTGTGGCCCAGCATGACTCCCCTCCGTGTGTTTTGGGTTTATTTTTGCTTGATCTCTGCTTTTATTGACTGCAAAACACCTCAGGAGTATCTTTTGGCAGCTGCTGATGGGAGCGAGCTCCCTCTTCTAAAGATTTAGGATTTAGGGTTTAGGATTGAACTCGGGGCCAGAGCATTAATGGTGTCTGAGTCCCATGGGTTACAGTGGAATTTAATACCCAAACAGCAGTTAAAGCTTTGATGTTTATGACCCTCAGAACAGCAGAATTTTAAGTTTCTTCTCCTAGAACCTTTTCCTAAAGTGTGGACTTGTTCCATCACTTCAATTCAGAGTGGCTGAGAGCATTTCCTTGAAGGGAATCACTTGAACTGGGTGGTTTGGGATCCCTCTCTGAGCTGAGTTCTGCCAGCCTGCGTTATTATATTATATTGTATTATATTATATTATATTATATTATATTATATTATGCAGCATTATTTCCTTATTCTCCATGCCTGCAGTTATGTGGCATCAAAATAACCCTGGTGCCTCCTGCCACATGTGAATATTGAACTCAGCCCCATGCTGACACTTTAATTCTGTTTTACCAAATGAGTGAGGAAAGAAATAGCTTAAACCTGTCCCTAGGGAACAACAACTGTGGGGAAAAAAAATAAAAGGGGATATGGTCTGAATTCCCAGGGACAACTGTCTTTAAAAACAGACACACAACCCCCCCAACCTGCCAAATTACCAGGCTGAATTTCCTCTGGAGCAGCTCTCCCAGGGCTGCTTGCTCGGCTGTCTGCTCCAGGATTAGGAGAGAGCATCTCCCTTATCGTTTTGCANACACTTTAATTCTGTTTTACCAAATGAGTGAGGAAAGAAATAGCTTAAAACCTGTCCCTAGGGAACAACAACTGTGGGGAAAAAAAATAAAAGGGGATATGGTCTGAATTCCCAGGGACAACTGTCTTTAAAAACAGACACACAACCCCCCCAACCTGCCAAATTACCAGGCTGAATTTCCTCTGGAGCAGCTCTCCCAGGGCTGCTTGCTCGGCTGTCTGCTCCAGGATTAGGAGAGAGCATCTCCCTTATCGTTTTGCACATGCTGTACCATCTGTCCTAAATCTCCCTTTGTAGGGCTATGGATTCCAAATGCTATTTCTTCCTTGGGAGATAACAGACGTGGCTGAAGAATTTCGCTAGGTAGGGCTGGGGTGCTATTTATGGTGCAAGGTTTTTTTTTTGTCCTGCAGCCAGAGCCAACTCTGAACCTCCCTGGCTTTCCCCACCCGTACACTGAGAAAATACTTCAGGTTGTTTAGGTTTTAGGTCTGGGAAATAGAGAGTCCCCCCAGTTCTGCTCAAAGCAGGTGAATATGAAATTATTAAATCCAGGCATTACAAGGACACAAGAGATGCCTTTAATCTTTTATTGTACATTATAAAATGTTTATTGCTCTGTCTGTATCAGAGGTGGTGACCTCTCCTTCTTGGTGATGGAACAGTATGTTCAGGCAAAGGATCCACTGGAGAGACCTTTGGGGTTGGCCTGGCTGAAACCAGCACATCTGCAGGTGAAATTCCCAGTGCCTTTCTCCCAAAGCAGCTCTTGGCATTTGACGGAACAAGTCGGATCCTGCCTCATCCCCTAGTGCATATGGAGTGGTCTTGTGGAGGAATTAAATAAATACAGATACCCCATGGCACACTACAAAGAGTAAATCTTTTTCATGTGATGGTCCTGCATCTCCCAGCTTTCCAGAGCACCAGCAATCCCCAGGGATCCTGTCAGTTTACAAACATCCAGCACTTCCTAAGAGAGAGGAGAACCCAGCCCTTTTCCCAGCCATCCTCATCCCTTTTTGGGAAGGGCTGTCTCCAGCAGACTCCTGCCATTCCAACGTCACCAGAATAGCGCAGGCAGGATGTGTAAGGAGAACCAGCCCTTCCCACACAGAAACTTTACTAAAAGAAGCATTTTAAGAACTTAAGCCCTCAGAAAAAGGCCCCTCAGGCCAGAGCCTTCCACAATAAACAGCTCTTGCCCCTGGAGACCTTGCATAGCAACCGGTATCATCAGGTATTTTGTCCTTTTTTTTTTTTTTTTTTTTGCTGACTGGCTACATTTTTATGGACCTTTTATCCCACTCGTGGTGGACTCAGGCCCAGCTGAAAATACCACGGAGAAAAAATGGTTGAAATTATCCTGGAAGCTAAATAACAGCTTCTGGTGTCCCCTCAGGTTGGTGTGTTCCTCAGTGTTCCCCGAATTTTCTGAGGTGAAGAGCACCAGTGTGAGATAGGAGAGACAGCAACAGTGGAGAATGTGCTGCAGCCTGGCTGGAGAACAGCCAGGGAAGTTCTCCTGGTGGGAATGGAAACTGGGGGATGCCTTTTTTTTTTTGTTTGAAAAACCCACCTGCAAGACGTGCTACACGACACACATCGATGAACAAAGCAAGGCCAGAGCGCACAGCAGCCAAAATTTGGCTTCTCGGTGGTGTCTGCGATGAGCTCCCCTCCGCTCCTGCTCGGAGGGGGATGTGCCTGATGCCTGGGAATCCTGTCGGGATGGAGTGACAGTGAGACCAGAGAAAGACACAACAAAACCTTGTGCATTCCCAAAAACTGGAAAACTGTCCCAGAAGACGGAGTGTGAGGGTGGAAAGGAGCGTGTGAGACTTTGCTCCGACCCGGGTGATTCACGAGTCACAGATCGCTCCAGCATCCATCTCAGTGATGCTTTCCCATCTTCTTTGAGTTTTTTTGGCAGGATTTCCCTTCCTGGCCAGATGTTTTGCAGAACACGGATGAGGAGGTGGATGCCAGCGAGTGACAAGCACGAGGTCTTGTTTTCCAAATTGCTCCGACAATATTTCACCTCCCCAGTCATCACGGCTCAGAGGCAGAGAGTGAGAGTGAGGGATGGAGTCCATCTCTCAGGTGTCAGGCTGTCATGCTTCAATGATGTTCACTGAGGGCTTGTTTTTGGGAAACTAGGAGAGAAAACAAAGGAAAAAAAGATTTATAGAAGGGGAAAACCACATCAGAGCTCGGTGCAGTCTGCTGGCGATGTTTTGTGAAAATTCTCATTCCCACCACCCCCTCATGATGATGAAAAAGGGTCAGAGTTGAGGCTTTAGGCTTGTGTGGTTCATCACTGCTTCTGAAGGAGCATGAATTAGTGAACTATTTAAAATACTAAATAAATATGGTGGGGATGTGAATAGAAACACGAGGAAGTTAAATTAATTGAAATAACTTGGTAGAAATGAAAGGCTCGACCTATTTATACTTTCACATCGTGTGTGTTACCATCCTTGCTCCTGCTGATTAACTCTCCAGTTAATTACAACAGCAGTGTCCTCTCTTTGCCACGTGCCAGCGAGGGCTGCTGTGGGAGGACCCAAGGAACTCATTTTTTCCTCCAGAGATGCTCAGATAATCCAGAAACGTGGCTTGAAATCGGATTTCTCACGGCCACGCCGGATGCAGGAGGTGGGAGCGAAGCTCTGCTGTCCCCATCAGCAGAACCGTGGGTGTGAGGGTGTTCCCACATCCCAACTGCGGGGAGCATTTTAACAGACCCTTTTTTGGGGTGATTTCGCAGCAGTTTGGTTGGTTCCCTGCCTTCAGCTCTCACCTTGCTCCTCAGGAGGCCCCCACCCTGGTGCTCGGGGGTGCTGTTCTCCGAGGCGCTCTTGGCTTTCTCCTTGCTGTTGTTGGGCTCGTTATCTTTGATGATATCGTACTGTCTGCAGAACAGGGCGATCACCCCTGGCGGGAGGAAGCACCAGCCATCACACATCCCTTCTGGCCAGGCAGCATTCCCAGTCCCTCCCATCCCAACAGCTCTTCCCATCCCTTAATTCCATGCTAAACTAGTTAGACAGGACGACAGAAATTAATTCTATTGCAGCCTCCCTTTTATGAAGTGTTTCAAGCCCTGCGTTTGGACCAACACCAAGCCCGCAGATCGGCGAGATGTTTGCTTTGCTCCTGGGATTTCTGCCCGGTGAAAATGCGTCCTCTGATCCCCGTCCTCCGAGGGGAACACAAGGAGCTGGAGCTGGCAGAGAGGTTCTGTACCTGCCTCTGTGCCAGCAGCAGGGACACCACCTGCAAATGTGCACCAGCACAAGCTGCGAGTGGAAATTTCCTCCCACACAACTCAGGCACGTGGAGAGGGAAGCAGGGGCAGCCGTGGCACGTAAGAGGACTGCAAATGTCTTTCTGAGAGGCTTTTATGTGATGTTTCGACCAAATAACGTCTCTGCCTGCGGATTCCAGACACGTAGGTGAAGTAGATCCAGGCAGATGCTGCTTTTCCCTCCCAGAAAAGTCTTCCTTAATAGCGAAATGTATTTAAATCTTGCAGCATCCCATCACAAACTGCTCTCTAAAATCAGTGTGGCAGTTGCCCCCAGGCTTTACTGATAAACACAGGGGCCCGAATTCTTGCTTTGGGAGTGTGGACAAATGGCTGATTCCAGGAGAAAAGGTGTTAACATCTGCCACAGCCACACCTCGTGTTTTTTCTGTGGGTAAAACTGAGGCACAAAGAAGCAAAATGCTGTGAAAAATTCTGGAAACACAAGAGCTGAGGCTTGGCTCAGTGCAGAGCCCTGGGCACGGACTGGTTCCAGTTTGGATTTGCCCAAACATTGTCATACAGGACAGGTTCAAAGCTGGAAGGAGGTTTTTGTGTATTGAGACTTTTTAAAGAACCCATTTGATGGCAGAGAGATTCTCCCCACACCCCTTTTCCTTTTTAAATGTAAGTCATCAGTCTGGAAGGGAAATTGTGGGATTAGCAAATTCTTTGTTCTCAGCTGATCCGAGCCTCAGATTATTCTACAGCGGGAGATGAATCAATTGTTCAGTCACCCCATGTAATTATTCATGATTATTTTTCCTGGCAGGGCAGTGAAATTGGGATGTGCACAACTAAAACATGGCATAAAAAAAACATGGCTGGAAAAAAAAAAATCATGGCCTAGAGGTTCTTCTGATTTCGTTTAGGTTTTTATGTGGTTATTGGCTTTAGGAATAATTGGTGTCCAGGCTCTGGGAATGCAAATAAGGGCAAAATAGAAATATTATACATGGATCTGATTCAGTGTCAGCTGGATTCCTCCATCCCCGCCTGTGATGGGGAAATTTCTGTGGAAAAGTGGTTTGACTGGGACTAAAGGGCTAAACTCCGAGTGGCAAAGGTTGCCTGTCACGGATCAGGGATTTATCCTGCTGCTGACTCCCCTTCCTGCCCTTTTTTTTGGGTCACCTGAACCATTCCCCCTGGGCCATGAGCTCTGGGACTCCCCAGGAGCAAATGTGGATCGTTAATGTTTTACAGGCAGCCAGGGAACGCTGGGGCTCTGAATTTAAACCAAGCTTCACTTCCCATTAACTCCTGGGTGTAATTTCCAAACAAAACCCACTTCAGACACTCTAAGGTGATGGAGCAGGAGTTGGAGGCGTTTTCCCTTATTTCTGACTTGAAACAAAAGTGAGAGCTCTCCTAGGTACAACTTGCTGGAAGGGCTGTTGATGCGTGGTGCCAAATTTTTCCATATGATCCCATTATTTTAATTGGTTTTGACGTGGACATAAATATAAATATATAAATAAAT
>VZTX01010184.1:0-14371 GCA_013400915.1 Pardalotus punctatus
TGTGTGTCTGTGTGTGCAGTGAGCGTTTGCGGTGTCTCCTCTTCCAGCGAACGCGTTGCAGAGTGCCCAGCTTTGAGAGCAGTGTGTGGAAGAGAAGGAAAATCTTCCAAACAGGACAGCTCTGTGGGCGTTTTCCTACCTTTCATCTGCTGCGTGGATGATGATGGCAGAAGGTAATCTTGCTTTCACTTAACATAAAACTAAACTAGCAGAAATGACAGTAATATTTCGGGACTGGAACCTTATTTTTGGATGACTTTCATGTCCTTAAGTACAAATACTCCTTTTTAATAAGTTGTAAGACGCACCAAAAAGCACAGAAAAGGGATATAAGCATATAATATGCCCACCCTTTGGTTCATGTTAAGTAGTTTAGTTGATCTGGTCCTAGATTTGCCACTCTTAAGTAGATAATTTTGCCTACTTTGTAGTAGATCTTTATATATTCAGAGATTTCTTCTCTGTGATGTCAGGCTGAAGTTTTGCCTTTACTTCTTTTTCATAATTTTAAGAAGAAAGGCACAGATACTTGACGCTGGGTCAGAGACATTTCTTTCAGGGCCAGAAGTTTGGACTTTGGAGATATTCCCTGGACAGTAAGCACTTTTCTTCATTTTTCAACATCTAAGCATAATATACTTTTTAGCATTTTAATAATTGCCACATACTAATGTTGAATATGGATTTTCTTTAATAACCTTTCTTTGATGATTCCATGTAGCTTTACTAAAGGTAAATAAGCTTTCTGTGGATTGATTAACCAGTGAATGCCACAATAGCAAGTTATGAACTTTATTTTTTTCAATTTATTTATTGTTTTCCTTTCTAAACCCATTTATGAAGCTTACATTACCTTAAAAAATATCACCTCCTTTGGCCTTTCCCATTGCAAATGTGAGGTAAGAACGGGGTGAACGTTAACCCCCTCTGCTTTCCCTTGGTCACAGCTCCTTGAGAGTCCTTCAGAGCAGACGGGATGTGCCACAAGGCTGTAGACATCTAATGGAGCCCTCGCCTGGTGCTTGGGGAGCTCCGGGAATGAGGGCTGGGAGGAGCAGGATCGATCACCCTAAGTGTGTGTGGGGGACGGGGGGGACAGGGCTAAAAATGCTGGGGAGGTGAAAGACCTTTTTAAGTTAAGCATGCTGTTGGCACAGGAACAAATGGATATGGCTATCAAAAAACTTTGGCTACGAATTCCAAACTTCCAGACTCATCCAGAAGAGCTTCCCAGAGGGGGAATTATGGAGGGAAAATTATAAACAGATTTTGAAATGAAATTTGAGTGATTTATAGAAGGATTTAGGGACATGGTTGCCTGTATTGGTATGAAACTATATTCGGCATCTACAAGATATTTTAGGTATCTTTAGAGACTTTAACTGTTCTTTAACATGATTGAATTCTGTAGGAGTTAATTTTGCATTTCCCCTTTAAAAGCTTTTGTTAATACTTGTGAATCTGCAAATATAGGGTATAACTAATGAGATTTCTGCCTCCTTTTTCTATCTGAAAATAACCTCTAAATCACATATTGTCCATCTGGAGAGAACAGGAGGGTAGAACTTGTGCAGAAGGCAGTTGTGTTCCTGCCGATGGAGCAGCCTTGCTGAGGTAGCCGGGGAGAGCAGCTGGCGGCTGCTGCTGTGCTTTTCACGGCCTGATTTCACTTCCTGAGCTGGCCCTGGCTGCCATTTGTGTAAGGAGTGCAGTGCAGTACTCAGAAGAGGATTGTGCTAATCTCTGGAACGTAAGTGGGGTTTGAAAAGGCTCTGGCTGCTCTGCAGTGCCCGCCCCGGGTGACTGCGGCTCTCTGTGACATTGCTGAGCTGCAGCCGAGGCAGCGCTAACAGAGCTCGCTGTGCCCCTGCAGACACTGCTGCTTGCGGTTCTCTGGAGCACTGAGAGTGCATGTGTGCCTGGGAGCGTGAGGCTGCTGCGGCTGCTGGAGTGCTGAGTGGGAAGCCTGGTCTAGTGGTTCTTCTGCTCTGTCATCTTAGATTTTAGTTCAATTGTAATCCGCTTTCTTCTGCGCTAGCGGCTGTGTGCTGTGTGTGGAGTGTGTAAGGTCTTACTTTTGCTGACCTTCTGGATGAAATCCTCGAACTGTTCATTTATGATCTAATGCTTGTTTTATCTTCCCTTCCAAGTGATTTGTTACTATACTTTTCAAATGTCTTTAAAATTCATACCTATTGTGCTTGCATATCATTAATGAGACTCCTTTGCTGCACTTTTCAATTCAGTGTTACAGACGAGGGGACTGAAAACATAACCAAGTGTTGATCCTTCCTCAATGGTAATTTTGTTGGATATTAATCGGTAACTCGTTTTGGATTGACAAACAATTATTGATCCCTGGATTTAATAGAATAAAAAACATGAAGCAAAAGGCATCAGAAAGAACACCCAGAGCAATCTGTTCTCAGAATGAGCGTGGGCCGGGGCCATAACTCCGACATTGCCAGTTAAAGTGACAGGGTGGGTTCTAATGCCACTTGTGGGGTGTTGAAGGTCCCGCTCCTGTGTCAGGGAGCTGCTGGAATCACGCTGTACATCTTCATTAGCCAGACAGGCACAAGCAGCCTTGTGTTTCTGATGAGTTGTGGCTGGGCCATAATTAACCTTGTGAACCCGGGTTTGTAACAGAATGTCAAATCAGCTTAGGTTATCAATTACAGTCACACTCCATTGATAGCTGCCCAAAGAGCTCCTTAGGAAGAAAACGGCATTATTATTTGCTCATTTCCTCCGAATGTAGGAAAAGATGTTGCAATTCATTAAGTCATAAATAATAGGTAGTCTGTAGATTTAATATCACCTTATTTTGGTGCATTACTCACAGGTCATGCACCAGTACCATGTCTATCATTAGCAAGGCTCATGAGTAATTTTGTTACAAAACTGAATTAGGAAATGTTTTCTAAAAAGAAATTAATACTCTTTAAAATGAGGGAGTTTTATCAATGTTTTGATTTTTTAATGAAATCATTTTGATTCATATTGCAAATGCCTAACTCTTCAGTCTGTGGGAAACTAGTTCTATATAATTCAGAGACTACAGGGTCCATATATTTGTTGTAGCTTGTAAGCATAATCATTAATTAAAAACAGCATTTAAGATTATTATCTGATGAGTCTGTTGTCAAGCAAACTGAATTTATATTTTTCTAATAGTAGTCAATGAGAATGCTTTATAGCTACTCACTGTGTTATATGCAAAGCAAATGATAATCTAGTTAGATTTCATTTTTTTATTGTTACACAGTACTATATGAAGATGCAGAATATTTGTAAACAAACTTTTTACATTTGTTTTTCCTGCAATGTACTTCATTCCTCATAAAAATGAATGAGATTATCAGTCAAGGACTGACTGCTTTTTTAGTCTGATTGCTACTGTCACAACTGTTGTACAAATCTGGAAGTATTTCCCTTTAAGAGTAGTTTTTCATTATTATTCTATGAATACAGACAGTAATTTATCTGTCCACCCCTGCAATATCTTATGATAGAGGAAAAAAATCCTATTACACGTCCGTAATATATAGAAGATCTTTAGTATGCACTTCAATAATTCTTATTCATTCCTTTCTCTTGTTAGTATTGAAAATTTGATTTTCAAGCCTACTTAAACAAATAAACACAGAATTACTAGAATATGTCATCTTTGAAAGGCAATAAGTGTTATTTTCTTGAGGAGAATTGTAACATACTTTCGGTCTTTCACATATTACTGTCTTTACCTACTAATAGTACCTACAGTCCCTGCATGAGCAATCTCTTCTTAAACTTCCCTTAATCTTTTTCCTAACTTCATTTTCTGTAAGTGTGGATTTGTTAACTGGTTGTGAGATACTTCAATCATATTTTTAATTAAGGCTGTCCATCAGCAGCCTAGGAAATGGACTTTAGGAGACCATTTGTGCTCACAAGGAAGAAGCCTGATAAAGTTGGAGGGCTTTTTACCAGCCCACAATTTAAATAGTCTTATTTAAAAAATCAAACATGACCTTCATGTAAGAGTAGTCCATCCATGGTATATGAATTCAAAACGTTCTATTTCTTTCTGTATCCTTACTTGTTAGGTTTGGGAAAACAAATTGTATTTAATTCCCTTTAAAGAAATTATGGATTCCTATGTAGAACATAGGAAAACCACCTGAAGTATAAAATTCAAGTAATATAAGTTTTTGTCTCAAAAAAAAAAAAAAACCAAAAAAAAACCAAACTAGGAAATTATTTAATGTTGTTTTCAATCAGGGTTTAATGTTGTCTGTTTCCATACTCAGCTATTGGCAGAAGTTCCCTGCCCACGCTGAGTGGTATTTTCCCAACTGCAGCTCTGGCCTCTGTGTGGTTCAGAGGCAGTACAGTTTGCACAAGGTGTGACAGGACTTTGTGAGCAAGTAAAAGGATATGTTGATGTCTGAGGGAATCAGTATTTGTTAGTTTGGATTTTTTGTGTCTGGCAGGAATTCTCAAGGGCTATATGCAAGCATTGACAGAGGATTGCCATCCCCAATTAAAAGGGCAGCAAGAGGCACCCAAATTCAATTCCAAATCTTTGAAACCAATTAAAAAAATACTTTATTACCTGTTGAATTTCTTTCTCTATCATTCCTTTCTGTCTTCTTCTGTCCTTTTGCTGAACAAATGACTTTGTAATATATTTGCTAAAAGATTCTGAAGAGCTGCTCGAATATTAGTATAATGTGCAGCGTTAAAGTAATTATCCCTCTCAAATGCATTTGCACATAGGTGATGCCTGAATTATACAGACAAAACCCATCCAGTTTCTTTTTTAGCTTGTGCAGACACAAGCTCAGAATCTTGGATAACAGGATTCCTTAATGTGGCTTTGGGATTTTTCCCCTCACATCTTAATCAGGAAAGGGAAAGTGTAAGTGTAGAAAATACGAACTAGGCTTCCGTATCTGAGCAATATTTTCTGGATTGTGCTTCTGAAACAGTGTGTAAGATACATGAATGGAAAAGCATGTTTGCCTAATCCTTGGAAACAACGAATATTGTTAATGCCATGGAAGTCAGCAGAACCTGAAAATCAGATTCCTTAATAATAGGACCTCTTCTGTTGCATTTGGAATCTAGAAAGTTCTTTAATTCTCAGGTTTATCATTTCACTCTTTGAAAGTTCATTTCTTCCCTCAATCTGACGGTGATTTATGGTTGCTCTGTTATAGATGAAGTAGTTTCATCTTTCAACCTTCCTGCATTTTCTCTAGCATTTCAATCACTTAAGACCTTGATTCTCAAAATAAAGGTGAGAGAAGATGAATGTGTGTATGGAAGAACTTTTAACTGGACCCACCCCCAGGTATCTGAAACTTTGCAGTTCTCAAAGTTTAATGAATGTTTACTGTGCTCAGCAGAGCAACTCTGAAAGGTCAAATGAAAACCAAAGGTATTATTCCACTGAGTTTCATCACTGTGCCACTACTGATATTACAAACAAAAAAACCCAAACAAACAAAACAAAACAAACAAACAAAAATAAAAATCCTCAGGTCCAGAAATTTGTGACTGATGCTGAGGTTTTGTGTGTGTAAAACAATCTGAAGCAAACTGCTGATCAAAAGTGGCCTTGTCTGAATAAAGGGAAAGGGAGAAAACCCAACCTGAAACTCTCAAGCAACTGCTTCAGTAGGTATTAACTCTCCACTGTAACTCTGTGCTCTGCTCCTGTGGCTGTTCCTGCGCTGGGAGTTGCACTGTCCCTGCACAGTGCTGCCACACAGCACAGAGCTGAGAACAGGGATGTTTCCGTGGGCGTGTTTGCTTTATTTGCTCCTTTACAATGGACTCACTAATTCTCAGTCTTCATTTTGAGATACTTAGAGTATATTTACTGATTTGGTTAAAAAACCTGTGTTCTATTGCAGAAGATGGTGTAGAAGACTCACATGAGAGAGTTCTGCATTCGTGAATTGTCCCCTTCAGATTGGGCCATTGGCTTCGCTGTGCATTGAAAGGGACATACATCCAGCACAACCTAAACAGAATTTAGTATAATCTCGGTGTGTTGGAGGATTCAGTCAGTTCTGGAAATCAGAAAAAACTCTTGTGTCTGAGAAGATACTGTCTGAACATGCAAGCTCCTCTGTTCTCTGGCTCTGCCTGATAGAGGGTTTTCTTACAGGCTGTATAGGAGGACTGCAAAGCTTTACAGGAGGACTTAAAAATATTTTCATTTTGATCTGATTCTCTTCTTGAAGCTAAGGGGTACAAGGTACAAGATGGCATAAGTTCTGATTGCCTTCTTTTGGCATACCCCACTGCCAGGGTCTGAGGTCCAAGGTGTGCCCCCACACCCAGCAGGGCCCTCCCAGCTGGGGAAAGCTTCTCTCCTGATCTGCAGTTGGAGCTGTGATTATGTCACATCTGCCTATCATGCTGAGTAAATAAAAAAGGGAAGGTCCTGAAACATATTTTGACTTACAGGTACTCAGCTATAAATGGCCCAATGCAGTGTGTATCTACTTTTTTTCTAGTGAATTTTGCGTCTGCTTTAAAATATTCTTTAGCTGTCTCCTGGTCTGGATGATGGCTTCAGTGGATGTGTGTATTATCCAGCATGAAACATGCACACATACCTTTGTGTTCCCTGATTTCAGCCTTTCATTATATTCCCAGTGGTGTACTGGAGGAGCAGTGTGGTTTTTTTAGCAAATGAGGATGCTTTTGCTCTCCTCGGGTAGTTGGCACACATGGGGATGGACACAGGCAGACCTGACACACCTGCCTGCCTGGCTGGGCTATTCTAGCATGGCTCTTTTGAATCTGTGTTTGAATATTTGAACATATTCCAAGACACGAATATGTTCAAATAAACTGAGCGTAAAAGAAGTAGGTGGCTGTGTAAGCAGGAGACAATGTCCTGCATTTAGCTTGTTCTAATTCCTGCAAAAGGCAGGAACCTGCCATAAGCCATCTCAGTCTGTTATTGTGAAAGCAGGTCCAAAGGCACAGATCCTGGCTGCTTTAGCCTCAGACTGTCTGTGGAAGTGCTCTCCCTCCGTTCCAAGGGATGCTGAAAGCAGCTATCTGTTCGTGTTAGACGAGGGCCGTGGTTTCCTTCCTGTCTGCACTCATTGTGCTGAGAACTGTGCCTAGGAAAGCTGGGATAATGAGCAGAGCAGTGCAGGGAGGTGATTGATGATCCCTGGTTCTGACAGCTCAAGTGCCGAGATTCCCAGGGTATCCGATCACGGCATTAGCATGCTGACAGCTCAGCATTTAGGACATTATGGTAATTTATCCTGCATATGCTGTCACCTGCACTGTCAGAGTTTCTTTTTAATGATGGTATAACTATTTTGTTTGTTTGTACTGCATTCTTTTCATTTGGCTAATGTCTCCTCATTAGATTGCACCTAGTAAATGAGAGTAATTAAGTGTTTCCTATAGCTCAGATGCAATGATTAAGTTGCAGAGTTGGTGCTGATTATGTTTTGCCATTTATCTCTATTAATCTGAGAATAATCTAGATGATAAACACATGTAATTTTTTTAGCTAATGTTCAATAGCTGAAATTTATAGCTTCTCAATGGAGCCAAACAATAAGTGTGTATTTATATATGAATAATAAGTTCTTATACTTGTATTTCTGTTAAATAAACATAAAATTATCCTTGCAACTAAGAAAAAAAAGTGGAAAAACTACTGAATGTGGAGATCTTCACTTTTTAAAAATACATTTGCATATGGAAAACTACTACTCATAATTCACAGTTCAGTGACTCTTTATTTTGCTTTCTCAAGTATCTACAGAGATTTGTGTGGTGATATTTTTGAGGATTTTTTTACTGCAGTTATTGTCTGTATTTGTTACTATTAATTCTAGAATATAAATTGCATCTCTAGTACTGAAATGTAATTTTCATATAAGCACTTCCAAATGACTCAGTTTAAAAACAAACAAAAAAAAAATACATCAGTGCATCAAATTAAGCACCTTGCAGCAATTTGTAAAACTTTATCTTTCAAGCTGTAGATAGACATTGAGAAAACAGCTTGAGCTATTTCTGCAACATGAAGTAGCAGTAAGTAATTTTGATGCAAATAATAATGGCAACACTAGATTTCAGAAGCAGGCTAAGTTGTTTGATGATGTTCCTTTGTTTTCCTACCTCTATGATCTTCCTAGCAAATCACACTGTTTTTTCTAAATGTGTAACTTGAGAAAGTCAGACATCATAGCCCGATAATCGTGCGGGGTTTATACCTCAAAATTCTGATTGGCTTCAAAAGTAGCAACTCTTGTGTGTGTCCAGTTAATAGACTGCTTCCAAATGTCGCACTGGCAGTTGGAATAGCTGCTGAAGGACAGACCCTGGGCTAGTTTGAGATTCCTGTTAAATGGGTATAGATAAATGAGCTGGACAATTTTTAATGTGTCCCTGCTGCCCAGTATTGCTGCCCAGTATTACTGCCCAGTGCAGGAATGTTGTTTCTGTCATGTCTGAGTGTTCATGTGGTGTCAGAAGCGCGGTGATGCTGTGATGAGTGTCCCTGAGTACCCTGCAGCTGTGGCCGGTAGCCCTTGGCTGCGGCACTGTTCACTGAGTGCTGGGCTAGCAGTGACATTCCCAAACACACGCTTTGATTTGGAACAGTTCCTCTGATTTGGACAACTGCTTCTTTCTCAGTGTTTTTCACTGAATAGCTGCTGGCCTTCTCTAGGGGAGCATCTCCCTGGACTGTGCTGTGCGGTGTTTTCGTTCTGGTTCCCGGAGCTCGGAACCAGCCCCTGAAAGCTCGGGCCGGTTGAGTCCCCTCGGTGCTCGGGGCTCTGCCTGCCCACGGCCAGACCCCTCGGGGCCCTGCCTGCCCACGGCCAGACCCNGGCCCGGCCACCTTTTCTGCTGAGGAGCTCAATCCTGGAGCTGGGCTTTGTCCAGACTCTTCGTGATGCTGGTCAGTAGAATCACTCCGATTTGTCATTTGTGCCTGTTTTCAGGTGCTGCCACCCTCTCCAGTTGAAGAGAGGGTTTGAGTCACGGGGCAGTGGTGGGCCCGGGGGGAGTTGGACACTAAAGCTGTGGTGAGATTGAGAGCTGCATGGCACAAACAGCTGAAACATGCGGGGCAGGAGAGCTCCGGGATGATGGGCATGGTACAGCCATAGCCCACAAATGTAAGGGCTTTTTCAGATTCACATTTGTTAGGCTGTCTGAGATTTTTCTGATATGTCTTCTAGATGAGTACACAGTTATTTAAGGTTCAATTCTCATTTTTTAATACATAAAATCACATTGTTGATACAGCTCAGTAGACTTCTAGGTTGAAATATATGTTAATCAGATCAAATTGTTGCTCATTGGAATTTATTTGCTTCCTAAGAACATCAGTTTTAGGGCATCAACATTCTTGTTGGAAAAGCAAATACTCTGTTCTGTTTATGTGGGTCAGTCCTAGAGTAGCTGCTTAATATCCCATGTCTGGAATTCAGTTGTCTTTTCTCCTGGGTGGGTCAGGAAGGCAGTTGAAGCAGGCAGTGATGGCTGCTGGGCTTTCATTTCTTTGTGACTGGTAAATGAAACACATGCAGCCTCACCAAACTACATGACTAATGACAACCTCCAGTGGCTCCTGCAATCAGAGATTAATTTGCTTTATCAAGTTTAAAGAATAGTAGGTGATAAATCATGTCAAAAAGAAATAATCAGTGGCAGGCTGATGTTCTTTTGCACAGTGGAGGACAGGTGCAAGAGGATTCATCTGCCATAGACTGTTAATTTTGTTCTCACGCTGATGTGTTAATTTTTATTTAGTTGATTTTAAGTCAAATGGGATGCATTGTCAACTAATATTTTTGCCTAAAACATATAGATTGGGTTTTAGCTCTAAAATTAAACATGTTTAGAGTCTATCACTTGTCATTGAAATATTTTCCACTTAATTCCTTTAATAATTGATGGATATATTTCATTCCCATTGGGTTTGCTGTCTTGGAGCACAGCTTAATATGGACGGGAATAAAAATATGCTGTTCGTATCTAGTGCATACATAATATATTTCTTTTCCCTGCTGTTGATTCTTGTTTAGCCAGATCTCCTCTGCGGTTCTCTCTGTGGGAGAAGGCTAACGTCAGTCCCAGCAGTGACCCTGGTGCCGCACTTGTTCTGGGTGTTGGCCCCTCTGGCTCGGCCCTTGAGGTTTGACCCCACTGGGTGTCCTGCTGCCATCTCCTCTCATCCGCTGCTGGCACAGCACGGCAGTGAGCAGCGTGGAGCAGCAGGCAGTCTGTTCTCCCTGCTTCTCACGTCATGAAGCGATTTAGAGACAGAAGCTCTGTCACTTTTGCGGTTACTGAATATAATCGCCCAATAAAATCTGCAGTTAAAAAAACACCGTTGTGGTATGACATGGCATAGCATGACACTGACTGACCTGCATTTATTGTGAATCCTGTTGTACTCGGAGCAAGGGCTGCAGTTGTTTGTTTTTCAAGGAAAATCCTGTGCTGACTTAGCTCTCCGGCTGCACAGTTCATTGTTGACCATTTTCAGTCTGTATTGCAATTGAACCATGACCGAATAACGTATTTAGCAACAATGTTTTCTGTGTCTAAAAGAATTTTAGTAATGGAATAATGCGGATTCTGTAAACTTCTGTCCTGCCTAGCCATGTGTGGAATTTCACACCAATATGTGAGCCCTCTAGTGGCATTCCGGGTGTTGGAAGTGCGGCTGGCAGGGTGCGGGGTGTGCGGGATGCCCTCCGAGAGCTGGAGATCCACACAGGGCAGCCCTGTCCGTCTGGGACAGCAGGAGCCCGGCTGCTGCCACGGCTTCGGGGAGCCGGGGCACTTCTGGGAATCCTTTAACGCTGAGGGAGTTGCATTTTGCAAGGAGAAAAACGGTAAAACTAACCAGCTCCAGTAGTTGGCTCTTGCACATACAGTAAATGGGCTTCTCAGGACCCATCTGCCCCAGCTGATTGTATTTAGATCAGAAAAGGTAACACTTACTGTGCTTAAATTAGAAGCTACATTACATAAAGATTAAAATTTTTTTAAACCCTTTTCTTTTGAAGCAAAAGAAAAAATTTTGCAGGGAGGATAAGCTTTACAAAAGTAGATCTTAAATAAACAATTAACAATTTAGAGTAGCTGCTGGGCGTCCACAGGCAGTTCTGTTAAATGTGGTTTCTTTGAATGTGGGAGTCACATCTCCACCCTCCTGCCATGCATCGAATTTGTACCACTGGCCTGTTGGTGCAAGGAGTGAACAGTACGGGAAGAGCGGTGTAATGGGTTCTGTGCCATGTCCTGCCTGTAGGTCTGGCTTTTCCCTGCACCATTTGCAGGTTTGTGCCTGCCTGCTGGCCTGAGCGCTGGCCTCAGAGACTGACTGCTGCTGAATGCTTAGCCCTGCTAACAATGCTTCAAGAATTAAAGCAGGGATGTACAGGGAGTCCTGAAAGTACAGCTATTTAAAAACTGGCCATCCTCTCTCTTTCTATTTAATTTTGTTCTTAATAATGCAGATTTCTGAAATGATACAGCAATGTATCATTTCAGAAAATAATACCAACTCTCAGAAAATACCCAACTCTGGTGGGTTTGTGCCATTCTGCTGATGCTAGAAAGCTGAAAATAGAGCTTAATCCTCCAGTAAAACCTGGCTACTCGTCAATCTGCATTCAAGGTAGGGGGGAAAGGAAACCACATTTTATTTATTTGTGTATATCTTCAATTACTAAAAAGCCATATTAACTTTTTTCTGGCTCCCAATCCTTAATGTAAAATTATAACACATGAATTAGTGATCAAAATAATTCTCAGAGCAAAAACGTAAATTGGAATTAAATTTGATTTAACATTGATGATTTAAATTTAAAACTTATGACCATTAAAACAGAACTCCCTTAAACTCAGTGTTAAAAGGAAAGACAAGTGTATCACTGAGGTGTGTATCACTGTGTGTCCTGGGTGGTGAGCAGGGGGGACATCAGCTCCCTGACCCACTGGGGATGCTCTGTCCCACACTGCTGCTTGCCTCTGAGCACCCTGCTGGCTCATTTAAAAGCCATTCAGATGTAAGGTAAAAAATGCCTATAAAGCCATCCTACATTACACTGTGATGCTGATGGAAAGAAGAGAGAGTGCTTAGAAATGCTTCTTAAAAAGCACAGTGCTCTCTGAGCCGAAATCACACATCAGCTTTACCTGCGGAGTGTTGCATGGGACATTCCTACCACTTCATGTGCCAGAGCTTAGTGTGTTCTCATACTCCAGGGTTTAGAGTGTGGTGCAAACTGGAATTGGAGACCATCAGCCTGGAACTGAATCGTTACAGTTGTGCCTGTTTTATTGGGATGCTACTCTTGCATAAGTTGCGGCTCATTCTTAATACGGTGATGGCTCTGGGAACAGATTTGGGGAACGAGGTTAGATGAGTCTGTGTTTCTCTGTTTTGGGCCAAAAAAGAAAAATACCCCCTCTCAATCTTAATCTAAAATTCTGTAGCTAAATTAAGACATTTCATAAATTTCCTTCAGCAGTCTTTAGGAATACAGCTCATCATAGCAGCACTTTCACCCCGGAAAAATATCTGTAGCTGTCTTCAAGTTGATAACAGATGAGTGAAGATAGGTAATAAATAATAGTATGGAAAGTCTTCTTGTTTGAACATGTTTTGCCAAAAGCACTGAATATGAAGTTGGGTGAGAGAAAGGAGAAACATTCTCTGAGTATTACTGACATACTTTATGATGACTTAGTGGAACACCTTGCGGCCAACTGTAGCTTTTGTTCACAGGTGTTCTAAAGCTGTCACAGCTCTGTTTTTTTCACGCAACAATGTCAAGAGCTAATTCATTGTTAATTGTTCAATGTTCCTTTGTATAGTAGCCAGGGATGCCCCAGGAGCCACGTGGCTTCCTTGGCTTCTTATGTGTTCAAAAAATGATGAAGTCACAACCTTAATATTTAAAGCAATATGACTTGGGTTCATCTGGGAAGTGCTTGAACTTAGGAAGGCTTGGGGTTTTTTCCACTTATGAAAATGGTGTGTTTTAGTTCAAACAGAAATGAAAATGAACGTTTTCTCCAGAGCATCTGCTTCAGGCTTGTGTTAGACTTTGTCAATGTGTGGTACACCAGAGTGTGATTTTCATGCCTAATTGGATTAGTAGAAGGCAGAACAACTAGTGCATCTCTGTGCATCTGCACAGGAAGGAGCAGTGATAAGATGTCTCACCCAGGCAGTGCGCAAGCTGGGGCAGTGGAGACTGTTATCTTGTCTATAACCATTTTCCCTATCCTGAAATCAAATTTGCAGAACAAAGAGCATTTGGCTATGCTTCATATTTCATTAGATACGCACATCCTCACAAAATTATTTTTATCAGACTATGCAGAGATCTTTCTGACATTTGCTTTTGTGTGCTTACAGAGTAATCAAAAATGTTAGTAATGTCCTGATGTCAATCTGTTTCACATACAGTAATGTATTTTTAAAGTATGCTTTTCACACTGAAATGCACTTTTGTTAAACATCAGAGGAAGGCAAATGGTTTTCTATCTTCTTCTACTTGCCCTGCTTCTGAAGCAAGGAGGGAGAAAAATATCCCAAGTATTTCAGTGTTCTGTTTCTGTACAGGTTTCCTCTGTATCATCTTTGTTGGAAGAGTTGGTAGTTGGCATCAATTTGGATCAAAAGAACTGCAGTTAGGAAGGCCATGAGGAACGTTCCATATTATTTCTCCAGAGCATTCTCACTACTGACATGTTGTTTCTTGAGGCATGTAGCTCTATTGAGAAGGACGTCTTCTGGGAACAAAAGTTTTATTTCTGAAGCAGGGTTTGTATCAATTTAAGTATTAAATGATTTGTGTAGATATCATCTACATGATAATGTGGCCAATCGCAAGATAAAACAGTATTTAAGTCAATACAAAATCACATTACTTTAGATTTTATAAAAATATGCACAGAATCTGCTAATTTAAGTAACATTAATAGAATAGACTATCTTTGAATGAGCTCTTCACATTTATGTTAAAAACATTAATGAGTTTTACAATATCTCGTCAGATAAGGGTGAGTCAGCAGCACCTTTCTGGCTCACTGGGCTTTGAGGTGCTGCAGACTCTTCAGCCGTTGCGAGTAGCTGTGTCAGACAGCGTCTGTCATCTTTGCATAGATGCGATTCTCGTGTTTGCTAAAGAGGTCAGCAAAATGAGCCAAAGTGTTGCTCTGTGTTGTTAAAGACTATCCCTGTCAGTCATACTGTGAAAAGAGGGCAGTACTTGAGGCCTGGGGGCACCTGCAGATGATGTGGCCACGCCACCACATGAGTCCTGCAGGAGCCATGGGGATGTGTGGGACACTGGGGTGTGTG
>VZTX01010186.1:0-11957 GCA_013400915.1 Pardalotus punctatus
GACACGGTGCCACCCCCTCCTGCCACAGCGGCCCCGCCGCCTCCCACCTCTGCCCTGTCCTCTCCCAGCACTCCGGCTCCTCCAGACTTCATCCCGCCAGCCCCGCCTGGCGCCCGGGACCCCGCGGCCTTCGCCCCCAGCATCTCCAAGTGGAAGTCCGAGACGGTGCTGAACACGAGGCAGGCGGACGCCGAGGGGCCGCTCTGCACTGCCGAGCCCGGGGCGCCTGCGGCCCCCAGCCCCAAGGAGAGCCTGCAGCCCAAGCCTGAGCCCCACCTCACCTTCCCCCGCTCGTTCAAGGTGCCGCCGCCGGCCCCGGCGCGCTCCTCGTCCATGCCGGTGCAGGAGGGCCAGCCCGGCCGGCAGGAGCCCATCCCCAGGCAGCCGCACGCCCGGCCGCCCCTGCCGCCCTGCTTCACCATCAGACCTGCGGCCAAGGCTCGGCCGGGAGAAGCCGAGCAGAGGAATTCGGGGCTCAGACAGGGCGTTGGGAAGCCGGCTGTACCCCCTCCGCTGAGCCCCAAGCCGAGCCCGGGGCTCAGCCAAGGCGCAAATCCCACCGGCCGCCGGTCCCCACTGCCGGGCTCTGAGGGGGAGAAGATTCCCCAGCTGAAAACAGCTGGAAGAGAGTCCCCTCCAAAATCGGAACCGCTCACTGCAAACGACCTGGATCTCCCTCCTCCGGACTACCCGACCTGCGAGGATGACTGGAAGGATGCCAACAACCTGAACAGGCTGCGGGACGAGCTCTCGGCGCTGCTGCGCTCCCCGCGCCGGGAGGAGAGGCCGCTGGAGAAGCCGGGGGCTCCCCAGCCCATGGACAGCGGTACTGGCCGTGCTGGCAGCCGAGAGCCGGGGCTCAGCCAGCCCCAGCTCACCGGGAAGGACACGGGGTTATCCAAGGGAGGGGAGAGCGAGAAGAAAGAGGTGCCCGGCAGCTCCCCCAGCACCAACGGGGGCTCTCCCAGCACGGCGATCACCGCCCCGGAGAGCAGCCCTGCCACGCAGCCCCGCAGCGTGATGACGATCAGGAACGAGCTGGAGGCTGTGCTGTCCCTGAAGAAAGAAGGGAAACCTGCCCTGGGGCTCAGCAGCCAGAAGCAGGCTGTGGAGAATGGCATCAGCACCCCACAGGTGAGGAAGAGCCCCCCTGACACGAGTGACTCCGTGGTGCCAAAACCGGTCCCCAGCCCGCTCCCAGCCCCAGCAGCTGCTGTGGAGAAGGACGAGACAGATCACGAGGACCATCCTGCTCCTGCTGCTGGCAAGGCCACAGAGGACGTGACCCCTGCTCCTGGGTCCCTCAACAGCAGTGTGACCCCCCCAGACCCACCAAAGGGACTGGCAGAGGAGCCCCCTGCTCCCACAGCCCCCTCTCCCCCTGTGTCCCCCACACGGAGCCCGGCACCACAGCCCAGCTCGGCCGTCTTCCAGTACAAAGTGCACCGGGCTGGGGCCAGCTCGGCCGAGCCGCCCTGTGCCCCGGGCTCGGCTGAACCCCCCTGCCCCGGGAGCTCGGCCAGGAGCCCCCCGGACATCTCGGGAGCGGGGCAGGAGGAGGTGCTGATCCACCCCGTGACGGGCGAGCGCGTGGAGCGGGGCTCGCCCATGGCCCTGCTGCTGGCAGCCCGGCAGCGCGCCCAGCGCGGCCGCCAGGGTGGGGACGGGGTGGCCGCGCTGAGGGCGAAGCCACCCCTGAGACTCAGCAGTGCCTCGTCGGACACCACCTCCACCAGCTTCTTCCGCCACGAGTCCAAACCCTACTCCTTCACCGTGGTGCCTCGGCCGTCTGCGGCCAGTCCAGCGGGGTCCAGCTGGAGCAAAGCCCCCTCCTTCTCCAGCTCCTCGGAGCAGGGCCGGGACGTGCGGGCGGTGGGCGAGGCGCAGCCCCCCGGGCCCCGGCGAGCCGCTGCCTCCAGCCTGCTCCGGGGCCTGCTGGACTCGGGGCAGCCGAACCAGCCTGGCCCAGCCCGCCATGGAGTGCCCAGGGAGGAGGAGAACGGGGACACCGCGCTGGACTTTGGGATTATCCCCCCACCCCCCGAATTCAGCAACGAGGTGGACGAGGGTCCCCTCCCACGTCGGGAGGAGAGCCGCAAGTGTCCCAGTGTCCCTGACAGCAGCCGGGGCTCTGGCGAGCCGCGCTATTTCAGGTGGTCTGGCTACAGCCGCAGCTATGGGGGCAACCAGGAGCCAGCGGCTCCACTGCCCTTGGAGAAGAGCTGGAGGAACGGTGACTTCACCCCCCAGTACCCAGATTACAGCAGCTCCACGAGTTTCTCCAGCCACGGCCCCAACCCACGCCCGCTGATCAAGAAGCGCCTGTACGTGTCCGAGCCCGACAGCTCCTACCCCCGGGCAGCCGCGGCGCCCCGGGCCTCGGGCACCCTCTCGTCCTACGGCCCCGGGGGGTTCAGCTCCACGGCCGGGGAGGGGTCCCGCCGCCTGGGCTCTGCCCACAGGAGCGGCGCCCCGAGCGCCCAGGGCCGGCGCGCATCCACGGATGCTGCTGGGAAAGCCGCGGCGTATGGCGGCACCGCGGCTGACGCCAAGTACAAGGGGCAGAACGGGGATTTCTCTCCTGCCAGCGTGCTGACAGCCAGCAGGTACGTGCCCCCCGGAGCCGACCCCCTCCTGTCCTCGGTGTCCCTCTGACACGGCCCCCGGCCCCAGCTCCTCCTGCTGCCCTGTTCCATGGCTGTGACCCCGGGGCCCGTGTCCCTTCCTCGCTCACCTCGCTGCAGACACAGAGCAGTAAAACACAGCCCTGCAGTGCTGGCTAAGTGCTGCCTCGTTGGCCTGGGCTTTCCGTGACCTGTTCTCTTTTCCCTGCAGGCCTGCCCACGGCAGCTCACCGTACGGGGGACCCACCAACACCTTCACGGTCAGGCCCGGCACTCGCCAGCCCATCTCCTACGCCTACCAGAGCCACCGGTAGGCCAGGCCCCGGGGCTGCTGTGCCCATGTCCAGCTGGGAAGGGGCGACGAGGAGCCTGGGGTGGTCCTTTCCTTCTCCACGGGTGTCAGGGACGGTCCCAACCCAGCCTGAACATGCACTGCTTGAAACTGCTGATGGAGAAGGTGGGGAATGAGCCCAAGACTTGGACTTTGCTCAAGAGACTGTCATGGAGAGTAGTTACTGCAGAGGACAGGCCGCTGCGCTGTTACGTGAGCAAACGTGGTTTCCCTTTTTCCCATTTCCCCTCCTGGATTCTTTTCAGAATTGCAGTCTGATGGGCCAGCTAAGAAAGCCAAAGAGCATCCTTAGCTCTCTTTAGAGAGCATCACCACTGGAACGACTTTTCAGTTTGGTTTTGATTGGTTTAACTCCAGCATCTTTGGGAGCAGGGAGAAACCAACTGGGAGATGGGCACAATGGAAGCAAAGCAGTGTATAGCGAAATGTCAGGGATCAAAACAAGAACGTGAGGCTGGTGGGATAGAAGGAGAGTTTAGGATGCTTAAGATCCTGACCCTTTCTGTCCTTCAAGAGTCTGGAGCAAATGAATTCTGCCTTAAACCCAGCTCCTGGCAATGAGTGCCTGTGCTGCCAAGCCTGGGGCTGAGCCCCTTCTCCAGGAGCAGCTTCGGGAGCAGGGGCCTTGCTTTGCTGTGCCTTTTGGTCACTGGAAATGCTTCTGTTGGTAATTAATCCTCGTGGAAGGAGGCTGTGAGGCCCAGATAGGTGGCTGTAAAGCACTTTGGAGACGTGGGACATGGAGCAATCCTTTTCCTTGGCGGGTGGGTGCCAGTGACTCGCCAAGGTGCTGTGCTGCTGGTGCTTTCCCTGGCCTTCTCTTGCCACCTCACACCCTTGTGACCCCCACAGTGTCCTTATAAACTGTTCTACTGAGACTTGGCTTCCCTTTGTCTGATTTGGGGACCAGGAAGCTGAATTTCAGTGTGACTGCATTTACCCTCGTGGTGTGGGGGGTGTCTGCAGTGACACCCTAAGGGAGCTGGCTCCCAGTGTTCCCCTCGGTGCCTTTCCAGGTGCTGGGTGTGCAAACCTGTCCCTGCTTCCCGCTGGTGCCTGTGCGCAGGGCGGGAGGTGTGAGTAGCCTTAGAGAGGGTTTGTAGCCTCCAGAGTGAGCAGTGGGGTCTCAGGACAGCTGACCTGAGTTGGGAATAGCCAACTTCCTGAAACTAGGAATCGAGAATCTTCCTCATAGGTAAACTTGCTGAAAATCACTGTAAGATAACTGTAAAAACTTGTAGAGAATATTTTCTAATCACTGACAAACTAAAAGCACTTTGAGACATTAGTCTATTTTTATGGAAAGCACTTTCTATTTTCAATGCTATAAATCCCATGGGTTCCACTCCAGCTTACCCTGCCTTGCACACACCTCTATGGGGCCTGCAAGCAGATCTTGCTCTACAGTTCAGCTCAAAATCAGGGATAAATTTTCCTTCATGGTGGAATTCTCAAAAGTTATCTTGATATTCATGTCGTGTCACTGACATTCTGTCTTGTGTTATTTCCAGCTTTACCTAATAATTTAACAGCCCTTTCAGATATTGCAGCAGCTTGAAAGTATTCTGAACTTTACTTTGCTGTGAATAAAATGAAAATGCAAATACAATAATCAGTCTAATAGCTAATTCAAAGGGCATTTTTATGCCACTAAGTCGCAGTGACTTGGAAGATTTCCAGTGCTCACCCCAGCCAATATTGAAGTAATAGGCTTTAAATATCTGGGTGTTGGTTTTAAAAAAATATTTATGGAGAAGAGTGACTATGGAGTAACTGTAAGGATATTTAAGTGTGCCAAGTGTCATGTGGAATACCACCCACTCCAAAACATGGAATTTTCTCCATGCAAGGAGCATCTTGAGGATTCTTATTCATCCATAGAAGAAAATCTGTGATCCTCTTCGAGGGGCTTAAGGGTCATGTTTTAGTATTGGATGAAGTTTCACCAGTTTAACTTGAAAGAAAATGAAGAAGTCTGTTTGATAACATTGTAACTTCATGTTTTTTTCTTCCTGATACTTTTTTTTTTTCAAAATAATAAGCTATAATTGCAAATGAGCTCTCAAAAACAATTTTAAATGTAAATCTGGGTGGCAGATTTCAGCTTTTGATACTGACTTTGCCCAGAAAGGGAGGGCAGGGTGTGTGTGTGCAATTTTCCATCTCAAGAATTCTTCCTAATTGGAATCTCCCCAACATAAGTTTTTTTCTTTTTAGAGAAAAATGTGACACTCCAGTGGTGGCACTTGCTTTGAATGTCACATTTACTACGTCACCCAGACACACAATTTGTGTGTTAGACTCCATGGAGTGTCTCATTTCTAGCAGACGTATTTGTTTTAATTTAGTATTAGAAGCGTAATAATATAAGTCAGCTTTATAAAATAGCCATTATTCATTGAAGAGCACCACTCTGGGAATGCACAGGGGACTGAGCTGTCACTAAATCAGGTTGGACTCTGCTCCCAGCTGTAGAACTGGTTAGCATGCAGCTTTTCAGCAGTGGAGCACTTCTGTTCTTTAAACACTGGGCTATCCCTGCTTCTTTTGAATGCATTCAGGAAATTCTGGTATTTCAGTAACAACTCAACATTGATTCTGGGGCCACTGTGACAAAGGAACCACTGTCAGAGCTGTTGGCAGCCAAAGCTCGTGGGGACAGTTAAATCTCTGATGAACTGAGGACCGCAGGGATGGGAAAGAGCTCCCTCTTCCTGGGGCAGGTACCTCTGTCAGGTATGTGGATAAACTATCCTTGGATTCCTGTTTCTGCTCCTCCCAGCTCTTTCATTGTAGAAATTTAGCAACGGAGTAAGAAGAAACAAAACTAAGGGATATTAATGGAGCAAAGCAACCAGTGCTGAGAGCAATCCTGAAGGCTGGTAGTGGAGTTATTCTCACTTCACCCTTTCTGATGCATTTTGGTCATTCAAGTCATGATACAACTTAAATTATCCCCTGCAGCTGCCTCTTCCTCCGAAGTTCCTGCTAGGGGAGTGTAACAGAGCATTAGCTGTAAAGTACTGAACAAAGTCTCTTATTTATGAGTGCCATTGAACACCAACCTTCTTGCATTAAACATTCCTGGATGTATTGTTTTATTACATGTGTGGTCTGACTTTTTTTTTTAGTGTTACTTACGTGGTCCATCCTCTATAGGATTGAGAAGTTTGCATGTCATTGAAAGGATGGGAAAACATAGCTCAGCAAGGGTTTGGATTTCAGCTTACCCAGGCCTTGGTCCAGTTTCTCTGAGCAGTTGATCCAAAGCCTGTGGCCATTTCAGTGTTTTTAGAAGCCCAGTCAAGGCATGAATGGGCAGCTGAGCCCCGAGAGCTCTGTCACTCACACCCAGCTGGTTGGGCAGGCTGGCCAAGGAGCTGCTGCAGCTTCTATAAATAGTTCTTGGGTTGGAGCTGCTCATTAGGGACGAAACTCTCATACCTGTTACAAGTCCCAACTCGAATGTTGTGCCCAAAACTGCAAGCGCAGTGTGCGCAATGCGAGCAGCAACATGAAAACCTTGTCTGCAGTGGCTTCTTCGCTCCTCACAATGGAACTGGTTTGCAGTAATTCAAACTTCATCCAGCTCCGGCTACAGAACCAGGCTCTGTGAGGAAGGGAAAGGGTGCCATGTGTGCTTTGAAGCTTTTACAGGAGCCACAGCCCATGTACCCCGGTGTCCCCAAACCTTAATGGTGTGTGCTGCAGGGACAGCTGAGCAAGCCACAAACCCCTCCGAGTTCCCTCCTTTCCTTGGCAGGGAGCTGCAAAGCCAGCAGGGACTGATGTGGGATCGCTGGTGTTTGTGCCACGCTGCCCACGTGTCCGTGTGATTTTACCGCAGCCCTGCCAGCACTGGTACAGCCAGCCCCGAGCCAAGCTGCACAGCAGGAGGGACTCCAGAACTGCTGCTCTTCTGCTCCTCCTACGAGAGTGGAAAAACCCCAAGTGCAAGTGGTAGAAACCCCAAAAGCAGATACTCCTTAAGGTAATGCGCAGAGCTGGGGCCGTGTTGCCTTGCCCTTGTTAAGGGCAGCTGCTGCCATCCTGTGGCACAACAAACATCTGCCAGATGTGAACCATTGAGGGTTTTTTAGACTTTAATTGAAAAAAGTTAATACATCACTAATGACCTGCTGTCCATACAGGCTTCACCATCCACCAGGAGTCTTGCTATGGACTGTTTTACTCATATGTGATAATTTGAGGAACTTACTGTGCTTTAATGTTTGACGTTTAATCTTTTCTTTTTAGCTGTGCACGATGGAAACCCAGCGTAAAAAAACTTTTGGAAAGAAAGCTTCCTGAAAAAAAGGAGGACCCAGGGCTTGGCGTGCACTAGTGCAGAAGAATTGTAGTACCCTGGCATTGAATAGGAATACGGTGAACATTTATTTAAGAGCAGTTTTAATATCAGGGACTGAAATCACAACTTTAACTGTGTGGGTGATCTCAGCTGGCTCTCAATGCTACAGAAGTGTCCCAGTGAAACTTAGACGCAGTTACAAATGAAAACCATCTTCCAAAACAACTTTTTCAGAACCAGCACAAGACCTGTTTCAGTACAGCATCAGAAGTCCCTAACACGGAACTTTGTGGTTCAAGGGGTATTTCTGAGGAAATGTGTCAGTTTTTATCATTTACCTTTTCCTTGTCATACACTGCTCGAGAACAGAAGTTGCTCTGTAACACCTGTATGACACGGGAATTACAAAAGCAGCAGGTGAGGTTTACAAGGACTATGAGAAAAGTACAGAGCCTGGGAAAGCTTAGTCTGCCTAAAAATTAATTGTGGGCTTTGCACAACTAAACCTATGTGTATGCAGAGATAAAAACTGGAAGCAGTGTACATTTAAGTGCTGCTATCATGCTAAAGAACCAGGGGTAACATTCATTTCAACAGTATTTTTGTTTCATTAGTCAGGACTTGCTTAATTCTGTCTAGGAAATACTAGGCCAGACCAAGCCATATCTAGAGCAGCAGCAATGCATGCAGAGCAATGATTTTTCCAGGTAAATATGTTCCAGGGAAACAGGTGAGTTAGAAATGTATGTGGGATTTGACAAAAACACCTCTAGGGGTTCTGTGGAGTCCGTTTTGGGGAGCAGGGGAATGTCCTGACCCCTCAGTCGCCAGCACAGGAAGTCACTTGTCACAAGTGCATGGATCTGGTTTATACTAAGCAGAGTCTGGTACAGGAGCAAGCAAATGACAACTGAAGTCCTTAGTCCAGTTTTCCCCTCACATAAACCTTTTGTTCACACATCTGATCCTTAAGTTGCCTTCAGCACAGAGGAGATGAAATGTGGTGTCAAAGAGCACAGCACCCACTTCCTCCTGGCTTCCAGCCTCTGACAGTCCCTTGAACTGGCCTTGGGGCCAAGCACGTGCTGGGCACCGGGGGATTTCAGCACCATCAGTGTTGAATTACAGGGCTCCAGCTGGGATCCTCTCTTTGCATCCTGACACCAAACACTGGCATTTTACACCAGCACAAAACCGTGCTCCCCAGAGGCTCTGCACCAGTGCTGAGGCTCAATCCTCTGAACCACGTGCTGCATTAAAGACAACACTGGACCCCTGCTGGTCCTTAAATCCCAACAGGTCTTTCCATTCCACCTGATTTAGAGCAAAGAACCTTGCTCAAGGGTGAGGCTCTCACCTCTACCCAAGCAGAGGTGTGTTGCTAACCTCCCCCAAAAATTCCATGGGCAGTCTGGAGAATCGAGGAAGGAATCACGTCTTTTTGACTTTATTTCTTTTTTCATTACACCTAATTCCCTGTCTCTCCAAGTCTCCTCTGTGCCTGAAGTCAATTTTTTTTTGGGTAAAACCAAAGTCTTTTATTACAGAAGCTACTCCTGAGGAGAGGGTAAAGCTTGGTTTGTAACTAACTTATGCCTAATTCAAAACTACTACAGGAACCTTCTTAGCCACAAGCTTCGAGGCAGACAGCAGACCATCCCCACTCCAGTCCACACACCTTCGACTTCAGCAGAATCAAAGTGATGCCAGGAAGGAACTTGGACCATGAGTTTATAAAACTATTCTTTTACACAGTTGATTCCAGAAGCTTCACCAGCTGGTATGGGGACAGTGTGATGTAAAACCTGATGATCCCATCCAACTGTAGTGAGCAAGGCATCGTCTGAAGGAGACCAGGACAAGCCTTTTACAAAGTCTTGATGAGAACGGTTTCTGAACCTGGAAAACATCAACACACCATCAGCCATCAAGCACTGGGAGTATGTGGGCTTGTGCAATCCCTCACTGTGGGGTTCTTAGGGTGTGCTCCTCTATTTAGGAGTATTTTCACCTCCAGGGTGCCCAGAGCAGCTGGGGCTGCCCGTGAATCCCTGGAAGTGCCCAAGGCCAGGCTGGACAGGGCTTGGAGCAGCCTGGGACGGTGGGAGGGGTCCCTGCCCAGGGCAGGGGGTGGAATGAATGATCTCTAAGGTTCCTTCCACCCAAACCATGCTGTGTTTCTGTGTATTAGTAATTAACTCGAGAAGACAAGAAGACAAGGGCAGTGAGTACATTCTGTCTGTACTTACACCTCTGAGAGGTCTGAGTCAAGAACAGCAACTGAACAGTCTTCACTGATTGAAGCCAGTAAGGGTGAACTAGAGGACAGACATGAGAGCAGTTAGAATCATCAAACAAGAATTTTCAGGGATAAACTTGTGAAAAGCAGGATTCTTAAGTGATCCTGACCCAGGTACAGTGAATTAACTCACAGAAAATCTTACAAAAATGTTTCCATCAGCATTTGGCAGGGTGCCAGTGCACTGAGTGAGAATATTCTATTAGAGTCTGAAAGCAAGTGATCCTTTTTTAATCAGAGGTGACTTTAATTAGAAAAATCCCCCCAGTGTGTGGGTCAGTAATTTTGGAACTGCAGAATTCTTGTCATGCACATTCACACGTCAGGAGTGAGACGTTGCTTGGTTTGCTCTATTCTTTGCTACAATCTCGATAAGGCAACCAAAACTGGAACTCCTAGGTTTTACTCAAAAATAACGACAGCTTTTAAGGGGTTGCAGTCCTGTGCCAGGACCATCCCGTACCTGTGTGCAGAGAAAGCGAAGCCGGTGATGCTGCGGGCGTGCACAGCCGCGCTGAGGGCAGAGTCAGGATTCTTTGTGTCCACCAGTGCAACTGTTCCACTTTCATCACCTGGGAGAGAGGGGGAATGAAGTTACCAGCAAAAACTGTCCTGTGGAAGTAACGACCTTGATTTGCCTGGTGGAAGTCCAGATTCTTACCCAAGACAAAGATGTCGCTTTTCTGTGGATGCCACATGACTGAGGTAGGGAGGTGATTACAGGCACTGCAAACTGCGAGGGAAGAAACTGGGATGAGTGTGAAAGGAGTCAGCACAAAGATATTCCTCCTCCATCTCATTTAGCACTGCTACTGCATCAAGACAAGTGTTTTAAGCTTATTGTACCTCTGCGACAGTGTTACACCTCCTTAGGTTTTAACAGGCACATCATTAGATTTGGAGTTACACTTAGAAGTCAGGCATAAAATAATTTATTTCTTCCAATGCAAACTCATGCAGAAGCAGTCACTGCACACTGAAACCTACCAATTCGGGTAGCTGGTTTGGGGCATCTGGTGTCCCAGAGTAAAATTCTGTTGTCCTACAAATGCAAAAGGAATGAGAAGAATTTTACAATTTCTTCGTGGCATAAATTCAGATTCACTGCTGACCCACAGTCAAAATGACCCCCCCGACTCCTTTAGTTCAAATGATGCTGTCATGAAGCGCAGTCTTCAGTCATCCCCAGGACAGAACCAGGAGGTCCCAAAATTTGATACAAACCTGGAGGAATCAGCTTGGTAAACTGATTACCAGCTTATCAGACTGGAACACTGCAATAACGCAGGTAGGCAGGTTCCAACAGGAGGTGGTTTCTAAGTGCATTAAACTGTAAATACCTAAAGTTAAATCTCATTTTTATGGGGTAGAGTTAGACAATAGAGTGAGCTTTACCTCAGCACAGGACAGGAACACAGTGTCCTTACCAGGACAGGAAGCCACACATGTCACTGCATCGGAGTGAGCTACCAAAAGCACAAAAGGATAAAGAGCCTCAAAGATTGTATCCAACCTTCCCACATTGTCCCAAGGACCTCCAGAGGCACAGCAGTTTAACAAAGATTAGTTTATGCCCAGATCCAGGATAACTTCTGCTCGGCAACGGCCAAGTGCTTCCTACCAAAGTGATGAGTGCCCAATCCAACCAGCCACAAGTCCCTGTGACAGCCCTGAGCTTGAGGGAGCCTCTCCAGACAAGGGGTCAGGGGGAAAGGATCAAAGTGGGATGGAAAGGGGCTTACAGCAAGGAGAGAGAGGGGTGGGTTGGAACTCACCTCTGTAGCAGTGCAGCACCGTTTGCTCCGGGATGTCCCAGACCTTCACGCTGTGGACAAGAGCGAGCAGTGAGTGCCCAGCACAGCGCTGGACGCGGCCGCCAGGCTGGGGACACTCACCAGAAATCCCGGCCCCCGCTGACCGCCTGGGCGCTGCCGGCCAGGACAGACACGGACGTGACGATGTCATCGTGTTCATATTTACAGAACTTGTTCACGATGAGGCTCTCGTTCTCCTCCAGCTCCCACAGCTCCACAGCACCTGGGGGATGTAGGGGGACACCCACCTCCGTGACGAGGAGGGGAGCGGGGGGACACCCAGCTCGGCAGAGGGGACGGCACCCGCCTCAGTGGGAGCGGGGACAGACACAGCCCGGCGAGGCATGGGGGAGATCCCCCTTGCTTACCGGAGTCGGAGGCCACCAGGATGCCCCTGTCAGCCACCCAGCACAGGTCGGCGACCCCCGCCTCGGTCTGCACGCCGGCGGTGCAGAAGCCCTCGCTGGGGGCGCGCCGGGGCTCCGCGAACACCCACAGCGAGCCGGTCCAGCAGCGCCCGTTGAGCCCGGAGGCGCCCAGCAGCAGGGCCCCGTCTGCG
>VZTX01010188.1:0-168206 GCA_013400915.1 Pardalotus punctatus
CCGGCCACCCCGGCTGTCCCGGCGCTGCGGCGGCACCTCCGGGCAGCAGCAGGAGGAGGACCGGGATCAGGAGGAGGATCGGGATCAGGATCAGGTCAGCGGGGAGCGGGCTCGGGCTGTTTCATGGGGGCCCCACCCGGCGCTGTGGCTGCAGCGCCTGTTGCTTCTCGCTGCTCGCCCCCGCTGCAGGAGCCCGGCGCTCCATCCCGCCGGGAGCAGGGCTTTTAAATAGACGCGGCTTCTGGAAGGTAAATATTTATTCAAAGCTCCGAAACTTGAGTTCGGCTGGCAGGTCGGTAAATAAAGCGCTTTACTGGTGTGGGTTCAGCAAGTGCTGTCAGTAATGACACCCAGCTGCGGCCAAGCTCTGTAAAGTGGGAGCCCCCCTTCTCCCCTGCCCAGACTGTGTTTGACAATTAACTATAAAAAAGAGGTATGTGGGATGTCACCGTGGGGGAATAAGGTTGTTTAAAGGATGTTCAGGAAAAACACAGCTGGAAGATGAAGCTGGCGGTTCCAGGCTGTTTGAGCAGCACGGAGATAAGGGAGTAAGAGTATGAGGGGATGTCAAGTGATCTCCAGTCCCATCGGCTAGCACTCACGCTATCGTGCTGCTGTGATAAAAACACCTCCCCCTAACATTTGCAAGAGGGATAAGGAAGCACTCTCCTTTGTGTGTCATCGTTTGCTCAGCTTTGCATGGGGCAGAATAAGATGCTAAGTACCCATTTGGCAGGTCAGTAACTGCGGGTCTGACTGCATAGGTGCAGTGCAATGCGTGCTTTTGAAGATTTGCATGCGCAACTTTTTTTATTCCCACAGCCAGGAAGGTCATTTGCAATTTCAGATTTTTAATTTTAAGGTTTTGGCAGGAGGGGAATCAATGAGGGCCCACTTTTCTGGGGTGGTTTTGTTTTAGTTTTTTTAAAGAGGAATATGTGAACAAGTGCATGAAGGACTTTATTCTGAAACTTATATGGAAATGTGGAAATAGCAGATAGGAGAACAAAGAAAGTGGTATTCCAGCTTTCCATGTTTATTTATTGACTTTGCCTGTGTTCCTGATTTTTACTTGCAGCTGCTGCAATAACTTGTTTAAAACCAATCAATCTTTGTGCTTCCTTCCATTTTTCTAATGGAGAAACACTTGGAGTAGAACTTGGTATACTAGGAAAGTGAAAGTAGAAGCTGGGACAAACATAAGCAATTATGGGTTGTTTTTTAAATGATATGGGTTTCCCATCCACTTGCTCATATTTCCAGTTGAGAGCAATTGTAAGGGCCTCTTGAACCTGAAGGAAACCCAGTGTAAATTAAAGCAGAGGGAAAACTCAACCTTAACCTTATATTAAGGACCAGTATAGCTTGGTACCAGAATATGAGAAAAAATAATATGTAAAAATACAAAGACTATAATTTATAATATACTAAATAATTTCAAGTCCACAGTAACAAGACTTAAGCTGAGAGATAGCTCAAGACCAGTCTCACCACTGACTGCTGAAGTTTTATCTGTTGTAGAGACACATGACTTGCCTGTAACTCTTTTGAACTAATGTTAGCATCACTTTTGAAGGCTTAAATGTTTTATTTACCTAAGCCAGGTAGTAATCAAGTGTCTTGACAAAACATATAACAGCTTATCTATCACACATCTGGGACTCTGCCCTATGGAAAGCCCAAATTAAAGGGAGGGGGCAGAAACTGGTTGGTCTGTGTGACTGAAGTGTGGTAGGAATGGGGCTGGGAACATTGTTCCCTGATTCCAGGTTCTCTTGCTGCTTTTATCTCCTGTCCCAGGAAGCAGAGGAATTAGAGGGATGGTGGCAGAGGGCACGGCTGCTACCATCTTGATTTCACTCCCTACAGCAGCCCTATCCACGTGGAGATAAGCAGGGAAGACAGGAAGGAAGTAGGGAAGGAATAGGTAAAGGTGAGATAATAAGCACTACCCTCCCCTCTCTCCTTCTGTATCTGATCTCGCTTCTTTCTTCATGTGGTACCAGCAGTGTGGAAAAATGGTCAGGGTGGGTGGGTGTGTAAAAAAAAAAGGGAGAATGTTTTGGTGTAAGTATAGACCACAG
The DNA here is from genome assembly GCA_013400915.1 of Pardalotus punctatus. Taxonomy (NCBI): domain Eukaryota; kingdom Metazoa; phylum Chordata; class Aves; order Passeriformes; family Pardalotidae; genus Pardalotus; species Pardalotus punctatus. The sequence continues at coordinate 2,085 of VZTX01010188.1, forward strand.
AAGTTTCTGGGTGCTTGAACCATCCTCCCAGTTTCCTGCCATGCTTGTCACTCTCGGTTCCTCCAGACAGACCATGCAGGCTCCAAGGCAGCATAATGGGAATCCATGTGGTAGAGAGTGTTTGAATGGAGGATGGAAAGAGAACCGATGGAAAAGAGCACAGTGGAGACCTTAAGAATCACCTTCCCCAAACAACTGGATAGTGTCAGCAAACAGGCAGGAAAGGCAGAGGGAGAAAGTCCTGTGAGTGCAAAAGATGGGAAAATGAAAGAGAACAAGAGACAGTGAGCCACCTCTTTGTTATTCCATGTTGTGCAGCTCTGCTTCCAGCCCTCATTTACCTCACTCGTTTCATGTTTGCCTCTTTCCGGTCTCTTTCCTCAAAACAAACAAACAAACTCCCACAAAACCCTACAAGGCACTCATCCCTAGACACTGCTTTCACTCTTATTAGACTACTCAGAGGCAGACCAGAAACTCGGTTCGTTTTCCCTACAGCTAAGGATTTGTTTGAGCTCAGACAGCCTTGACCTGGTAAGATTAGCAAAGGACTGTGCTCACACAGGTAAAGCAGGGCCTCAATGGGGCTCTGCTTATTAGCAAAAAATCCACCCTCCTCCTGCTCCCTTCCCCCCCAAAAGACATTTACAGGAATAGGATGAAACTACCTCCTTGCTTTAGAAGTCTATAATGGGATGATTTAGTGTTTTTCAAAGCAGAGAATGATGAATAAGGAGATGTGTTTTATGATAATGATCTCTCAGTATGAGTGCAAAATCATTGAATGTGCTGTACAGAGAAAGGCTTTTCTGTGTTCTCCAGAAATACCCAACAGTGTAGAAACAGCAATGCAGCAGATGACATTGTTTAGGTTAGAACAGTCAGAAGTCACTTTTCTGTCTAAAGTTCCATCCTTCAAATCTTTGGCAATATTTATAATTTCTGTTTGCCACCTCATCCCCGGAGATCATTCCAGCCTCTTTAGGTATAGCCTTGAAATTCTCACAAGCTACTGAATAGGGTTTAGCAGCAAAGGCTGTCCCTGGAGGGACTCTTGATCAGTTACCAGAGTTCTGTAGATGTGCAGGAAATAACTTTTCTTCAGTCAACCCCTCAAAAATTGGAAAGTTTGAGCAATGAATTCTTTTAAGTTCTTTAAATTTTCCCCAGTTTGCTTTCATCTGTTCAGTGCTACCAACTCACCTGTTGCTTTGCAGAGCTGAAGAAATTGAGAGTCCCACCTTTGCACAATCTGTTCTTTAACTTCACCTAAGCACCAGCTCTGAGGCGATGTCTTTGATAAACTGTGGCAGGTTGGATTTCATCCTGTCACACCTTTACAGTATTTTAGTCCTTCCTTTACACAGATGCACATTAAGCAACAAAATAAAGGTGCTTTTTTCTTGTAGCTAGATGCCTCTGCCCATATGTCGTAGCATGATCTTTTTATTTCAAGTCTCTGTGACCTTGTAACATTACAGTTACCTCTTTTATTTCTATCTTCATGTGTTTATTTCCTACATTTCAGAATACCACTTTGCTCTTATCTGGCAATTCATTGATGCAGAGAACAAAGCAGTTAAACTGCAAAGATAATTTCTTTCTGAAATAAACATAAAAAGTAAATCTTGATGGCACTGTTGCCACTCTAGGTCAACTTGTGTTTATAATGTGCATCTGCCAAGTTACAGTGTAGTGGTTTAGAGGGCTGTAAGTATGACCTGGATTTTAAACTTTAATTTGATAACCTGTAAAGCAAGATTCTATGAATGTTGTGTGGTTCACTAGTATTTCTGCAAAACCTGTGACTGAAACCTGCTGAGGGGAAAGAGCTGTATATTTTCATACTGATCAAAAAGGAAAAATTGCTATCTTCAAATGCCCAAGACAGGACATTATTTCTCTGTCAGGTAATCAAAAAACAAATGGGAACCATTGATGGTTTTCTCAACTCTGTGTATGTGATATATAAAATATACTCTCATATTTATTTTATATCCACATAAAAATGTGTGTTTCTCTATTTAGTTGAGCTTCCCTGAAGTAACTAAAGAAATGAGCTGAGAATTAAATACAGGTTAAAATAGAGCACTTTATATTTGGAGAAAGATAAGAAAGCTGATGGTGAACCATTCCTTGAATGGTAAACAATGGATCTGACTTCCAAAAAGTTGCAAGTATGAACTGATGATTGTATGGGAAGTCTTTGGCATATCATCCAAGGAAATGGTGGTAAATTGATGATGATTTCCTTTGATGATTCACAGATGTGAATTTGGAGAAAACAAAATCTTGAATAAATTTGGAGGGGTGAAATCAGACTGAATGCTCAAAGCCAAGAAAAAGACAGGTCTGAAGGATGCCTCTGTTACAAGTCTTGCCTATCAAATGCTGACTGTGAGTGTTGGTTTCATTAGAGCAACATAATGTGTATGAATATTCATTGAGAATGATTTACTTGCTGGTTAGGCCTTCATACTCTCTAAGATCAACAGATTGTGTGCCAGTTAAAGTAATTACTAAAGATAAATCTAAGGTGTTGCATTCTAATCTGGATTTCCAGCACTTACAGTATGGGAACTCCTGTTTTACTTTATCCTCTTCTGAAAACAAGTCTGGTTGGTCTCCATATGCAGAGGTGACTCAGCTGGGGTTGCCTCCTTTCTTCTGTATGTACTGCTCATACAAAAAAAAAGGTAATTTTAGTTCCAATTTGCACTATTTTCAACCCAAACTTTATTTCAGAAATCTTATTTTGGACAGGGGAAAATATTTGCCATGTGTCTCTTGAAGATAGTGAATGATGTTTTTATTCCACTCCAGTGCAGATGGTAGCATCTGCTTTAATAAAGCTTAATCAGAACATCTTATTCTAATGGCATTGCAGTAAGATTTATGAGCATGTTTCTGTGATGATCATAAACTAATGCACATAATCCAGTCAGCTCCTAAACAGAAGTATTCTGATGTTTCACTCCAGACAAAAAATAAAATTTTCTAGCAAAGACCTTGTGGAGGAAGTATGTCTTATGTAGATTGGTAGGAAACAAGTACAAACCATCCTAGGGAGCAGAGTTTTTGCCTTGCACCTGGGTCGTGTTTGCTCTTTGCCGTATCAGACAGAGGATGTGTTAAGATCTTCCTCCGCAAGACTTCTCCATCTTTTGCTTCATATGAGCTTCATTCTGTATCTCATGTGAAATCTCTGTTAAATCCTCTTGATTTCAGTGCCTTGGTGACACTCTGGCCAGTGCCAACATAAGATGGGATGGTGATCTCGTAGGAATGGGAGGTGGTGATCCCAAAAGATGCCTTCCAACCTCAACTATTCTGTGACTCAGTTTTCCTGAGTGATAACACTCCCTTCCCAAAACTGTTCTCATTAGCTTTAATGCAGGTCTCTTACCTGAAGTTTTGTATTAACTCCATTCCTTTTTCTTTTCTTGTGGAAAACTTTTTTTTTTTTTTCAATTTTTCATGCTCAACCTAAGGTGTGAAGTTGTGCTTTGGTTTACTTATGAAGGTAGGATTTGTGATTCTCTTAAAGAATATGTTCATTACAACTGGAAAAAAATAGCAAAATTAGTGAATATTTTCTTTCCTTGAAAGTAGTCTTCTGTAAATAAAAGTATATATACAAAGTATTGCGGTTTTAGTACAGATAATATTAAACCTGGAAATTTCAGTCATAATCATTATAAATAATTAAATATTTCTTGAATTAAAATACTCAATTTAGAAAGCTGAATGTATGCACAATAGAAATTTTGTCTGAAACTGTAAAGTGCAATTTGCAGTCTGATCTAAGAGACTTCATACGTATAAAAGGAAAATCATATTAGAACTTTTTGTTACTAAAAGAGTTGTTGTTATAACAGCTTTTGTGCAAGAAGAAGGTCTGTGCTGGTCTGCTTTGCAGAGCATACTGCTCTGTTGTGAAAAATACTGAATAGCCCACAATAGTTACCCATACTTTGCCCAGTGTGTGCAACATTTCATAATAATTGTAAATTAGGCAAAGGATTAAAAAACTATTTCAAGAAATGTGGTCCAAATCTGTTTTGCTTTGATTGCCTTCTCCATTTTAATTAGGAAGCTTGGTAGCATCTTCAGTTTCCTCAGCAGATTGTGAAGTGCAGCTGGTTCTCATTTAACTGGTAAAAGGCAGATTTTAGAAAACAGCTTTTTTTACTCTTTTTTTTAGCATGGAGAGAGGAGCTTGTGTTCAGAGTAGATGGTTTGTTATAACAGAAATTCATACTCTAAAATTTAGCTGGGATTCACCAGCTATTTGTAGTTTTTATTTAATCAAATCTTCTGATTATCCAGGACTAATTGCAAATGGTAGAGTAGCAGCTGCTCACTTCCTTTGGAAACTCAGATCTGGGTACTTAGAAGAAAAGCTTCCAAATTAGTAGAGACTGATAAAAGTGCCATGCTAGGCAGAATGCCCAGTTTGCCAGGCAGTATGTTAATAAAATACATTGACGGTAAAATTATATTTATTTGCTTTTCTTAAGTAATGAGTAAACAGAACTGTGCATGTACATGTTTACAGCACAGAACAGTCATGAAGCAAAACTACCCCTCATCAATAAACACTAATAGAGAAAAACTACCCCCTATCAATAGACACTAATGGAGAAAAAAAATTTCTTCATGACAGAACTGTATTTTAGTGTTTACCAACATGACCATATACCTCTTTTCAAGTAGGAACTGACTGGATCTATATTATTTTGGAATTAAAGAAACTGTCTTGAATATTTCCACTTGGAGGCTGGAAAACAACTGAAACAAAGGGGACTAAATCTCCTTTATATAATAGCAAACCAAATTTTCCTTACAAATTTAATAGAAGAGTACAAAGATGCCGCAATTACTGATATGGAAGCAGACTTCGATCCACTTTCAGGAAAATTAAATAAGCTGAAGAAACTGATAGTGAATTCTGATTCCCTTTTCTCTCCTGAAATAGAAGCAAAAAATAAAGTTATCCAACAGATGGTCATTTGAATACTTTAGTCTTTTGTCTATATCTTTTTTTTTATTATTATTTTGATGCAAATGGCCCCAAATGCAAGAAACTTCTGAGAAACTTTTCATGCAGACAAATCAGCTGGTAGCTGTTAGGGATTAAAGGACTTTACAAGTCATTAGCCTGAAATAAGTTCATTTTGTGGCTGTTTTAATAAACAGGTCCAATAGAGGCATTGTTATCAAACAGTAAAATACATGATTAAGTTATGACCTCAGGAAAATCCATAGGTGTATTCACAGATCAAATAGGAGTAGTAGGACTTTCAAACAGTTCTAAAAAGCTGCTCTGAGTCTTAACATGAAATTCTCTGAAGCAAGACAGGATGTGTAAAAGCCTGGCAATCAGCATGCCCTGAGGTGTCATTCCTGTTTTTGACAGTGCATTTAATGACTTCTGGCCTTGCTACGGTGACATTCAGGCCCTTTAAAGTAATACAAGAATTCTTTTTCAATTTTCTGCTCTGTCAGTACAAAGGTGTCTGGTGTGTTTATTTCAGAGGCAGTAAAATTTGACTAGCATTTTAACAATATATTGTTTTGGCTGCAGCTATACTCTAGCATTTGCAGTAACAACTGCATTTTTCCTATTTATTTCAATCATATGAAAGAGCTCTTCTTGAGACTGGAAGTAACACACAGTAGCTCGAATTTTAGCTACAATTTTCCTTTTTTTGGCAAATCCTTTTGTGTCATTGTTCATGTTCAAGTAGTTAGAATATTTATCTGGAAAGGAATCTAGAGAAATCCTATGTATGCTCATTATAATGGTTTAACTTCTGGGCTTTTCATGCCCCAAGAGTAATGGGAATTCAGAGATCAAAAAGTATCCTTTATGTACACCCCAGTGATGAGTTATGGTGGCAGCAGCTTGAACTTCAGCTGTAAATATATACATAAAACTCAGAAGAGTACTGAATTTATGAACAGCTCTGTTTCTAGGTTCAGTTCTTGTGTTCAGTCGATTTGCAGAACTTCCAAAAGCTTTCTGGATCGGGTGTCCTGGCAAACTTTTGAGCCAAAATGACTGAATTGGAATATGGGAACTTTAGAGATTCGTAAGTGGAGGTTTGTACATTTTACTGAGCAATGAGTCTCTATCTGGAAATGACACATACCTTTTAGACTTTTGCAAATCCAAATAGGCATTATGATGCATGGAACTGGGGCTTTGCTTTTTCTTATCTCTATCTTAGTCCCTCACATCATGCATAATTTAGGAGGAGAAATTTACATTGATTTGACTTCCACTTGATAAGATGATTTGACATGGAAACAAACTAATTTTACATTTATATAGAACTGAGGATAAACACCATGACATGGTTGGCAGACATGGCATTGTGGATGGTACGAGCTTGAGAAAACCTCCTGGGGTTGATCCTAAAACGTGTGATATATAACAGGAGAATTTTAGGATCTCTTGTATCTTGTGCCATCAGAGCATCCATTCTGTGGAAGCATCACAGTGAGCACTTCAGAACTCTTTTTAAGCCTATAAAAGGCTTTCTCCAGATACTCAAAACTGGATATACAATTATTTTTTTAAATTACCTTATTATTACCTAGCTGACTTGTTTCAGCTGCAGTGATGGAGTCAAAACAGTGCACACAAGTATGAAATACAAGAACTGAGCACTTGAGTGGGTTTTCAGTGAGCTGATTCCCTGAAGAGCCTTCCCTAGGTAAATATGTGTTTCTGTGGGCAAATACAGCTCTTCTATGGACTAGCTCATTGAGCAGGCCTGTATGTCTTGTCACACGTTCATTGTGGGCTGCTCCATCTTCCCTCTAAAGTCAACTTCTGATTTCAGTGCATGCCTAATCTGTCTCTAGGCATCTTGGTATTCATTTTTCTTCTAGGATTCACTGGAAAAACAAGGATAAAGAGTGTTGCATTCTTCTTGCCACCTGTAATAATGTTTCTTCAGCTGGGGGATGTTTTATGTTCCTCTCACCTCTGTGAATCTTAAAACTATTAAATGTTGCTTTTGTATGTCCAGTTATTGTTCTGTCTTGCAGCATTACCTCTCTCTATAATGCCTTTTTTTCCCAAAATTATAAAATTGTGTTACTCCATTAAGTATGGAAGGCAATAGGAGGCTATGGTTTAACATTCAGCTGTAGCATAGTGTTTGATAGACACTTTCTTTGTGGTGGCCAGTTCTGCAGGGAGTGAGATGTCCCAGATTCTGAATAATGGAGGAGCAAAACCAACAACGTATGTCATTTTAAATCAATGTTTAACTTCCCACGAAGAATTTTTGCCTCTTGGTTATGATGTCCAGGTGTTGGAATGATGAAATACTTGTCGGTAGAATTGTCTTGGTAAAGTTTAGGGCTTGACATGCTCAGTGATCTCAGACCTAGGGGAAGCTTGGAGAGGATGTACCACTGGGAGTGGGCACAAAGAATGCAGAATTTACAGACAGTAGGGACTTTCGGCAGAATTCCCAAGATAAGGAAGAAAGTAACAAGGCCAACTGGTGCAACTCTTCTCTGTGTGTGGATTGGTCTCTTGCACAGCAGGTGAAATATCCTTTTTGGGGACAACAGTTACAACTATTCTTTAGGCAGAGAAAGAGGAAAAACTTGAAGATGGCTTTTTTCCAAAGATATTTTCAATAATCTTCAGGAAGCAATCTAAATAAGAACGTTTTGTTCATAAGCACAGGCATTAAACTGACACAGCTGTTAAAATTTATATTTTTGTTGATCTGCTGAGTAATGTGGGATATGGTGCTTTTCATAGTGATCCATTTGCTGTTCCTTGTTTAGTGCTTTTAATCCAAATGAATTCAATTTTGTTGAATTTGCTCTTTCTAGCAGAAATATATTTTTCTTTTCTTTGTTTCCCACAGACACTTTCCTCAAAATAGCTACTGAAGCTTTGATTTATACAGAACTACTTGATACTGTCAGTTCCTGTTAGTATGAATTCAGCATATTTGTATCCACAGATGCAGGTTGGGTAATATTAAACCAGCCTAGTGATGTTTCCAGTTATTTCTAAATTGCTGCACAGAATGTTTCAAAAGGGGAAAATACTAATATGAAAAAAAATCTTACAAAGTCAAAAAGTTGACTTTTTAGCATGCATCTTTAAGCCTTTATGTCTAAAGCTGAGTTTAGACTTCACAAGAGCCTTCATACCACATTTATAAAGTTGAGGCAAATTCAGGACAGAGCTTTATAATCAGAGTAACCCAAGAGTAGATAATTTTGTGATAATAAACACTCATAAGAAATATTTTTCTTTATTGTGTCTCTGTTGAATTGTTTCTCCGTGCAGTCTAACCCGGACCTCAGGATTTTTACCTTAGAAATGTTGTGGATGAGAATTGCCTCGTTTGATTGCAGGAAATCAGTTTTCTAGGTTGTCAGCCCTGCCCTTTGTTCTGAAGTTCTGCTGCAGAAAAACACACCTCGGGTACCTCAGTGTCCCCTGGTGCAAATTCCTTCACTGATCGTCACCTATTCCAGTGTCAGCCCATGTTAAGGAATGTTTAGTGCTCTCCACTCTTCTAATCCTCCAAAGTGAGTTATTTCTGTAAAGATTCATGGCTTTTACTTTGCATGGAAACATTCACACCTTCACTGGTGTCATCATGTGATTCTTTTGTGTCATTTTTCTAAAGATCAGAAATACCCTGCCCCTTGAATTCCTCCAGTAGCATTCCAAGGGCTGCATGGGCTCTACAAACTCTGCCAGTTGCCTGAGGAGTTTTTGCTCTTTGTTGGCAAAGCAGCTGATTTTTAAAACAATCCTCTGTGTACATCAAGGAACTGAAGAAATCGAGGAGATTTGAAAACTGGACCTCCTTGCATTTCTTTGAGATCTAAGACCTTCTGTCCCTGTGTTAGCACTGACCTCCTTCAATGAAGTATCTTGCATTTTCAGACTAATATTCCAAATGGTACCTGCAGAATTTAATGCTAAATCTCTGTTTCACAGTGCTTATGTATACTTCTGTATCTTGGTGGGATTAGTGCACATGAAAGTAGATTAACAGAGTAAATTATTGGGAGTGCTCATTCTGCTGAGTTGGTTCTGAGTTGGTTGTTTATCATCAGTTTAATGGTAAAGAATCACAGAATCCTAGAATGATTTGGGTTGGAAGGGACTACAAAGATCATCCAGTTCCGTGGGCAGGGACACCTTCCACTAAGCCAGGTTGCTCAAAGCTCCATCCAACCTGGCGTTGAACGCTTCCAGGCATGGGGCAGCCACAATTTCTCTGGGCAGCCTGTGCCAGTGCCTCATCACCCTCACAATGAAGATATTCCTGATACTCAATCTAAACCTGCTCTCTCTCTGTTTGAAGCTATTCCTGGTCACTCCATGCCCTTATGAAAAGCCCCTTTTCATCTCTCTTTTAGGCTCCCTTCAGGCACTGGAAAGCTGCTGGAAGGTGTCCCTGAAGCCTTCTGTTCTCCAGGCTGGGGAAACCCAATTCTCTCAGCCTTTCCTAGCAGGGGAGGAGAAATGTTATTTCTAATTCTCAAGGCTTAAAGAGTGGTTTTTTCCAGCAGTATAGTCTGTCTAAATTTTTAGGAGTTTTACAGAGGCCAGCTTTGAAAACTTTTGCTTATCATATCTACCTAATCTCTCTCAATCCCTGTCAAGGGTTTGTCCTCTGCTTTACTCCAGGGCAGAGTTAATTTGTGCGTGAATTCTGTGTTTGCTTTTATTATAACTCCTCACCTTTCAATTTACCAGAGCATGAATTTGCTTTCATGAGGTGGGGTGGGGGGAAGGTGTGGTGTGAGCAGTTTCCCAGGCATTGAAGCTGGAGTTAAGTAACTTCAAAAGTCTCATTGAAATGTTGACCTTCATGGAAGAAAATTTGGAGCTGTGACCTTGAGGCCAGTGAATACCTGAGATTGGAAGGAAGAGAAAAACACACAGTTTATTTAAAGTGTCAGAATTTTGAGGATCTAAATTTTCTTAGTTGTAAAACTCTTACAACTAGGTGAGAACTGCAATACCAGATCTGACTTCTGTACATGTTTAAGAACAGAAATATTCATATTTTGGTTCAGAAAGTTTCCTCTCATGTATTTTACCAGGTAATGTTTTGTTCAGCTGAAGTTTAAATCCAAAGTGTTTATTCATTGCATTGCTTTTTTTGTTTTCTTTCTTATTTTTAACTAGTTAGCAGTTGGAACTAATTAGGTGACAAATGAACTAGAATAATTAGGCTTTTGGACCTAATACAGTGACAACTAATGCAATTCTGGTTTTAAGATTTGCAAAGTCAGAAGCTTTAACATTTTTCCTTTATACTGTGTATAAAACAGAAAACTTCATATATCTGATAACACTATAAAATTAAATTATGAAGGACTTTCTGAGCTTTTATAAACAAAGTTTAAAGCAACACTGAGGAATGAAGGACTTTCTGCAGTTGCTGGAAGTGTTACAGAGGGGAGCTGAAGAGAGATCACTTTGCACATGCCATTCTGTCAGCGTCAGCTTTTAAATGCAAGGATGAGACTTTGTACAAACATGAGTCAGGAAATTTGGTTATGGTACCAATAGGAACTGTAACTCAATATCCACTAGGCCTGTGGAGGAGTTGCTATGAGGTGATTTGTGTTCTAAAGCATCAAGTATCAGTCAGATTTAGCATTTTTTTTAAAGGGGGCTTTCTTTTTTCCTTTACCCTCTGTTCCCCCTAAGTTGAAATTCAGATTTGTATTAGAAAACTCAGTGGGTTTATTTTTGGAAAGAGAAGTTTGGCTTTGACTTTGCCGCTTCATAATGCAGCAAATTTAATTATGTTTAGCTCCCTTCATATTTTAAATCAAATTATTTAGCATAAGATGTTTAAAAGCATCATAGTTCTTACTGCTCATCGCTCTGACTTTTACCAGCAACACACAAATGTGGTGGTTTTACAGTGCTGGGGTAACACCCAGCTGCCTGTGAAGGCTGATTTAGGCCGCTGGTTTTCATCATGGAGGTGTTGTACTGTTGTGCTTCACTTGAGGATATCCCCTCATATAAGCACCCCACCATATAGAAACCTTAGCAGTTCTTCCACCTACCTGAAAAAATTCACTATCAGGTTTTTGTTCTGCTTTGGCTAATCTATATTTCTCTCTAGAGCTACCCCTCTGCCTTAGTGTGGACCCTTTACATTTTCTAGTAGGAATTAAAAAATATTTATTTTCAATTCTAGCTATTCTTAAAAACCCTCTGAATACTCTTGGGTTTACTTATTACATAATGGGTAATCAATGAAAGAAGAGTTCTTTTTATTCTTCTGCCTATTCCAGAGAAGCATATGAAGAGTAAATAGAGCAGGTAGTGTCTGTATTAAAAAACAAATGAAATTTAAACTAGAATCATGGAATGGTTTGGGTTGGAAAGCACCACAAAAGTCATCCAGTTCCAATCCTTCTGCCAGGGGCAGGGACACCTTCCACTAGGGCAGGTCACTCAGAGCCCACTCCAGCCTGGCCTTGGACACTTCCAGAGATGGGGCATCCACAGCTTCTCTGGGCACCCTGTGCCAGTGCCTCTCCACCCTCACAGTAAGGAATTTCTTCCTGATGTTGAATCTAAACCTACCCTCCTTCAGCTTAAGACCATTACCCCTTTTTCTGTCACTATCTGCCCTTGTGAAAAGCCCTGCTCCAGCTCTCTTGTAACCCCTTTAGGCACTCCAAGATGCTGGAAGGTCTTCCTGAAACCTTCTCTTCTCCAGGCTGAGCAACCCCCACTGTCCCAGCTGTCAGATAAATAGGATTTCTGGCTGGAAAACCCTGGAGGATCCTGTATAAGTAGCTTCCTTAGGCAGTCATTCTAGTGATCATCAGAAATTACTTTGTTCCCTGGATTGTTAGTTAGGACTAAGGATTATCTTAATTAGAGAGTTATGGCCAGCTCTAAAAGGCCAGGATCCAAATATGTATTTATAACTTCTGTAGTTGATGGGGCCATGAGTTGGAGGGATGAATCAGTGGCTGTGCTCCTGTGAGGTGTCTGGATGTAACAGAGTGTGTGGCTGGGGGAAAAGCAAGGTGGGAAATGGTGAGGGTGGAATTCATGCACGCTTCTTCATTCCAGGGCAGGAGTCATCTTGCAGCTGAAGGAAAGCTGGGAGGATTTCTGAGGCTTATCCAAGGCACTTGATATTTCATTATGTCATTAAGTACAAAGCAATGTAATACTTGAATCTGAATATTTAAGCAGTTTGCAAACATGTATTTATTCATCCCAGGAAAAAAAGGTGGTGGTAGTTAATTATTACCTGTGTCTGCTAAATGTAAGAGGAATTTGTAGGCCACAGACAAGATCTGGATTTCTGGAGTTCCTGTCAAAAACCACACCCCTCTTAATTGATAAAGCTGGTAACCTCATTATTATGAGCAACCTTGGGAAAACATCTGACTTGCCTAAATTCATATTGTTCATCTATCTCTGGGCAGCTGCTGATTCAAGCCAGCCATGAAAGATTCAAATTAATTAAGGCTGTTCATAATTCTGAAGAGCATCTTGCTCATAGTGAATGTCTGTTAAATACTATGTTCCTTTTGGACACAGTAAGTTGTAGTTTTACATACAGAATGAAGGTTAAGAATTTGAGAGGCATCTTGGCTCTAAGCACAATAGTCCTACCAGAGACTTTTCATTTTATTTGAAATGCAAATCTCAGATTAAGACTTATAGTGTAAAACTACCTTAGCAAAATAAATTTCAAGGATTCAGACCAGTTTGCACTGTCTGCACTTCCTGGAAGATCTCATTACTTAGTGCAACCCTGTTTGTTATAATTGCCTATCTCTGTGGGCTGGGCTCTAAATTAGTATGAGCATGTGGCTTAGAAGGGATGATAATAATTTAGACTTATGTCTGCTTAACAGTAAAACTTTGGCTATTAATAGTGAGGAATTTTTACTGATCAGGCAAAAAAGTAAATTCTTTTCCTCCTAGAGACCTGAAAAGGTGAGTAGCTTGGTTCTTGTATTTTGCTGGCATATGAATTAATCTAATAAATCCTGAAGGCTAGAATTTGCTAATATCAAAGCTTGTACTGTAATGGTAGAGGTAGCTTTTGTTCAGTCCTTACCAGCACTGAAAAGACTTGTTTTTTTCAAAATATATGTATATTTTTACATAAGTAAATAACTCATGATGTTCTACATTTGTTGATGTCATTCAGGAATGAAAACTGTAAAAGGAATTGTATTAAAATAGCAGCAAATAGATGGATCCTGTTTGAGGGGTTGATAGAGCTGTCTTGTTATTTAATGATATTTTTTAAAGAAGCCACAGTTGAAGATATTTCTATAGAATTAGATCAGAAATGGTAGCTGAAAGCCCAGGAGATCTAACAGGCTCTTTTCATAATACTGCTGGGAACAGCCAAACTGTAAGAAGGGAGTGTCTGGGAAAGTGAGACTTGCCTGGAGCGCGAGCAACAGGTCTGTCTAGAAAAAGATGTCAAGCAAGTAATATTACATTATCTCTCTGGAGCAAAGAACATTGCTTTTATTAATAAATCGTTGTTTGATCAGCAGGTTTTGCTATAGCTTAATGCAGTGAAGCAGCAAGTATACTGTGGGTCTGGGTGAGAAAACAGGCTGACTGTAGAGGCAGGGAGGAGATAGAAGATTTACTTCTGGTGGTGTTTTTTCAGCAAAACTTTCTGGGTTTTGACAGGGCCTTGACAGGAGGTTTTTCTATAAGTGAATTTTCAAGTTTGAAATGCGGTATATCAGCATTTTCTGTACCTTTGTCACTACACATGACGAAATATCATATCAGATGTTGAGAAGAAATGCAGTCCTGCATTTCTTGTTTTAACAGCCATGCACTGGCCCAGCCCACAGAACAGCAACTTGCAGCACAAATAAGAGCATGAAAGTGCAACCTAGAAACAGAAACTGTGCTATATTTAGTATTTTTTCACTCCTTTTCTCCCTTCTGGTTCTGAGCCAGAAATCTGCTGCCCTGATTGCCCAACACAGCTGGTGGCCATGCATTTTTGGGGAGTGGCTGGTGGCCACATCCGCCCAAGGCACGAGGAAGCCTCGGTGCCTCCCTGGCAGCTCTTTGCTGTGGGTGGATTTCCTGTCGCAAAGGTGGTTATCACCCGTGGTAGGGCTGCTTTGAACTAGAGGGAATTCTGCAAGGAAGGAGGGTCATTGCAGTTGAGAAGTCTTTGGTGGCCTGCAATGTGGCAGCAGAAGATGGAAATCTCCCAAAAACCAGCAAATGGAAGGAACAGGAACCGGAGGAAGTGTCCGTAAAATTCACGTGTGAAAGTACTCTGAAATTTTAAGTTTATATCAGCTGACTCAATGACTTTCCAGATTATTCTGAGCACAACTTATGCTATTTCTAGAACCATTAAATGAAATATTTGGGTGACATGTACTTTGGTTAAATTTAGCATCGTTCGTACTTAAAAGATTATTTTGACAAAACCGGAGAGACCAAAACCAACCACTCATTTACATTAATCTTTGCCTTGGGTGACACTAAAGATAAGGCATTCTCATACTGCTCTTCAGATCAATGTGATCTGAAGTTAAATCATGGCTTACCCACAGTGACAAGCTATAAATGGCAGAGTTCAAATTAGAACGTCGCAGTTTCTGAGTCATTCCTGCATGTGTCTCTCTAGATAGTGGGGTTATATACATTAACTGGAATGAACATAGGATGCTGAGAACACAGAGTTTATTAATAAATTAGCTTTCCTTGTGCATATTTCACCAGCACCATGGAGAAAAGCCCAGGTCTCAGGATTCTTTGTTTGCAAGAGAATAAAATAGTTTTGACTTGATAGTACGAGTTTTCATTGTAGTATTTATTTAAATTCCAACTACTTGAACTCTTAGCACAAGTAATCCCATGATAAATACAGATTAGTGGCATTTCAGTAGCATTGGAATAATAGGCCACACAAACGTAGGACTGGTGCCCATTCAGTTATCCACAACCTGAATTATTTGAAGGATATCTCTGTCCATTGTCAGACAGGTGTCTTTTGTGGTACTTACAAAGCTGCTAAAATTGAACCGTTTTTAATCACAGCTCTTTAAACTTGCTGTATAAGAAGACTGAATGTCAAAAGACTGAATTGCACCTTTCATGGGAAAGAAATCAAAATACTGTGACCCTTTGTGGGCTTTGTCAGTGCTTTGAGTTGTGTTAGAGCACTGTGAATCACATGCACAAGAACGATCCCTGTTTCCTCGCTGTGTGGGCACCAGGCTCATGCTTCAGCAATGAAGTGATGTGCAAAAGGGCCTTATTCCAGAGGGAATTTTTTCACTGGCAGTGAAATGGACTGCATAAATTCTTCTCCCCTTTGAAATGTCATTTGCTGGCAACAGTGGCTGCTACTTGACTTAGAGTCCAGCAACACCAGCTCACAAACAGAGACTGATTTTGGAAAGTTTTGTTTTGTTTTGTTTTTTTGTTGTTGTTATTGTTTGGTTGGGTTTTGGGGTTTTGTTTGTTTGTTTGTTTTTATCCTTAATGTCAGATGGTAGCATGAATGTATTTAATCCTGTTTTAAAGCAGTGGCAGTAACTTCAGAGAACTCCTACCTAGGGCATTTTGGTTATTTGAGCAGAAAGAATTATATTTTCAGTTGTCATGAAAGAGATGGTGGAAAGATTGAATGGGGATATAGAAAGGAGTAAAAACTATTTCAGAATTGACTTTACTCTTAAGGCAAAAATGAAAAAGCAGAGCTACAGATTTCTACTTACTGGCCAGATGTTTTTCCCCGTGTCTTCATTCCTTCATTGAACGTTAGTCAATCCTCTTTTTTTCCCCACAGAGGAAAAGGTTGAAATGCACTGAACTTTGAATCTAGGAAACCATTGTTAAGGATGAGGAGTAGGGGAATCTCGGGCTTCCAGTATTTGAAATTCTTTGGGTTTGTTTCCACTTGCATTTCACTGTTTTAGTAAAATATCTTCAAAAAATGAAGCAGAAATCCCAAGTCATCTGTCAAGAACAGGAACAGTTTTGTTAGTTTTCTTATTACTAGGCTGTATTTTTGGTAGTGTAGACTTTTGTTTGTGTGGCTTAATGTGTACTGTGACAGTGAAATACATTTTGCCATCAGGTTATTTAGTGTCATACACTAAATAATTTCATCTGTCTTTTCAGCAGAGAGAGTAAAGATCTGAAGAAATCCCAGATGATGGCTTCTGATGCCAGTCATATGCTGGAGGCAGCTTTGGAGCAGATGGATGACATCATTGCAGGTACAATAATGCTTTATTTTACGTCACCCTATTTTGAGATTTAACTTTGTCTGGTTTACTTTTTAATAATTTTTCACAATTCATCAAGTTCTCTGACATGCAGATGTCACTATTAACATTCTTTTTCGATAGCTATGTGGAGAAAACTGAAGTAAAATACAGGAAGAAACCCCACAATTTCCCTTCAGACTTGTGCATATTGAAGTGAGAGAGATTTACTTTGCTTTAATGCTATACAGTAACTTAAACACATCCTCAGCCATGTGGTAACATTCCATATTTTATATGTTAGTTTTTTGTTTCAATATATCTGTAAGAAAAGTTTTCACCATGTCTTCTGGTTAGCTGACAATTTATAGTTGCATTTTTAAAGCACATGCATATACAGACATATAAAAATGTGTGTATACATAAAAATAGTTTTTTATTTATGGTGTATTTAGTTTGAATAGCTTGCCTGTTAACCATCTTTTCAGCCTGTCTGCTGTGAATTGTTTTTTACACAGCTGTCCACTAGAAAGGCATATGACGCAAGACAGAATTTGCTGTCTTTTGGTGCTCTCATGGCAAGGCAATTAAAAGATTTTCTCTCACCCATTACAGCATCCCGGGAGAGAAGTTAATCTCTGTGGTTAGGCCTCAGTAGCCTTGGGCTTTGTGCTCACTCACCGTTCAGTAGGAGCACCTAAAAGGAGTGTCAGGGTAGGGCTGTGATCTCACCTGTGCGCAATGGGAAAGAATTCACTAAAGCTTTATAAATCTGAACAGTGAATCCAAGCTGAGCCTTCTTCCCTGGTGATGAAGACAATGATATCAGCCTCTTGTTGCTGCTGTTGTGCTGCTTCTTCATCTTCTTCCTGCTCTTTTAGTAAAGCTTTCTGTGCAGAGACTGATATGGAGCTTTACATGTCACCATAAGCCTAGCCATGACTGCGTAAGAAAATCACTTTTTTTTTTCCTAGGTTTCACAGTTGAAAAATAATTGAGGTCAGAAGACTTGTTTGGTGGGTTTGTTTGTTTGTTTTTAATACTCTTTTTCTTTCCCCTGCTCCCTTTTTAGACTGTTTATGTCATGCCATTTCAGGGTTTAATCTCGATAAGGAAGGAATAGAATTAAATTTTTCCAGGCTTTCAAACAAGATCACTTTTACCCCCATCACTTAGCTGCCGTGACGGTGGAGAACAGTGATACAGAGAAGCAAAGCAAAGGCAGGAAGAACTGTTCTGTGGAAATCAGCTGATCACAGCTGTTCTGTGGTGGTGAGCAAGCTCTAAAGCAAAAAGACTCAGGGATACACGGAGTTTGTTTCCACAGTGCATGAGCAGGTCATGAGCAGATTGGCAATGTCTTCAAGAGAGTTGACTTTGTGACTTTACATTACTTATATTTTCCATCTAATGTCCACAGATATGCAGTATAACATTGAAAACAGGCTTATGTAAAGATATCTAACAGGGGAAGAAATAAAATATTTCCAAGACAGTGGAATATTTCCAAGACATCTGTCATGACTTATCAATGTTAATGGAATGCTTCCCATATGATTTCATATTTATATCTACCTGTGCTAACAAAGAAACAAGCTGCTTTATTCCTTTACTTAGTAAAAGCTCAATTGTTTGGAAAGGTTGTTTACCTTGTTTATTTCTTTATTATTTTCCTTTACTAGGAATAGATAAAACTTTTTAAGACAGGTTAAGTTTGTTGTCATTTTCCTCTAGCTGATGTTCTGTGTGCTCCAGGACTGTTTCTTGAATATTCTGTTATGATTGAAGGACCGAATGTATCTACTGGAGTCTATACTTGTATACAGTTATTATTCCAATTTGTCTGAAATTGAGGAACAGAGTGATTATTCAAGTTTGATTCTCCCTAATTCAATCAGTAAGCTTCTCTATGCCATTTGGGCAGGGACTGGAAAACAGGAATGTTTCTTTGTCCTGTATGGTGAGAGAAAAAGTAAGGTGGAAAACCCCTTTGAAAGGATGACTGTAAGACTGTACTGAAACAAACGAGGACTGAGATTTCTTCAAATATTGGAAAAATCGTCTGTACAAATGTAGCTGCTCTTAGAGTCGACTGGAAACAGCAAAAAATCAACTGTTAAGAGTTTGTGTTGTTTCAATTCATTGTATCCAGATCCTGTGGACATCTCTAGCATTCAAAGACCAAGGTTAAACTCCGTGACTGATGTAAACTCAGGTTGCTGATGAAAAAGATGTTTCCTTTGGAATTAAGCATGAGTGGGTACTAGAAGAGCTACACTCTTCTGGCCTCAGAAACTTTGTCTTTAGGCACAAAATTAGTATTAATCCCATTTTAGAGAAGTGAGAAGGCCAGAGATGTCTATCTGATTTTGCCTAACTTTTGAAGCTCGAGTATATATGTCTATATACACATGCAAAGCCAGCATCCTCTCTGTTTAATGAGGAAACAGCCCTCAGTTCTTCTATTTGCTTTATTATCATTGTAATATTAGATTGTGGTCTTGTCCTTTAAGGTAACAACAGGCAAATGCATACTACAAGTATTTACATATTTGCACTTTTAGCCTTCTAATTCTGAAAGTCCTATGCCTTGCTCCAAGGGGTAACATCGCTCATTCGTGATTCTGATTCACCCAGCCAAGGGGTCCCACTGCAGCCTGTGCTCCTTCTCAGCGCCACACAAAATGTATTAGTGCTTAGACTGCGTGAGGGGAGGATTGGGAGCCAAGATGAGCAAACTGAATTTTGCTGGGCATGATCAAATTTGACAGATAGGTCAGTGTTCCCAAGTCATTTATGCTTGGGTACATCTGTACCGATAACCCGCCCTCATAGCTGTATAAATTAGGCACACTAAATGATTAGCCTTGTTTGACTGACATAGCAAAAAGGGCTAATGTGATTGTCAATGAACATCACTCGTCCATTAGCTGGAATGACTTGCACTCCAAACAGAGGCTTCCTCTAAAGAAAGCACCATATATCAGGTCTGTCTGCTCATTCTTTATTTAAGGTGCATGGCTTGGGTATTGCTTCCCTCTGAGTTTGAACCAAGTCATTACTTCTCTTTTTATTCAGCTCATACCCATTTATTAAAATGTGTTTCTTTATAGGACTGTGGATATTAACCAAATAACTATGGTTATTTTTCTTTGTAATATATCCTAATTAATTAATATAGTTTTTATTTTACAATTATTTTATATCAAACTGCCTCTCTCCATCATCAATTTGTAAATTCATTATTTCACTTTGTAATTAGTGACTGTTAATTGGAAGGTCTAAAAACTCCTATCACAATATATTCTGCTGCAGCTCCAGAGTCTCTTCAAATTCACCAAGTCATGAGGTAATTATTGAGTTTCCTTTTAGCCAGAGCTCCTGCAGTTATTGCTCACTGGAAAACAGTGAGAAAGTTAAATGTGTTATCACATGGGTCTGTGCTAATATTTCAGTATTAGCACTGAAAGATTAAAAAGTAAATACAGTTTAAAAATTGGGCAAGAATTTGTCCAAGTAGTATTCATGTTTGAATTCCTTTCTCTTGAGGTGGCAGAATGCTGGTGTTCAGTTCATGGCTTTGGCTGCTCTGTTACAAACCCAGCCATTTCCCACAGCCTTTCTGAAAAAGCGGCCTTCAGAGGAAATTGCACTTAAGAGATTAACAAGTTTTCAGTTCAAGTTTAAAATATTTCACTCATGGGATCTACTGGCCAGGAAGGAGGACCTGGTTGTGAGGATTACTTAATCACCTCTAAGTGATTCAGTACTTTGATTCTAAATGCAGGAGTGCACAAAAAACCCACACTGACGCTCATTTGAATCCGTTTGAATGAATTTTAGGTTTTGTGGAATGATTTCACTGAGTTCCTACATAAATAAAAGGAAATCAAAATATTTCCTGGTGACATCATCCTTTACCCCTGAACAGCCACATGTCATCGCAGGATTCATTCAGTCTCACAGCACTTTCACTGAAGAAGATGGACACCTCTGTTCTGCTTCAGGAGGGATTGAAATTGTCCAGACCAGACAGAGAGCACTTAATCCTATTTTTTGTGGTGTGTGTCGGGGAGGTCCTGGTGGGTCTTATTTGAAATACATGCTGGGTGACATGCAGCTGATGGGCACAGTTGTGGCTGTGTACAATGACTAGAAAATAGCTTCTATTTTTTTCCTTTCTGCTTCTGCACTTCCAGATGGCTTTATATTTTTATCACTTATCTCCTATTCAAGGTTCACAGTACTTTCAAATTCAAAATTTGGTTTCTATAGTAAAGGTGTATAATTTTTCATAATTTTAATAGGAATCTTCATAGAATTTCACTTCAGAGCACTGAACTGACTGCAGTTAAAATAATGATGAGAGAAACAAAACAATTTAAATACTAAGCAATTTCTTTTGTTGTAAATCAGAGTAATTAAACAGACAGTTGCAGTAGTTTTCTTGCATACTCTAAATAAATTACAATTGTGTTAAAAGGCTGTGATTCAGTTATGATTAGTGTATTTCCTTTTTATTTTCTCTTCTTTTCCAATCAATAATTTAGGCTTTTTTTTTCCCTGAACAAAAGAAATAATATATCTAGAGCACTTGTTTATCTTGTTACTGCTACGCTTTAAGTAAGGTGAGCATTTGTGAAGATATACTTTTTTTTAAATTACAGTGTGTTTATGCATAGATCTAATAGCAATAGAGATAGGAAATTACATAGAAAATTACTTTAAATGAGGTCATTGACACAGAAATATACAACTCCTGTCATAACAGTTCCAGAAAATTATGTGTCAAGAATGATGGGGGGGTTGAGGGGAAGGGCAAGATAAAAATTGTGTGTGACCTCCAACCATCCAGGATATGAAGGGGGGGAAATATAAAACCCTAATGCAAATATTTATGGTTTATAGTTTGTGGGGTATTATTTTATAACACTTAAAACTTCCTTTAGGTGGTGACATTTATCTTCAGATACTTGACTTCAGAAAAGCTAATTACTTAATTCCTTAGATGTCAACAATAACAAATTCATGGCAATTAAAAATATTTTAAAGCTTTAAACACATAGCAGTTCAATGTCTTTATGTTTACTTAATTCATTTTTCTTGTCTCAGCTCTCTGTGGCCTTGCTTTTAAACTTGTTAACCACTTGAATAACCATTACAGCCATTTGTTACTATAACCAGCTATTTATTAGGGCTTTTCCATGTGTAGCCTTCGAGTTAAGACCGTGCAGAAGTGTCCAGGTGCAGTTTTGATGTGTGTTTTAAAAGCATGTGAAAATCAGGGCACCTCTCATGCTAATCTGTGCATGTGCAGCACTGGCCACTGACTCCTTCCCCAGGGTTGCCAGAGCAACCTGACCCCTGGAATTTCCTCAATTTTGAGTGCTTAACCTTGCAAGAGGTCACTGCAGCTGTTTGGGCTGCTGTCCCCAAACATGCTTCCCCTTCTCACTTTCTCACACATCATGGGGCTCTGAGCATGGGATTGAGAGGGGAGACTCCGAATCTTGTTGGCAGGAGCAATGGATTCCCTCTGTAAACAGGACAGTACTATGGAATTTATGGAGCTGAAAGCACTGGGGACTTCTTGCCTATAAATACTTAGTGACCTTCTACAACAGTAGATGTTTAAAATTGTTTTTTGTAACACAGAATTGTCCTTTGAAGGCCCAAGGCAAACTGATTTCCTTAGCAATTTGGTCTTTGACTTCCCTTGCATGTGTTCTTGCCTTTCCAGCAAAACAACCTTAGAAGTTTTCTTGAAAATGAGAGTTAAAACTAATTCAGAGTGGAAAACTATTTACAGTTTTAACGTGTTATTTTAAATTCTCTATTTCTGACAATAGATGTTTATTTTAGTATAAACCAGCAAAAATACTGTCATGTCCTAGACACCTACATCAGCTTACCAAAACTGCAGTAATGCACTGCTTTTATGCAAAATAAACTCCATACATCATAGCTGTTTGTACTGAGTTTTGAGGAAGGACTGAAAAGAAACAGTACATAAATAGCTGCAGATACAACGTGTGGCAAAGAAAGGCAGCTAAACCATGATGGCCACAACCCCATGGGATTGAAAATCTGAGACACAAAGGTCCTTTTGTCGTTTGTATGATGTGATCTGTTTTTCAGTACATGAGTGAGTCAGTTGTTTAACAGGCAAGTGAGCACATTTCTGAGATTTAAATTTAAAGAAGTTTCGTGTCATTAAATTTAAAATTGTATCTTGTCCACTTCTTACTTTAAGGCAATGAAATTGATTTGATAGCCTTTTTAAAAATGAAAATAGTGTAATCTTAATGAAAAAAGTTTCCTTTATTTCCTCACAAACCGAATGCTCTTAATTCTTATTACAATTTTAGGTTTTGTACTAAAAACACTGTTTTACTTAGACTACTGGTTTCACTGGCCCTAAATACTCATCTTTTTTATGTGTAACTAAAAAAAAAGAGCGAAAATTTTTGCAAGTATTTTTTTTTCTTTAAGAAATGTGTTGATCCTGTTTTTCCTATGCAGTGGAGACTCAGCCTCAAACCTCCATCACAGCCACAGAACCGATCCTCCTGTTTTTCACCAGGCTGCTTAGCTTGTGTTTCTGGATAGGAGAGGTCTGTCCCTAAATGTGCTGCACATCACAGCTCAGCATCTAGAATCATGTAGGGAAAAGGTCTGAGTAATTACACCCATAATTTGCATCAGAAATTATAGACAGTTCTTGAAAATTGTCTCAAAGATTCCACATGTGATTGTAGGGAGAGCTCAGCTGAAAATCATCTGAGCTGTGTGAAGCTCTCATCTGAATGTGGTCATTAGCGTTTCTGGGCTTGGAAATTTTTTCCTAGGGCTTCCTGCTAATCCAGCTTAATAGTTACTTTTCCCTGTAGTTAAAGATCTAAAAGCAGAGATTTGAGGAGAAGTTAATGTGAGCTGTGATTCAAAACACACCATTTGTGATGTATTCTGCATTACAGTATGAGAAGAAAGCATTGTGTGAGCTCCCTCTTCACTCATTTTACAGGAGGCTTAGGAGTGAGGAGGTTGAAATATGTCCTGTCCAGATCTCACTGCTAGTTTACATAAATTCACAGTTTCAAGGCTGTCTTCATGAGAAAAAAGAAAATTGTGCTTCAAAGAAAATTATACTTTGTAGTCTTGAAGGAGAGAGGAAGAAGCTGGACAACCTATATGCTCACTGAGTAAAACTTCAGGTAAAAAAGTATCCGTTAGCAGTGTAATGATTGACTGAAAGGCCAGAGAAAATGTATGTTTATAACTTGATTCTAACCACTGTTGGTCAGGTTTCAGAATTGTTACTCTTGAATATTTCAGCTTTATAGAAAGTCATCCTTACCCAGAATAGATGTCGTTTTTGGGTTTTTCTGTGGGGTTTTTGTTTGGTTTTGCTGTTTCTGACATGAAGGAGCCAGCAGTTTCAGGAAAATCTTTTTAACCACTGATGGCTGAGTTGTGCGTTACCAGGACATTTTTTTTTTTAAACTCAGCCAGTTTGAGAGTGAAAAAAATTGAGAGGAAAAGGATGAATGCAGGAGATCAGAAGTTAAGATGCAAGGGGGAAAGTGAGACATCAGACAATATATCTACTGCTAAGAGAGATGTAAGTTGTGTGATGGATGAATGGATACAACAGAAGCTGAAGAGAGGGGATTTTCAAACTGGCAAGGCTTTCTGCCTCTTTTTTTACTTCTGCTGCTCCACTTATTTTAGCAAGCTACTGGCAGTGCTATTTTCTCAATAGGTTATGTATTTGCCCAAAAGGAATGTTTCTTTGAAGCCACTCAGCTAATTGCAAGGAACTCTGAAAGCAAAATGTGCCTGCATGGTCAGGGTGTAAGAAATGTGTAACTTAAAAGTTGTTTTCCCTGTTTTATTATTTATTTCATTCTTTCTACCTCGATATAATGTGCAGCTGCATTTAACCGCCTTTACCCACTGACTGTTTGGGGAGGCCAGAAGTGAGCTACTCGGAATGTCTTCGTTTCAACATTTTTCTTTCTTTCCTGCTCCTCTAAAGTGAACATTTCTGATGATTAACTGTGTTCCTGTAGTACACTAGGAAACCATGGTGTTGAGCGTTGTATAAACATCATGACAAAAGATTCCCCTGTGTCCCGTTTACCCCTAGAAAAAGAAGTGAGGTACAGGAAGACTGTGACTTGCTCAAGAAAAAAAAAATTTGTCCTTTTGCGAGAGTTCAAAACTGCACTCATTTTTCCTGAGTATTGAACTACATTCTTACACACATATAAAGAGCTGTAAATGGTAGAGAATGCTGGTAACAAATAATGTTCACTCTGTGGCTTTTTTTTTCCCCATTAATCTTCAAGAACATCCAAATTCTTACTGTCTGGTGTTAAAACTTCATGTACTTTGCAGCACGGTGATGTAAACGTTTAAAGCAATGCAAAGAAATCCAATTATTTACTCCTACGCACTTCTGTTTTTCAGGGTGTGTTCTTGTCCTTGTGAGCAATGCAATCCTACTTAATATGAAACTACATGGAAAGCAAATAAGAGAAGCAAGCCTGTGATTCATTTGAATTTTAGCAGTAAATCAGGAAGTTTTCTGAATTAAAATGCTGAGTTGAGCTCTGTATTTCTGCATTTCTGCACCTAGTACAAAGTGCATTATTTGTTGCATTCATAGGAGTTCTCCATTTTCCATTTCAGCTAGGAGAGTAAAAGGTACTACATTAGCAATCCATAGCAAACCACTTCTAAAGTAACTTCACATTTTGCAAAATGTGAGGATGCTCAGAGTTCTGCCAGACTGAACTGTCATTTGAAGACCCTGGGACACCTCAGGGATGCATATGGAATACGCCCAGTCCCAGGAACTCACATAACTCCTTGCTGGCTCACATAATTCCAGCACTTTAGAATTTTTATTCTTCATCAAATTGAGTTTCTTAAGGGTGACAGTTCTTTCACTTGCCAAGATTAAAAAGTATGTGCATATGTTGTTTTCCCTGGTGTTTTGGTAGAGGCAAATCAAATAAAGGCGCGCTGAAATGTGTGAGCATCACTGACACTGAATTTTCCTGCAGAATTTAAATTATTTTCTGTGGAAGGCAGATGTTGCCAGGAATGTTGTAGTCATGATAATGTAAGGAGGGAGGCAAAATGTGACACACAGTGAGTCATTTGGGTTGGTGAACACAGATGTTGCCAACACTGTCCTGCACAAAGTGATAGTGCTACATTTGATGTGGGTGTCTATTGGACTATATAACTGATCTACCTAGTACAATTAATTGAACTCCTGAACAATTGCTTAAAATTGTATTTAGCTTGGCTTTTTTTTTTTTTCTGCACCCGAAGTATTGGTTGAGGGCCTGAAAGTTTATGTGGTTTTGTTTGGATTGTGTAGAATTTTGTTTGTTTGTTTTTTCCATGTCTGTAAATAAGAAGTGTTCATACAAATAACATTAAGAAATCTATAGCAGAATGCTCCTTTCAGTTTTTCCCATTCCATAAATATTTTAAATTGTCAGTTCATTGATGGGGTAGCTACCAAAGCTGATTATGAAATAGCTCTGAATTCTGTCTGTTTTTCCAGTGTGAAAAGTGCTTGCTAAGCAAAAAGAAAATATTCGCATAGAGTTTTCCAAAAAAAGAGTGAGAAATGCGGTTTGCTTGGCTATTGTGCCATCTTTACAGGTGGCATCAGTGCTTCTTAAGAAGTCAATTCCATGTATCAGTTTGTGTGTGCATCTCTCAGAAAGTAAGTAGTAAGCCTCTCAGGCTGAATGAAAAGATGCAGTTAGTTATATGATCCAAAGGGCCCTTACACAATTTGGAAGTCTGCTACTTTTAGTTGCTAGAGTTCAATATTAAATCTGCATTAGGAGATACATAAACAGAAGCAAGCTGGCCAGAGTAGCTGAGAGCACAGGAATACATAAGAAAATATCCTTTAGTGGTTAGAGTACACAAGCCCAGCAAACCAGTCAGTTGATCCTCCCCTCAAAAGGAAGTAATTCAGGAAGCCAAGGTTGATTTACGGGGTGAGGTTGTCTCGTGTGGCAGCCTTTGGAGCACCGGATATTGAAGAAACTTTATCTTGGACATGGCCTTAGCCAGAAATTAAGATGAGATCTTGCACTTGGGGTATTAAAATAAACTCATAAGCAGCGGAAGTCAGCAGGATCAAACGGAATATTCTGAGTCTGAAAAGAGGTTAAGGTAATAAGAAATGCTCCAGTAGTGAAAATGAGTTTTGCTTTACCAGAAAAAAAAAAAAAAATACTAGTACAGGGCCTTGCAAAATTTCTAGGGAGGGTTTTTCATTATTTAAAACAGTCAAAGAAGAAAACCACATGCATTGTATGGTAGAATTCAAGCCACACAATTTTTTGCAAAGTCCTGACAGAACACTTTGTGTCATTAAAACTGTCATTGAAGAAAACCTGGTTAATGCTATCTAAATTTTCCCAAAAGCTTTGAGTAAAGCAAAGCATTCCAAAAAATGAGAGACAACAGTGTTATCTTTGTTCAAAAACTGATTGACATGGGGAATTATCTTAGCATTAAATGATCAGTGAGCAGTTTGGTTAAAAGCTACTCTGGGTGCAGAAGGGAGTTCAGTGTCCTGGGACCCACAGTGTTGCTGTATTCATGAGATGTGTTCAGGTAGAAGTTGTGTATCAGGCTACATGTAAAATGAAACATTGGCTTCAAATATAGTTTGCAGTGCCCAGATCATGGTAGATAAATGACCACAGCAGGCAAACTAACACTGATTAATGTGAAGTAGTGTGTGTTCAAGAAGAAAATTTGAATTCCTTACACATTTGTACATCATGTTAGATACATCTGCTGGGGAGAAAATAAACTTAGCAGATAATTTTCAACGACCCCATGAAGGTTTTTTTCCTTTCATAACTAACATGTAAGCTATGTTAAACACAGAAGTAAAAGGAGTAATAGTAAGGAGATTATTATAATGCCCTTGTGTATATCAATTATGTAGTCTTCTAATGAGTACTATAGGCTATGTGGATCCAGTACAATGTGAATGAGCAAACCAAAAAAAATCTCCCATTAAGTCAAGTAAAGGGGGAAATTGTGATTGTTTATGCCAGAGAGAACATGACTGAAGACATGTGTACAATCTATTATGTACACGAGGCAACGAATTATAAATAAAAACTTTAAAAAGTAGAGCAAATACAGCTTTTCCACCTGACTGGTTCTTAAGGAAACAAAGGGATATTAAATGAAATCCAAGTCTGAAATTCAGGACTGAGAAAAGATAGCTTATTTTAGTCTGCATGTCAGTAAAACACAGGGTATTAAGACAAAAAGTTTTGGAGATATTAGAATTTGTATTATTTCTAATCCTTCCATAAGATATATATGGTTTCTACTATACTTCATGTTGAGAAAATAATATTGTTGCTGGAGGGCTGGCAGGAGGGAGGCAGTGCAATTTAGGGAGCTTTTTGTAATTTATAGAGCTAGAAAAGTTTCATTTGCCATCTTTACTGCTAACTTTTGAGGGAGTTGTTCTCCGTGGGAGAGTTCTAAAGCTGCTCACAGTCATTTATATTTTTCTGGATCTGGTAACATGATCTATTTTGATCCAAGTCTCTTGTCAAAGGGCTGCCTCAGTCATTCTTACATTGCTTAGCACTGTGCTGTGCAGAGACTTCTAACGATGTAGCTGAGAAGTGAGTGACATCTCATGGTAACTGGGGAAAATTACAGGTGATCTGGGATGAGATTTTGGGATTTATGGTTTAACAGACCTTGCAGATGTGTTCTAGGTCAATTTTTTTTGTTTGTTTTGCTAGTGCATACCTCTTGAATTTAATTTTCCAGCGTTCCTGATTTATCTAGAGACTAATTCAAGTATTTCTAAGCCTGAAATGAAGGTTTTCATCCTAAAGTGAAACTTGACGGTCTGAAGTCCAAATGTTGCAGTGTGCAGTACCTATTAATTTGCCACTTACAAAACAATTATATAACATTCTTGTCTCTCCTCATTTTATTTGTTTTAGGCACAAAGTCAGCCACAGAGTATGCTAATGGTGGTTATGACATTGTGTCACCTGCTCCATCGGTGTACCTGGGCACGTTTCAGATTTTGCACCTCCTGGAAGATCTAAAGATGGCCCTGGAAATGCTGGAGGACCCTCAGGAGAAAGAAGCACTGCGGAATCAGATCCCGGGGGCCACAGCAGTGTGTCTGAGGGAGTGGTTTGAAGAGAACCTGGTGAGTTGTCATTTGAGCTGTTCTGTTTGGTCTGCAAACAGGGTTGGTTCAAGTATTTCCATTCTTAAATTATTTTTGTAATAACTGAAATCTACTTACTTAGAAAACTGCAGGGGATGGTGAGCAATAATGGAAAGCTGAGGATATCACTGCTTTATGTGCTGATTTTTAAAGCAGTGCAGATGTAGGAGTATAAGAAGTTGGTAGAAGACCTTATTTTGTCCTTGGTGAGAGAAGAGAGAATAAAAATGGAATACAAAAAAAGTTGCCTTTTCAGTGGGTTTTGGGTGGTTTTTTGTTTTTGTTTTTGTTTTTTTGTTTGGTTTGTTTTTTGGGGTTTTTTTGTTTGGTTTGGTTTTTTGTTTTCATTTTGTTTAATTTACTTTGATTCATTCTTTGCTGGAGATACATTTATAAGTAGTTTCAAAACTTTTCATTTTTAAGCTGTCGATTTAGAATACAGTGGCATTGTCTGTTGACGGGGCAGATTCAGACTGGATGGTTCTCCTTCCCTTTTCCTTCCTACATTTCCCTTACTATCAGTATTACGAGTCTCCAAGGGATCCTGCACACCAGGGAGTGGGGTAACTGCGGGAAAGCTCTTGATTCTGAAGGTGACACATTCCCATTGGGATAGATGGGGAATAAACACCTGACTATAGCGGAAAAGACTGAGGCTTGCCAGGTGAGGAGCAGAGCTTCAGACAGACCTCAAAAGAAGAGACCTCCTGGATGGAAAGGAAGAGAAACAGCAGGTCCTGTGGCCGCAAGGGAATCGTGGTTTCCTCATGAGTAAAACCTGCCTGGTGCTTTCCCAGCTTCAGAAAGTTTCCCTGATTAATGGATTTTCTTCTGGCTTTGTCAGTGCACGTGACTTCTATGTAAATATGCCTGTTTAGTGTTTATCATCTGCCGTGGCTGCCGTGTGCTGGCTGTAACCTGACGTGGTTGGAGAGGTGGCTGCTTTTGTTTGAACTTGTCAGCTGCTGGTTTCTTGGCATTCTTCACAGAGTGCAGAACCATGGCTGGAAAATCCTGTTCGGGTCCATAAGAGAAAAAGCATCGAGGATTTGCTACCAGTTTTGAATGCCAAAGGTGTAGGCAATGTTTAATGTGGATTTACAGTATTAGATTTTGGGTTTAGGTGTCCTCAGGCCAGCTCTTACTGAATGCCTGCCTTAGCAGAAATTTTAATGCTTTTTTTAATCCTTACAACAGCTAAGAGATGGGTTTAGTGCGTAAAAGACATAAATTTTCAAAGTTGTTCACGGTAAAATTGGACCTGTATCAAGAGTAGTATTCATTTGACAAAGCAATTGGGAGGCTGGATCCAGAACCAAGAAAACAGGGAGGAGGATGGCATAGAGTATCTCTAGTCCAGAATGTAGAGACAACTGGTTTTAAAATATTTTGCACTGCTCTGCATCATGGGAGGGTGGTGCATGTTTGCTGTGACTGTTATTTGAAAATGGTTGGTAATCTTCCATATCTGAATACCTTTCCTATATTTTTAAATGCAAATATGCATTTGACTTCTGTAGAAGAAATCTGATAAAATTCAGCTCGTTTCAGTGAAATGGAATATGTATTTCATAGTTGTGTCCCATACTGAAGTTTCCTTCATTCCACCCCACAGCTATGAAACATGACACTTCATATGTCATATGTCAGGATAGTTGAGGTAGTAAGCTCCAGAGAATGAGAACTCTGCATCTCAGTGAGTCCATTCACATTGGAAGCCTCAGATGCAGTTTGGTAATTATGACTCTATGAAAGAGTGGAGTTTCATTAAAAAAACCCCACTGAATTGCCATGAATGGTTTAAACTCAACAAGACCAAAGGGATTTGCTGATTCATTAAAATCATAATTAACTAGAGATCAGGGGATTCTATACTTAGGATCAACATCAGCAACACAACAGAATACACCAAAACACTTAGAAGCTTAAGAAATAGTTAAGGAGCACCCACAAATTTCTAAATGCAGCTCTAAAACTAATTCCAGAAAGTTCAAATCCCACACACATTCACAGTTACACACACACATTTCCTCCCTCACAGCCGGTGTTGGTTGCAAGCATGAACAGCCCTTCTGTGGCTGTGGGTTCCCCTGCAAACTGTGGGTTCACAGAGCACCCCCTGCAGTGTGGGTCCCCAGTTGTTGCACCTGGTAACCATCAAAAACATCATTACACCAAAAACGCCAGATGTGGCACATTCTCAAGTGGAGTCTGCTCCAAAAGTGTCTCCTCTAAGCATTCTGTCTAAAGTGAGGGCTAATAACTGAGTACAGAGATTTGGAGGATATTTCAATTGTTGTATTCATCTGAAATATTACATGAAACAATGTTTAATATCAGTAGCAGTTACTGAATTGCAACAAAAAGTGTAGTGAAAGGTGAACTGATGCTTTTGAGTTTTTGTCTTTTAGAGCTATTATAGGCTAAATAATAGCTATAAGTGGAGAGGGATTTTCTTTTGTGGATTATTAATTCCACATCTGTTTATTTTTGGGGGTCCATGCACCTTCCTTTGAAGCTGGAGAGCTGCTCTAGTATGTAACTGAATAGTTTCAGAGACTCCAGCAACTACTTTGTTTCTAACATTTTACATGAATTTGCATCAAAAATATTCCCAGCTTATCCTGATTAGGCATCTATTAGAAATTAAAGATATAAAAAGCCATCCCATGTTTCTTTTAAAAGCAGGTAAGCATGCTTCTTTCAAGAAAAACGTGCTATTTTATGATTCTCCTTCACTTCAATGCGTGGTTGAAAATTGTATTAAAAAATCATTTCAGCTTCCATTGTTAATCAAAAATACCAACAATGAGCCTGATGGAAATAATTTGAATATGTGTTTTGCCACTGCCCCATATTGCTTTGCTGGGAAACCACAGCAAGGGAAGTCAGAAGGAAAACTGGAGGCTCATTCCTGCTGGATAGTATCAAACAGCAGCAGTGAACTGCCAGCATTTGGGTTTAAGCAAATTATGGGATAAAATCCCAATTATTGCGTGGTGTGCTCCTTCTGCCTTAGCAACCTTCATACCCTAACACAGCTCTGAAAGCTCTCTGAGGCCCAGGGGGGGTGTCCCTGCTCTGTACTTGCCACACTGCAGGATTTGGGATTGCAGCTGAGGACAGAAAGTGGCTGACCCTTCTTGGTGCTCTCTTTCTTGGAGTAAAATCTACAAACCAGAGCTCAGTTGTACCTGCATGGGGAAAATACCTTCTGCAGAAAATTGTCCCCTGGCCTTTTAACTCAAGGAGCTTTTGCAGCTTTGGGAATTGCCACTTAGAGTGCTGAGCTGTTTAGATAAATAAATAAAGGAGTGGAGTTTAGCCTTTGGTCAGTTTGAGGCACATGGGTTTCTACCGATCAGTCAGGAACTTTCTGTGGTCACTATAGATACTATAGCTGGTCTCACCTTCCTTCAGGTCCATGGCACCAAACTGTGCAATTTATCAAGCATGATAAATTCAGTTATTTAATTGTTTTAACCAGTGGTAGCTCTTATTTTCCTTGGTCTGTCTGCTCTAAGTGTGAATACCAAAGATGTGGGGAAATTTAAGTATGGCTAGAATGGGAAAAATTATGACATCATGTTTCATAAATGAAATTACCTTCCTCATTTACTCTTTTGAGAGCAGCTGCTTTATTCCTTTTTCTTATGGAATCAGTGATAAAAACTTTTCCCTCAAAGAGAACGTCTGAAGTGTTGTACATGGCTTTCTGATTGTAAATCCTTTGGCCTTAGAAACAGAACAAGATGATATAGGGATTATTAGGGACAGTTCATACAAAAGAAATTTATGGATGGTGTCAGTGTTTCTCGTTAAATATTTCAGTATTGCCAGTGACCACGTGACCTATCCCAAAGCAGATAGTAATTTCAGCATTAAAAATTAACTGCTGCAGTGACAATTGACTGTTTGGCATTGTGAGCTATGAGAGAACGTATTTAGTTACAGTTTCATAACTCTAAATGAACTTCCACATGGCTAATTATGTTTTTTACTCTATACATCTTTGTGGAACCCTTTTCTGAGTAAAGAGGAACGTTTGTGTTCTTACAGTGGGCATTAATCCTCACTTTCAGGATTACAAAACTTGATCCTCCTCCTAGTGGAACATCTATATTTAAAGCAAACCACTCTATCATGTAGCTTTACATACTGAGCCTTAAAATGCAGATTCTTGAAAACTCAGTATTTTCCTGATTATGAGAAGGTTTTTTGGAACCTTAACTCTGAAAATCTTTCTAAATACTCTAAATCTGAGGAAATGGAAAGGAGAGAAGAGCAGAAGAAATAGTAGAGGAACATGTGGTAGAGGCAATTTTTAATAGAATGTGATTTGCCTTAAGGTATGTGCTGTGCTTTGTTTCTTTTCATGATCTGTGCTTTAGTGGTAAAACCAGAGACCTTTTAGATTTTCCTTTAGAAAGAGGATAGATTCCTTACAGTCTTGATTGCTATTTTGCCATTACTATTGTTCAAAAGAGATTGTTTCCACTGTGGGTGAAAATCAAGTAATTTTTTTTCCACAGTATCTTCACAGAGACTTGAATTAAAACAGTAAAGCCCAGTTCAAAATCCTGACTCGATGGAGTCAACTTGTGGAGTTTTGAAGTCACTTCAAAGTTTTATTTTAAGCACATGTTAAAGTGCTCTGCTGAAACCTAATCACTGGTGTCTCTATTTCACTTTTGTCTAAGATTCATTTCACAGGGTTGTATGTCCAGAACAGAGGCAGAAAATGCCTGCAGTTCAGGCACTTCCATGCGCTTGAAAACACGCTTTTATAAAAGTTTCAATAGCATTTTTGAGCAACAGCTGAGTGGGAAGGGAGGAATATATTGTGAATGATGCCAGTCAAAGGCAGTGTATTTTTCTGCTGATAGTGACCGGAGCTCAGCTGCTGAGAGTCCTGCTGGAGCTATTTCTGGCTGAATCTCCCCATGGCCAAGTGGCATTAGCACGTGTTAGATTGAAAATGGAGCGGCAGAGCCTGCTTGGGACAGTGTAGAAGAGCCATCATTCCGCAGGCATTCGTGTTTATTTTTGCCAGCTTGAAACGTTAGATGGGTTGTGTTTTCTGAGGAGTCAGAGTTGAATGTCCCAGTCCTCCACGGTGCTCCATCTCCTTTTCAATGAATTGATGATGCAATGAAGCCCTGAACTGGAAAATTTGGTTGTCTCAGAGTTCCCCAAGTGTTTTAGAGCAATTCACAGTACACCAGAACCAGCAGAGAAGGGCCCTTCATATGTTCAGCCATTTATGAGTAGCAGAGTGCCTTGGAGCGAGTGGAACTGCTGCTGAACAGAGCTTGCAAGGAATTTTTCTCAATCAGGCCTAATTTTCAGTGTTCTGTAGTTGCTTTTTCTGGGGGTCAACCCAGACTTCAATCCCTGGCTGTGACTGTAGTAGCTCTCTGGAGCAGGAGGAAAGTCTCCTCTATGTGAAGAACTAATAGAAGTTTAAAATAGCCTTGCGGTGGGTAGCGCTGATTTAGATCTCATTCTAAAAATGGCATTTTCTTTCACCCTTTTAATGATCAGTAATGTTTAACAGAGCCACCTTAAACTGCAATGGCCAGAAGTGCTTAAACAGGATTGTGTTATGGCCTGAGGCTTACAGGACTCCTGGAAGACCGGTGATATTCCTGCTAGAATAGCAGGGTCTGCACTTTCATGTGAGTTTTCCAAGGTTTCGAGGTACTCTACTGACAAACTGAAGTTTGCCCTCAGGTGCAGTCCTCAGCTCCATGGCCTAGCCACACCTTGATGCTGTGAGAGGAAATGGAGGAATACTCTGTAGGAAGCCGTGATTTCATACAGAAATTGCGTGTTATGCTTCAAAACCAGTAATACTATTTATTCAGTCCCATTTGTACAAGTCCCTTTCAGCTGTTGGCTTCAGTGCCTTCCTTTGCACTAAGTGGCTGAATATCCCATTAGTTCATCTTTCCTTTTGTGTCTGATGCTGTGCATGGTGCCCCTTTTCTATTTCACCTGATCTGTCACTAGAATTCCCAGCTGCATTACTTTTCACTGATTTAAATGTTGTACACTGCATTGATTTAACAAGCATTAATGCATAAATGTGTTTTTCAAGTGGAGCTACAGGAAACATTGGAAAATGTTTTCTATAAAGTCACTAACAGAGAGATTGGTAAGAGAGAATTGTTTCATTAAATAATAGTGCTGACAGAAAAGGTGTAAAGATAATGGTTATGTAAAGAAACTGGAGACAAAATTTTGTTTTTAAAGGTCCTGTATTGATTTGGAGGCATTATTTGAATAATAGAGGAAGGGCATAGCTTTGAAGTATTTCTGTATATAACCCCTATTCAGATTTCACAGAATTTGGATGGATAGGTTGACCTATCAACATTTGCTAAATCTTTTTAGTTATGACAAACGTAGCAATAATGTACCCACAACAAAATAATTTCATTCTCTTTTGGATTAATATGGTAATAACATACAACTAAATATTTTTTCAGCTTTTGTGACTGTTCAAAAATGGGAAAAAATATACCTACTTTAGAGATATTGTACTACATGTTGGCATCATATTCTTTTCCATAAGTATGAAACAATGGGCTTAATTTTCCATAATAATGAAATGGTAAAGAAATAAATTAATGAATATTTCTACATTCCTTATCAGAAATAAGGACTTATAAAGCTGTATCTGCAGCTGATTCTGGTTTGGGTCATTTTTTTACTATTTTTTCTGTTCTGAAATTTAGAAGAGAAAAATCTGATGTGCATCATAGTGAGGCGAGGCGAAGTGTTACCCAGTAGTACTATTGGTTTAAGTGCAAATATTTGGTAAATACCCTGTTTCAAATGTCTCATATACTGATTTAGTGCATGTTTAATAGTTTCAGAAGTGCTTTGAAGCCTTTCAGACTGGAAACTAGACATGAATTATTGTAATGTGTTGTATGGTAGGATGGAAATAAATATCATTAATTATTTTCTTTATATATCAATGTACTCTAGTGTATAATTGGGGAAGTGTTCACAGTGATTTTGGTACTCTGTTAAGTAGAAAATATTTTTTAGATTTTCTGTGAAAACAGAGTACTCAGGTTTCTTATGTTCCCTTCTAAAGTTTCACGCAAAAAAAAAAAAAAAAGTCACAGCTCTCGTAGAACTTGGGCTGGAAAAAGGATTTCAGCATATGGCCAGGAATGTTTGAAACTGCCAAGAATGTGCAAATGTCTGTGGATGAATTAACAGACAGGAACTTCATCTAAGACCCAGCAATGCATTCTTGATGCCAGCCAAGGGAAGGGAGCTGCTCGTTGCTTGAGCAGTGACCAGAAGGGCCACGGCAGTGCTGGGGATCTGTGGCATCCCAGAGGCTGCAGGTGGCAACGGCTCCAGAGATGTCAGCACCTGCTGGAAGAATTGCCTCCCCTCACCCCCACTATGGAATAAGGCTGAGGGTTAACCACACGGGCACGGAGCTAATGGCCATCTAAGTCTGTTTCACTCCGAAATACAGATTTTAATCAAAGAATTAAGCCGTCAGCATGGAGTGTGTTTTGTGCTGGGAAAGGATTATTTGTTTGTGTATCTGCAAAATGTTATTTCTTGTCTGTTTCCCAGGATATTGTTTATTTTTTTAAAATTATCACAAGCAAAGCAAATGTGCTCATCTGCAGAATGCAGTATATTTTTTTCACTTTGTTCCAAGAGTTCTTTCTTTCTTTGTCACGTAGGCATTATCAGTTAGTCATGATTAAGACTCTAAGACAAATTTTCTTGCTGGAAGTGCTTAATCTAGATTCCTGAAGCCATTATTCCTGTGAAAAAGGGATTTCTTCCTCCATTGTCTTCTGCACAAATGGCCTGAATTTCTTTATATGCAAGTATTCTCATATTTTCTCTCTCTCTTTCCAGTTTAAAGCTCTCACATTTTTCTGCACCTTGAGAATGACACATGTGAACTGGCATGCTGAAAAAAATTTTGCCTTTTAAAAACTGGTCCTAATCCCTTTTTTTCCAAAGCAGCCCAGACACTAGGATTGGAAAAAGAAACATGGAGGAATATATGTAGGAAACGTTGATACTAATTCTTGGGAATGAGTAAATTTTTGTGGCATATCCATCTTCATTGGGCTCCCCTGATGAGGCTGCGAAGGTGCAAACATGGTCACTTCATTTCTTAGCCCAAGAGAGCAAGTGTAAGCTCTTTTAGTGTTTTCAGAGGCTGATGGGGTTTAAAACCCCAAAGTTATTGCTGAAAAGGCAGACAGGTGCCATGCCTCAGGCCCTGGAGAGCTGCTCTGATTCCTATTCCTTCACCCTTTAATTTCCCAGGAGATTGAGTGGCAACAGATGAACGTGGTTGACCATTTGCATTTGTGCTGCACCAAAACCTGTATTATATCACAAACAGAACGGAATCAAAAGTGAAATTGCTAAATAAATACAATTCTATAGTGTTCATAGGGCCTCAACTGGGTGGGAGGAAGAGGGGGAAAAGTGGTGGAAAAGCAAACAACTCTGTGCGTCCTCAGCTCAGTGTTGGAAGAAGGAATACACCAGACAGGGCCTTCCCATCCACAGTTCTAAGAGGATTTGTGGATGATTTCTTGCCTCTTAATACTCTGCAATGGAGGGGCATGAGCAGTGTAGCTGATAGCTTAGAGCATTGTTGCTTTCAGTTTCAAAGCTCTTGATGCATATTTGTTTAGTGTTTAAGAGAGATTTCAAGTCTTGTTTGAAGTATTTGACACGCTGACTAAAAGTAGTGGATCACTTAAGCTGAGTGGGTTTTGTGGGTTCAGTATCAGCACAAGTTCTTGGGCTGGCACCTTTGGTGTTCTGAAAATGGAGTTTTGAGTTCAATCAAGGCAGCAGTTTTCTGTGTAAGTATGGAATTAGCAAAGAAATCCTACTGAGTTATCATACAGCTTATGGAGTATATCAGCTTTGCCAACTTGAAACATTTTAGCTCTCTACATTGCATTTTATTACCATGATGTGAGTGTTCGTTTATTTGTGGAGATGGCATTGGAGAAAATAAACAATTTCATGGGGGAAGAGAGCCAAGCTGGATCATTCTCTCTCTGTTGGGGTAACCCTTGAAGGTGGTGGTTCTGCAATGGCAGTGGGGGGACTTTTCCATCTTTGTTTTTTAGTTCACTGCTGCCCAGTGAAGTACTACACACAGATGTGAATTTCCTGAGAATAAGAAAAACATACAGCAATAATCCTGAGACTGCAGTATATTTTCCTTATTTTCACACTGCCCAGAGAAGGTAGCCTGCTTTCCCAGTGAAATGGAAAAGCATTCTAAGCAAATCTGGGGAAATGGATTTGCATTCAGTTGGTTTCTGAACGTTTCAGGCCAAAGCTCAAGCAGGATGTAAAGTTCAGTATTCAGGTGACAGGCTCCCAGTGAGCATGTGACTGTCTGGAATGTATGCTGTCAACATTCTGGCTGATAAGATGCAGAAAATTCAGACTTTTTAATCAGGAAGAATGACTAACAGAAATCAAGAGGCCATTGCATGAAATCCAGCACAAGTGACAAGGCAGAAAGAAGTAAGGAACGTTGTCACTTTTAATGCTTTTAAAAGGAGAAATGGATACTACTCTAACTGCAGATGCGACACTGGGGCACTAGTAAGGTTAGTAATACAGTTTTTCTGTAGTTTTTAAAATTAAAAGTACAATCATTAGCTGATAAAGTGTGGCAGAGTGTTTCAAGAGAGATATTTCCTTCTTCCCAGAATAAGGCTGAAATGGGAGTCTTAGAGCCTATTTTTTGAAAGGGATGAAATGTGGAGCTGAAGGCACTGTAGTGGTGGTACTATAGGATATGCAATGCTGTGAGACAAAGTTTGCTCTATTTGCTAATCTCTGTAATTAAATAGCAAGTTGGGGAGGGGGGGCTGGGAATGCTTTAAACTCTTGGGCATTCATGTTTAATGTCAAGAGAACCCCTACTCAGTCTCCAGCCTGCCAGCCATGACAGAGGCTGCCATGCATAGGGAAGTGCATGGTGTTAAGTACATGTTAATGTACATGTTAAGTAATACAGTGTTAAGTATTAATTTTTTTTTTCCAATGGACCATTGATGATGTATTAAGATTTTTGCCAGATAGTGTATGCTATTCAAGAAATAACTGCTTCCATCAGCTTTAAGACAGCATAGAAACAATCAGCATAGAATAAGTATATTCGATGCACAGGGCAACCCAAGTCCCCTTCAGATCTGTTTTGTAGCATGGTTTGCTTTTGGACACAGACAGTTCTTTTCTCAACACATTTACTGCTGATTTTAGGTGTCCCAGCACCTTCAGAAGACTTGTAGCACTGACTTGCTAAAATTTGTCATGTTTTCCATGTCATGTGACTTTAAGAACAGATAATAAATACATGAAGGGGACTGAAAGTCTAGGTTTATATCCTTCCCTCTTACTTTGTGTTATGGGAGGTTCTCAAAAGAGCTCCATCAGGTCAGAAGGACCAAGAACGGTTGAAATATTAAACACCCACATCCCCTTGAAGAAATTTTGCCATGTATCTGTGACTTCCCCAGTCTGGAATGTGGCTAGATGCCTAAGTGAGGCAGGACCCTGTAAGAAAGGCTTTTCAGAGCTTTATATAGCTTCATATTTGAGTCCTTTGTGTGTATCATTAGTGCCATGGGCAGCCTCGACACTGGCTCTTCCAAACTGCTGTTTTACTGCTCCTTAAATCCAGGGGTCAGGCTGGCTGTAGGATCTGAAGGCAGTGAGGAGATTAGTAAGTGTTCTGAGATCATCACAGAGATTCCATGGGGACAGCTGTGTTTGGGGCTGGAGAGACATTGCCCAAGCAGTCGTCCTCATGTGTGAAACAATGGCCTGGTTTAAGACCAAAGCCACTCTGAGCTAGGGGCAGAAATAACCCTGGAAACTGGAGTTTATTGGGAAAAATTAGAAGTCATGGATAACTACAGTGTGGAGGCACTAGAGGACACCGCAATAGCAGGCAACACTTCTAAACCTCCCCTCTTGCCAGAGCATTGCGTTGCACATGCATTCATCCTGGTGTGGCAAGTTTGAAAAGTTGCCCTGCGATGAGATTTCAGCTTCAGCAGGAACAGACAAATATCTTGGAAGGGTATCATCATCTTCTGCTAGAATGGAAAATTGTCTCTTTGGCAATAGCAGTATTTATGGGATCATTATCTTATTCACAGGATCGTCCTTGAATTCCTCCCCTTTTATAATGTCTTTTGAGAGCACAGGCAAGTAATTCAAAGAGCAGAACTTATTTTTAGGTTTAGTCTGAGCCTGAAATAAATTGAGAAGGCTGAGTAGTGTTACGATAAACAGGGAGTAAAACAGAGACAGGAAATAGGGGGTCTTTGGTAATGAGTTCCAGCCACTCTTGAAACAGAAAGCCAGAGAAGGCATTACTTGAAAATAGTTTCTCAGTGACAGCTTAATAATTTTTAGCTTGTTATTCAGCATTAAAGGGGAACAGTTCCCGCAGATTTATACTGTTCTTGAAAGATCCTTTTTTAAAGATAATTTACAAGTTATATTTTTAATGTTTTTAGGGTTGCATTGTTCTTGCTGCTAACTGATCTGCTGTTTAAAAAAACCAGATGTTTGGGGGGGAGCCTGAAGTTTATACAGTTGCACGTTATATATACATCTGTGAGAAGCCTCTGGGATAAGACTGTGGGACAGGGGCAGGGGATTCAGCTTAAAATATGACCAGGCATTGAAGATTTTAGAAGTGGAGGGTTGAAAGGGGAAGAAATCACAGCTATATCCTGTAGAACAAAGCAGAGCGCTTGCTTCCAAAAGTTTCTTTTAACCCTGGGAATGTGACTGCTGAGATGGGCCCAAAGCATGGATGGTGAGATTGATATTTACAAGCACTTCACGTGGCTAAAGAGGGTAAGTGATTTGCTGGGCTTTGTTTTCTCTTTCTAAATGCACATTTAGCAAAATCTTAGTGAGAATTCTCAGCTTTGCGGAAGGAAATTCATTGAGTGCCCGAGACTTTAAATGGTGTGAGTTTCTTCATGAGAAGTGAATTAAAGACGTGCCTTGGTGTAGGAGGAGGAGGCTTAGGGAGGGGGGAGAAAATCAGCTGTCTTTGTCTTTAAAAATGAAACTCCAGGATCAAACTTTGAGCAAATGGCAATAGATTCTGGCAAGTGCTTGTGCTTTCCGGGGATTGCAGCACAACAAAGCAAATCCTGCATGGTAACGTACAGCAAAAGCAAGGAGAGGATGTTGTTTACCATGCCGTGCTTTAAAGTGAAAAGTTTTCTGCACTAGCTCTTCACTTAAGTGATTCTGCATCGGGGTAACTGTATGAGATCTTTCGGGATGCCTTTGTCTCGGGTAAAAATGGTGGTAATTTCCTTCTGTGCATGTTACTCTGATAAAAAGATGGGGTTTTTAAAAGGCAGTGCTATTAATTTGGTTATTTTTGTTGATGAACTGCCCAAACATAAATTAACTGCATAAGATTGTTTTTGTCTTCCTTTTTTTTAAAAAGTAGGTTTGTGCAGTTCTCTCATCACCTTGAAAAAAATCACTTTGTTTTTGTCAGCTTTTAGATTTTTTATGTTCTAAGAATTTATTTTTCAGTTTTATAAAAATCCATGAATGGGAGATGAATAGATCCCTCATAGTAGGCTGTTTTTTAAATTAGAATATAGATTTAATTTTGTATCACAAAAGAAGCACATCCTCCCCTTATTCCCTTAAAATCTCTTTTAACCTGTGTGTACTTTTTCTGCAAATTCTTGCCTGTGTCTGTGTATACACACATGAATACATATGCACATGCACTCTTGTTTTTTTACTAGCTGTATAAACATGAAATATCAGTCAGTGCTTATGTGAAATGTGATTAGGAACTTTAATTTGGGTAGTTTCTTGAATAAGTGTAAGTATTAATGATGTGTCAGTGTTTAATAAGAGCTTGAGAATCCTGAAGTTAATTTACCAAATATTTGCATCAGATTCTGGAAACTTCCACATTTCTGGAGTGTGTCTGTGGAGGGGATTGAATGGTAAGTGAGAGAATAGTGCAGGGAGAAGAGACAACAGGAAGTAGCTGCTGGTAACATTATACTATTAGTTTAACCTGTGCTCTGGGCAGTTAAAGCTGCACAGATCTCTTTTAAAAAGTGTATTTTGAGCTCACACGTTAATTTGCTATTTAAATGAGGTTACAGATGTGGTGTGTCTGCCACTCCTGCTTCCTGGTGCAAATTTCATTTCTGTTAAAGACAGGTTTGCTAACAAAAGGCTAATAAGGTATGCTGCTATCAGCTTGTGGACTGTGTTCGGAAAGGATACCATGTTCAAATGTAGCACCAGATTTTACAGGGATTAATAATGTTCTTGCTGTTTTTGCACATAATTCCCTTTATGTCAGGTACATAAAGGAGAATATCAATACTGCTGCTTTTCCTTGCAAACTCTTAAAAGGGGTGAGCACATGTGGGGGAAGGGAGGAGGACTGAAAATGATCTTGCTTTGTTCCCAGGAGAACTTAACCAGTGTGCTCTCAAATTCCTTTGACAAGTGATTTAGGAAAAAAAAAGAAGTTGAAACAATCTAAGTTGCTTGTTCAATTCTCCCGTTCAAAAACCCCAATGTCTCACGTCTGGCACTGACTGTTACAGCATATAAAGATTTCAGTTCCTGCAATCATGAACTGTTGCTCTTTGCCTGATAATAAAATTATGAGTTGCTTTCAGAGTAACACATGGCATTTAACAGGGAATAACTGCAACAGACTTCCATAAAGCCTTGGTGAAGTATGCCAGAGCTGGCTCAAATTTCATCATTAGCAGAAATCACTTCAGAGACCCAGATGGGTTTTGATGTTGCAGGGGTTGGCTGGGCTGGATTTGTGTGGTGTCTGTGGCTTGGACTGGGTTAGGGCAGCAAACAAAAACAAAAATCATGAGGTCCAGGCAGGCAAAACAACAGACACAACTGCTATTTTGGGATGCACAGAAAGGAGGGGTCTGGTTTTGAGCAGAAGTCTTGTAAGAAGTCTTGGTTCGCCCAGGGGATTTGGGTTAGAGGGTTCACACACAATTTTGTGTCATCCTGTTGCTTTATTATCTTTCCATCTGCCCTTAAATGGAAGACACCATTCCATATAAAAATGGCACAACCCACATTTTGGTATGTAGACATGTATTTATAGCCAAAAATGATTCATATAAATGCTAATATGTACTGCAAACAGTGTGACACAGAGCTGATGGCTGACCTGAAATTGGTATACATTGTTCTTATGCTTACCTTTCTTCTGGAGGAGATTTGTAACCTGTACTAGCAAGAGGTGGAGAGATCAAATCCATGATGTAGCCATTAAATTCAAGATACTGAAGGTGAATCTTATGACTTCTGTAAGGATATTTACTTTTAAGACATGTAACTGTCTGGAAGAAAAAAAATAAGTATTAGTTTTCAGAAAAATTATCCAGATAAAGTGAATATATTTGTTTAACATTATTTTGTTTTAAGGACTACCAAAATTTACCTAGCTCTGTCTTTGCTTAGTTTCAGACTATGCACTGTCAGCTTTTTCCAAGTGACTGCCACTTTCAAATTAACCAACCAGTAACAATGGCAAATAAAAAATCCTGCTGTTGATCTACTAATTGCCCTCAGATGAAAGGCAATAATTATAGATCCAGAAATCATGTTCCAGCCTTCTCCTCCTCCTCTCAGGTACCTGAGGGAATGCACATATATTCAGATGGGTGTGTATCTGAGGTAGCACTAACATGCCAAGAGATTAAGTTTGTATTGCATCCATAGTCAGATGCAAATAAAAATGTTTACTGTGTAAGCTGCTCACTCACCACTTCATAATACAGCTCCTCGTGACTCAGAACATCATTCTACTGACCAAAAAGAGCTCTACAGAGATGGAAAGACCATACTCTTCTAGATATTGTCAGCTCCAAATATGCTGGGAAGAGCCTAGAATCCACATTTTCTTGTGTTGAAATGCAACACCGCGGTCAGTGTGCTGCTGCTAGTTTGTGGTCAAGCTGACTGGCTGAACCCTGCTGGCTGTACTCCTCCTTTTCAGCTTCTAAATCGAAATCTGTCCCTAATCTTCCCCATTAATACAAGTATTATTGCTGCCACAGGCATTCAGTTCAATTATCAGTGGAGCTGAAGGTGATTCATGGGTGTAGAGAAGAGAGGAGGGTTATGACATCATCTGTCTCCTCAGAGAGGCGGGTGACTTGCTGAAAAAGCTTACAAATCATCACTTTAACTGACTGCCAGGGTTCTTCTCCCAGGTTTTCTCCACTCCACAGCCCAGGATGAGATCCCTGGTGTTTGTGACAAATTTCTGTGTAACAGCTTGATGACCACCTTCAGAAGTTGGTGGGGTTTGGATTAAAATTAGCTGTGGTAGAGATTCTTGGTGCTGAAAGGTGCACACACGAGGAGAACATTGACTGACCATTTCTTCCCTTTCTTGCCATATCCTTTTATACTTTTGTTGATTATCCCCATTTTAAATCAAAGCTATTGAATTGCTCTCCAAAGTCTAGTTTTTTTGTGTCACACAAGAAGGAAAATTTAAGCCCCTTTTCTTGGAAAAGGACTCAGTAATGACTGAGTCATGCAAGTGATATTTAGACACTTCCCTACAGTTACCAATATTATGTTCATATTAAATAGTGAGCATATTCCAAAGAGAGATTTGGAAAATAAAAATGAAGATGCTAAAGCAGGTGATGGAATGCTCTTTTGATGAAAAAAAAAATTATGGAAAGCTCTCCTTTTCTTTTTCTACAAGTGGGAGA
Source organism: Pardalotus punctatus (assembly GCA_013400915.1). NCBI lineage: Eukaryota > Metazoa > Chordata > Aves > Passeriformes > Pardalotidae > Pardalotus > Pardalotus punctatus. The sequence goes on from VZTX01010188.1 coordinate 46,425, forward strand.
AAGAGCTGATTTGGAATTGTTTCAGGAAACTTTTTATGTTAATATCTTTTGCAAGCTGATGGGCAGTAAACTCTATCCAAAATCGCTAAGAATGTGTATTACAGGTGCTCCAAGAAATTGCTTTGCAGCAAGGGTCTGGAGAGTCCCATGAGGAACAGCTGAGGGAGCTGGGGGTCTTCAGCCTGGAGAAGAGGAGGCTCAGGGTTGACCTTATCATTCTCAATAGCTGCCTGGAAAGAAGCTGTAGCCAGGTGGGGATTGGTCTCTTCTCACAGGTAACCAGTGACTGGACAAGAGGAAATGGCCTCAAGTTGCACCATGAGTGGTTAAATTGGATATCAGGAAGAATTTCTTCACAGAAAGGGTTGTGAAACATGGCAACAGACTGCCCAGGGAAATGGTGGAGACACCATCCATGGAAAAGTTTCAAGAATGTGTGGATGTGGTGCTTGAGGACATGGTTTACTGGCGAAAATGGTGGTGGTGCTTGTTGGGCTCAATGATATTACAACTCTTTTGCAGCCTTAAGGATTCTATGATCCCTGTAGGCAAAGTATTTATGGCATACAGTTGATTTTTCATCTGTAGTGATACTGCCATCAACATGTTTTTGGCTTCCTTGCCTTAGCCTGTCTCTCCTTCTACTTTGTTATCATGTGTTATCACAAACTTTTTTACACGTTTTATGCAATCTCTCTCATTCTTTCATTGTAAGAGAAATAGTTAACATATTTGGAAATAACAGCTTGGTAGGAAATCTTCTCAATTCAGCCTTTTTAGACTTGTGTAACCACATGGCCAGTGTTTATTTATTGTTTGTGAGCTCTTAGAGCAACTGGAATCATCTGTGGTCTCGTGCTTTTAGTGCTATAGGTCCTGGATTCAGTTCCTGCTGGTACATGTGAGGTCTTGCTCAGTTTCCTCTCAATCCTGACTCTCACAGCTGCAGAATGCACCCAACCATCCACAGATGGCCTTGGCTCATGTTACATTGTTTTATCTCGTCTTTATACGTGCCACAAAGAATTACCAAGTCTTAAACAACTGCTGTACGTCAATCAGACACTTTTATTTGGCAGGTCATTTTTCTGTCTACTGTACTTTCCTGTGCTTATTTGAGCCCTTTCTGGCTGATCTCACACCTGAGCCATTTCTGTGAGGTCTTGAACCTTGGTTGTACTTGCTATGAACTGGTCAAAAACTAGGGACAAAAGTATATTTTGAGTAGAGTTCACATGTTCTAATGATGATGATGAATGCTGGTGAGTGAGGTGTGGAGCGAGGTTCTGCACTTTGTTTTTAATGTTCCTGTTGACCCCTTAAACAGGGACAAAAGACTGTTGAAAAAGACTGTTGAAATGAAAGATTGTTGAATTTAGAAGTGATTCTAGTTAAGGGCCTTGCAGTTTCGCTAAAGGGTATGATTAAAACAGAAGAGCCAGAGGCACAGGAAAAGAGTGTAAATAATAGAATGCAAGCCAGTGCAAACTTGCTTAAAGTTGTACATTTAAGCAGAAACAAAGAGTAAAAGCAGAATGAAGAACAGGATGGCAGCTAAATAAAAGTATTTTTAAAGGATCTGGAAGTTATGGGTACTAGGCTGAAAATATATGAGTTTTACTATATGGTTAATATGGAAAGAAATATGGCCCAAGAGTCTGTGAAAAGATTTTACCACTCAAGCCAGTTTCAACTGGAGGCCTGTGTCTCCTCTTGGGCGCTTAATTCAAAAGAAGCTGGGAAACAGCTGGTGAAGAGGGACCAAAAGAAAGCAACAAAACAAATCTTGAAAAATTAACCTGTGAGGAAAAGACAGAAAAGTCCTGTTTGATGGTGCCGTTGTGATTCTCTCAGTTTCTTTCAAAATAATCAGAGACAAGGGTGCTCGGTTTCTCTCAGTTTATAAAGGTGCCACACTTATATCTAGTTCAGCACTGTATGGCTTGAAAAGTTTCTTTTGATTGGATAAAAATTTGATTTCTTGGTTTGTGTTAATTTAGCACCATGTTTATTTTCACCATCCATTTTATGTTTGGGCCTGTAGGCTTCAGTACAGATCAAGAAGCCATTAATATATTTAATATTTTTTTAAAATGTCTCTTCACAAATGTTCAGCTGAAAAAGAAAGGACAGTTGGGGAGGAGGATTATAATTATATTGGTGCCATTGTGCAAGTAACTATAAATGAGTGGTCAGCTGCAGTTGAAGGGAACTCCTTGGATTCCTGCGTTAGCTGGAAAGCCAGGCTGAGTGTTGGATTCCCTGGCAGAAATGGAGCTGGGAAATGAACCTCAGGGGGCTCGGGTTACTTTTGATGCTCTGAGCAAACAACTCCATTCCCACAATGTTTTAGTGGGCAGGATGAACCTAGGACACTCTTCTTAAAATAAATCTGCAGATTTTTTAAATTGTTGTGTTTCTATGTGAAGTATTAAAATTCATAGGAAATGGGTCATAACAGTTAGGGACAGGCCATGTTTTAGAAGGTTTGGCTCCCTAGAGCCATTTAGAAATCCAGAATTGATTTTGTAGCTAGAGTACTTCCTGATAAGAATTTGATCATTTAAATAAATTTTTAATTGCTAACAGAAAACTTCTATTTTTCCTTCAGTAATTTCTAGAAATAATATAAACCTGTAGCAGTTTTTACCACTTAAAAGTAAACACAAGATTCCTTGACTTTGGCAAAAGACCGTGGAGCCCATATATTTAAAATTAAATTAATTTTGTCTTGATAAATGTTATTTTAAATTGAAATTATAATTTTCTAGAAAATAACAGTCTATTCCTTTACCACTCTTGATTGCTGGAAATGAGAGAGTATTCAAAATACAGCTAAAAGAGGTATGTTCCAAAGGCTTGATGCATTTGAAATTAACAGTTCTGGTCTATAGACAGGTCTATTTTTTCATATTTTTTGCATTGTAAAAACTGCTTAATATACACAACTTTTATTAACTATTGCTTAAAACTTTAACTGTAAAATTTCTCATGGCACTTTTTTTTCCTCCCAGTCCCAGGTGAACCACCATTCATCTAATAATGAAACCTACCAAGAAAGGTTGGCACGATTAGAAGGTGACAAAGAGTCGCTCATCCTGCAGGTATGTCTAAAAGAGAGAAAAATATTGTCTGCATAGTTGATATTCGGTGCATAAAAGCTGAAGTGGCAGAGTATTTTCTGTTAAACAAATGTTAGCAGGTCACCAAATGTGACTGATGTTTATCCAGGAATAAATTTATAATCTGTATAATCCCCGATTGATTTCATGGTGGGGTGAGCTGGCAGAGGAGCGGGGTGTAACAGCAGTAAAAGTGGGGAAAATGACAAAGAGGTTAAAAATAATGCTGTGAAGTCCCAGGACACTGCAATGATGGCGGTTCTCTGGGTTTGCTGGGTTGTGCCAATTTTCTAGGTTCTCTGTGCCACCATTTTTAATGAACCACAAGACTGGCAGGTGGATAGAACTGGTATTTTTCCTGTTTGTATGCTGTACCAAAATTGTTTACATCATCAAAAATGGGGAGGTAAAGGGTGATAAAGAAAAGTTGACAGTAAGATGCATGCCTAGGTTCTTCCGTGTTTCTCCATTTACCAAGACTTTTTGTATCAGATGCTCTGTCCCATGTAAGTTTTCCTCTTGGAAAAAAAACACATTGCAGAACTTTAAAAAACTTAATTATTTTTTCTGGTGTATTTTTGCTAGTACTAAACTGTACGTTCCATGCTTTTTAAAACTGAAGCTGCAGATTATTTAAATGCTCTTTGCATATCCTTTCCCTTCAAGCTTTCAAATGCATATTCTAAGCATATATATTTATATCAAACACAACTGAAGAGTGTTGGATAGGTGTTCTCCCCTGCTTTCAGTCACAAGTTTCTGTAAACATGTCTTGTCCTGTGTGTTCTGCTCATACTTGTGTTCATTTACTGAGCAGAAGTCTCACTGCTGTTGTTAAATAAACAATAAATGTTTTCAGACACAAGCTTTGGCTTGGCTGGATTTTTTTTTTTTTTTTTAAATTACTGTTAAACTAAATTCCCCTAAATTTGGTAACAGCAAAAAAACCCTAAACCTGACTGAAAAACAAACTTCTGGTTGGAATTTAAGTGTGTGCTACAAATTCCCTTTAAAATTGGTATTTAATAGAACACCTTTTATTAATCAAGTGGTTGTTAAGTGTAAAATCTTGCTTCTGTTAATAATATCAAACAACTTTTCCCATTGTACATTCACGTCTTGCACACATGAGCAGCTCCTGAGTGGAGAGACAATTAGGAGGCCCCAGCTGAGGGCGGAACTGGTGTACCTGTGCCTTTGGCTGTGAGGGTCTCCTTTTTCTCTCACATAGCTGTGCAGTCCTGTGATCTGTTTGTCAGCTTTTGCGGATCTGACAGGACCACAAAATTCCTGAAGACTGTCCCAGTCTACTGCTCTGGATGTGCTTTTCCTGTCTTTGTCCTGCAGATTTTTAGTAATTGTTTCTTCATCCACACGAACAGGTACCCAAGAATGCAGCCAGACAAAAAAAAGGGGCTTTTATGACACGCTATGGAGACCTGCCTAGAGTTTTTCTTAGGAGGAATAGAGTAAAATCAGAACTAGAAAATGTCTTTCCCTTGTCTTTCTCCATCACTTCCACCCCCATCAAACCCAAAGGCTTAGTCAATATTTATGCATTTTCCTCTCCCACTGCACAGCATTGCTGTAGAACTGCAAAAACCGCAGGCAGATAAGATAGATGAAAACCTCTGTCTGGAAGATGAACACCAACAACGGCAACAACAACAACAACAAAGGTGCCGAGGTGGTGCTGGGTTTAGGGCCTGGTTTACACCAGTTCTGTGCAGGCAGTCGAGTTTGAGGAGCACGGGTTCCATGGCCTAGGGGAGAGTGCTGGTACAAACCTGGCTGCTGGGTGTGACCTTGGGCAGGAAGGATGAGAAAGTGGTGGGACCAGAGCACCTCTATTCCATGGCTCATGCTGAAATGGGCCAGTGACTGGCCCATAGCTGGGATCTGCATTATGGAAACTGGAATATGAGGATGGGAGCACTCCAGTCTTGCCTCAGACTTCCTAACACTTGATTTTTAGCTAGGTGTTCAGTATACCTCACTTTTACAGAAAATCTATTACCTACAGGCTGAGCCTTGGAGGTGTTGCACTCCTAAAGCAAAATGGAATTGCCAGCGTAGCATAAACCAGGATTATGTTCTGGGTGCAGCCTGCAGATTCCTTGAAGACTCTGGCAGATGTGATCCTGGACTGAGGGGAAAATATGAGCTCAAGGTGGCTAATGTGCCTCTCAGCCCAGCTGCTGGAACACCCAACACATGCTTCTAAAGCTGCTAAGCTTTTACTGAATTCCTTTGTAGGTCACATTTAACATGCAGAGTTTTCCTTCCAGGTTGCAACGCTATTTAAACTTAACCTGATGCTCTAAGTAGAGCTGGTTTTCTTTCTCTGGAACCTGCATCACACTGAAGGAGAGGATTCCATTTTTCTTCTTTCCTTCTGACCTCACATGGGGTTTTTTGTGTATCATCCCTCATTTAATGGGAACAAAACAAAGCAGACAAGCAATAGACTTCCTCGCAGGGAGTTCTCCTCCTGCCCCAGCTTGGATGTGTCCCCCTGCCATCTGCCTCCACCCACTCCTTCCTATTATCTCTCATCCTGAATTCAGCTGGACTCTAAGCTACAGCCAACTACTTTAATGGGAAAAAAAAAAAAATAGTTTTCTATTTTTCTTTCTTTTTTTTGTGATTGTTTCTCAGGCATGCTTGTCATTACGTCTGCAGGTAAAACAAATACAGAGATCTCTTCCTCTGCAGATTCCCTGAAGTGAAATCAGTTGTTCATTAGGTTTTAGACATGCTGCATAGTGGATATATCTTAAAAGTTTCACTTCCATGTACTGTACTCTTTTAAAAATTATTATTAATAAAGGTATTGCAGGGTTAGAAGTGAGAGCATATATAAGTTGTGTTAATGCATTTCCTTCAAAATGGAGTTTAAACACCTTAGGCACCTTTGTTTGTTTGAGATAATATTTTTCTAGAATAGTCAAGGCTTTTATATAAATAAATAGTCAACATGAATATACAGAATGTATGTGCTTCTGAACATAAGAATTATCACTCGGGTTTTTTCCATGTCTTCCTAATGTTATCCTGGGTGCAGTTTTTTCTGCTTTGCATGATTTGAGTTCAGCTGCTGGTCTCTCTTTATTGCACACTCACTGCGCTGTACCACCATTCCCACAGTTCTTTACCAGGATTGCTTATTGTTTCTTTTCCTGGGATTCATTTTCTGTATCTCACTGCTTTTGCTTTCATGTTTTGGCTTGCCAAAGCCTGGGAATTTTTGTTGGAATAGAACTTTCCTACTGCTAAAACGTGCCTTTTACTCAATACATTCTTTATAACTTCAGAACTCTTTATTGGTAGGTAAGCTGGGGTTTTGTTCTTGTAAGAAGTAAATTGGTTGGGTTTGGAATGAACAGTTTTCCTTCTTATCTGTTTTAGGGAGTGAAAAGCCAACAGAATCTGAAATGGCAATGCAAGCCCCAAAACCATATAAAGTATTTCCAGTATCCTCTGTTCTTGTTTGCTCCTTTTCAATTTTTCGGACTTCTGCATGAAGGCACCCAGGCTACCTATAGGCAGCATTCCATCTCTTCTTGAAATGCTCTTTCTTTTTTATATCAAAACAAAACTGTTGCAGGGGAGGGGAGAGGAGAGGGCGGGGTTGGAGCAAAATAGAGGTAAGACTGCAAAACTGTCTTGGTAGAGCAGGTTGCTGCAGTGCACCTGAATATTAAAGCATTGAGGGCTTTAAAGGAGAACTTCTTGTTAAAATGTGCATTTGGATGTTATATGTATAAAAGGTAATTGAAACTTATTTACAGTCAGTTCAGTAGCATTGTGCTTCTGCTCTCAAATTACAGGTGAGTGTTCTCACAGACCAGGTGGAAGCTCAAGGAGAGAAAATCCGGGACTTAGAAATCTGTCTCGAGGGGCATCAGCTGAAGCTGAATGCGACAGAAGAAATGCTCCAGCAGGTAAAGATCTGGATTGCAGAGTTCCATGCATGGCCTTGTCCAGCGGAGGGGTGAACACACATGGTCAGCTTGTCTGCATGTGTGACTGCCTTTGGCAGCAGGGTAAAACAGGGAGAAAAAAAAAGCCTTTTTTATTGTTTTCCTCCTGCTTTGAACTCTCCCCCCCCCCCAAAAATGTTTCTTTGTTTTGCTGTTGCAGAAAAGTTTTACTGGCTGGTTGCATAATACTGTACGTGGCAGCATGTAAAATGAAACTACTGTGTCTTATTTGAACTGTGCTTATTTGGACATGGCTGAGTAACTGGTTTGACAGGTTAAATGTATCTAATACATGTAGCAGTTATAGAATTAAGGAGTTTTATTTAAATGCCTTCTGTTTTCCTATGGCTTTGAAGTTGAATAAGAGCAAGTTGAAATGAATTACTGTATCAAGTTCGGTTCTATGACCATTTCTCCTTAACTTAGGAGCTTTCCCCTTCTTTTTATTTAAGTAAATTAGTATATAAAGACTTTTTTTCTTTATTTCAATCAACAGTTTCAGGCTATGTGATTTCATTTTTGCTCTTTGATGTTATATGTTGAGGCACCTGAGCAAATGATAAATACCTTACATTTAATATGTTACTGCAGAACTTGCAGGTCTGTTGATGCAAAAGATCTTTCCTGGTGCAATTTTCTGTTGTTACAGGTGCAGATCATCCACTGTTAATGCAGTACATAGATACAAAAAATAGATCTGAAACTGTAAATAAGCCTCAAAAATCTATGCCAGAAATTTGCAGTATAGATACTATTCTTGATGAACTTAGTTCCTCTCTTCACACAAAATTTTGTGTTATAAATTTGCTGGTTTAGTCTATGTGAGATATACAAGCCTTTTTAAGAACTGACCGTACCTTTAAATTATGATAAGGATTCTTGTACATATGTATGTACGTACAGCAGCAGTTTTTATAAGATGAAATTGTATGCTAAACATTTTCAATTATAATTCTCAAAAGTTCTTGAAAAAAACTTTCCATTTCACACATCTTTTCCAGCCCAAAATGCTTCTAGCTGGGGAAAGTTTTATGAGGGGGCATCTTTAAAAATGCAAACAATGAGTGTATGTAGTTTTCCAGTGAGATCTGGAGTGAAATTCAAACAGTAATTATTTAAGTTTTGAAAATCTGTTTTCAGACTCCAGGAAGGCATTCACAACAGAGTGCAGAAGTTTCCTGTTCCAATCTAAAACTAGATAGTTGTTCTGCAACTTCTGCTAAAACTGTTTATTCTTTTTCTGACTTAAAATTTTTTGGCCGGATAGTCTTCTGAGGAAGCTGTGAATGTAAAGCCTTATTTACCAGAACACTGAGGCACCTGGAAATGGAATATAATGTTGCATGAACGTTGCTGCTTCGGTGAAAATGTTTCCATCTACTTGTCGGGCTTTAAGCACGTGCACAAATTGCTTCCAAAGCTGATCCTAATGTGATAAACTGCAAAAGGCTGCACCAAAGCTAAAAAAGTCAGAGAATCTCCAGATATGTCTACTGTAAACCTTAAACTAAATTTTGAGATAACTTTGTGCAGCTGTTGTTGTTTCTCCCAGCAGACAGTGGAATGTGGGAAACCCAAGTTACATCTCTCAGCAGTCAGAGTAGATGAACATTTATTGTCTCAGCAGAGGATCATATTTAATATAATCTATTTTGAAGGTTCTTTTCTCAATTCATCTGATGGAAAAGATTGTCCTCTATGGGGTCTGAGCTGAGATTTGGGGAGAAGAGAATGACCTGATCATACGGTGATTATGACATTCATGTAAGATACGTGGCCAGTGGACTTTTCTGCAGATAATTTGTCAAAAGTAGAGTGAACGTGTGGCCTCAGGGGTTTCAATAGATGGATCAGTCAGGCTTTGGGGAAAGTTGGGTTCAGATCTCCTCAGCCAGCAGCTGCTGGTGTCCTGCTTTTCAGAATGACTTCTATTACCCTCCTGGGGGAGGTGCGTAAATTCAGGTTTACTTCATGGTTCTGCTTCTTTATTTACAATATATTGAACTCCACTGATTTATGCCTTTGTGAACTAAAGTCAATTGCTCCTTCTAAGTGGAAAATGGAACAATAAAGATCAAGCCCTGTCTTTTTAATTTCAAGAATGATAAGAGAGAATGACTCATATAATTCTGTGCCAAAAATGCTTCAATAAAAACAGTAATCATAGAGTTTAAGATAACTTAATGATTATATCTGATCGTTCCACAGCAGAAAGGGAATCTAATGCTACCCTGTAAAGTAGTTTTTGCTGAATCTGTGCTAGCAGAGACTTGTTCTCTTTGGCAGGGTGGGGTTACTGGCAAAAAAATCCTTCTGGCTTATGATATATGCACAGTTGTTTTGAACCCTGCTACAAAGTGATCATGGAACCACTTCTGAAACAGCAACTGAAATAAAATTTATGCAAATAACATAAAACGGCTCTTCAGCATTTTGGGCGGGCACCTTGGACGTGGAGTGGTAGCAGCAGAGGAGAAGGCCTCATTCTCCTTTCATCCTTCTCCCTCTTCCTGACCATGTTGCTCTGCAAATGATGTGATATTGACTGTCATGCTCAGCAAACTTTTTCCTCAATGACTGGGAGAAAACTAACCTGGGGTTTAGAAGGAAGGGGCTGTTTCTCTGGTGGGTGAGTCAAACAACTCACAGAAAAGGTCAAGGTGTGGCAAAAGGGCAATGGAGAGATGTGCTTTGACCTCACTGTTTATGGAACCCCAGCCAAGGAAAATACAGCTCAGCAGCTTTTGAGAAATGAGAGGATCCTGTGAGAGATGCAGAGATGCCCTTGTGTGCACAATTACAGATAATGTGATGCTTATGGTGTCAAACCAAACATTTTACTTTTGTAAGGACACTTTTTCCACCACAGAAGGAAAGCATTTCTCAACCTTAAAGGTGTCTGCATTTTCTTTCTTCAGAAAAAACAAAGCAGATCTTTTGAAAACTCAGGGAAGTCAATGGCAAAGCTTTAAATTAGTCTTTAAGTATAATTCAGTTTTGGGCCAAGAAACAAGGACATCCTTCATAGTCAAAGGTAACAGAATATTTTCTGGAACATGACTGGGAGCAAGACACAAGTTTAGTCTCATTGGATTACCTTCCAGTGGGGTGTCTGTCTCGCTACTGAATGTGAAAAGGATATGGAAAAGCTGGCCTCTGTGAATAGCTACCTGCCTTTCCCCTTAGCACATTGCAATGGATATGTCTAGAAGTAAAATTTTAAAAACTTCCTAGAATTATCCTAGGAAAACTATTTATTCTGTGACAGTCCATTTCCAGTATATCAACTGCTTTAATACGTAAAGTTACAGCCAATTTTGGAGAACAATGGTGTCTGTGTGTCTTGTTCTATGTTGCTTTGTGGCATTACTTTCTTCCAGTCAATTTTAAGAAAGAAATATTTCTTTGAGAGGAGAGAGAGCCTTGGGGGAACCTCCTATCAATGTGCTGTAGAACTGGAAAGCAGAAGTAATTTTTGCTCTATAAAGCTGCCTAAACTGTCCCATAACACCAAGTACCAGCCATGCCTGATGTAAACCCTTCAGTGCTGTGGAATCTGTGCTGTCAGCCTTGGCAGCTGTGTCATGTCCAGCTGGAAAGTGAACTTTCTCCACATACAGATTTCACCTCCAAGGTTCCTTTACATGCATTTGTTGGTGATTACCATGAGTAATTCTAGTTGGTTACCTCTTTGCTGTTCCAGAGCTGCATTTTATTTATTTAACGGATAGTAATTTCCATGGAAGGTCTCTGGCATAAAGAAGAGCTGTTTGCTTTGCCAGTGAAACTGCTGGCCTGGGTGGCAGTGTCTTTCCTGTACCTGACCTGTACCAAATCCTAGATGAGGTCTGACCATGTCTTTTTGCCTTCCAAATAATTTCTGACACAATCCAGGGGACTCTTGCTGGATGGTTTTGTCATGTGAACATGATTGTGTCTTAAACCAAGTAAATTCTCTTGCAAAGTACAAAGGCCTTGGCTTTAGGATTCTTTTTGTCTTTAAAAAAATACACATAGAACCAGAAATGTTTGTATGTAAACAGGAATGGATTTCTGTTCTGGTGTCACTTTATGGCCCATTTCTCCCTGGGTGCAAGGGCCAGAGGAAGGTGTGCCAGACAGTGCCCTGTGTGCGGCACAGTGGAGAATCTTTTAAAAAACTGGATTAAAAGAATGCAGGGAGGAGCTGTATGAGAGCAGGAACTTGAATCCAACAATGTTTAGCGTGTACCTGTTCTGGTTTTGCAGTTGTCTCGTGCTCAAGGGAGCCAGAATCCTGTCTTGATTGCAGGGTATAAATCTGGCGTGTATCTGTTTGCTTCTCAGGAACTTTGCTGGCTGGCAAAGACCATTCCTTCAACTTTCAGTTGCCTGAGTTATCTGATCTTAGATGAATTTCAGCACTTGTTTATAGCACGCAGGAGCTTCTTGCCAGCAGCTGGCTCAGTGTTTCAGATTTTGGAGTGTGCTCTGTGCTGCTCTGGTTGAGCTGCAAGGTTTTCAGAGCGTGCTCTCAAGCTGTGCAGCTTTATCTATCCAGGTGAGCATTCCACTGCTTTGCTGTTTTGCAGTTAACGTGGGCAGGAATCTGCTCCTCAGGCAGATCCAAGGGCAGTGCTAAGCTGGCAGTGCTATGGGAAGTTCTGTCCTTTCCCTTGCTTAACCATATAATGGGCAAATGATGGATTGGAGGGCTGTAATTCCCTGCCTGCTACTGCCTTGCACCATTTCATGGTGATTACACACATACATTGCTCTCAGCTGTGTTTTCAGCTAAGCAAATATCTCATTTCTGCCACAGCTGACACACAGCACTTGAGAAGGGCAGTCTTCATTAGGGGTGGTTCTGGCTGCCTTTGGCTTCCCAGGTAGGTAGCTTGGTCCGTCTGTCTCTCTCAAGGCTTTTAATAAGGGTGAAAAGTAAGGAGTTTTTGAACATTGTATTTTGTACGGCACCCAAAAGCAAAATGGGAACTTGGGGTTTGTTTTTTTCCCCCCCTCCTCACTTGACTAAAATCTTACTTATGGTTTCTCAATCAGTGTATTGCATGATTGTTTCTTCTGTTTTGTGGAGAGCTAAATATCCTGGCATTTTCTGTGCTTGCAGCTGGGAGCCCAAAAAAATTGTAGTGTCCTCTTTTCAAGCTATTTTCTGTCATGTTACATTTTATAAGCTGCTTTATAAGAATTATGTATTTCCAAGACAATTAAATGTGAAAGTGAGATATACAGCATGTGCTTCAGTTTCATTGGGAATATTGGAAAAGTTGATTAAAAAGTTTGGAAATATACAGTGTGAGTTTTAAAAACACAGTTGTGTTTGGAAATAGTCTGCTGTTCTTTGATCTGTCTGGTACACGTATATCATAGCTTCTGCATGCCTCCTTAATTTTTAAAGTTAAAAGTTGAGTTTAAAAAGAGAACTTGAAGAAGTTAAATTATATAGTATAATGTACTATACATTTTAAAATTAAAACCAATTATTTTCTTTCTAAAGAAGATTCTCTAGGATATGTTCTCTATCTGTTCTATTTTTCAGCTCTTAAAGATCCTCCTAAAGCTGCTACAGCCCAAATTACCATTTTGCCTGTCTTGTATTATCTTTTTTCGCTTTAAAACCAATAACACAAATTTGTATTTTCTTTTCTTACAATTGCATATTTATTCTGGCTGAATTAAAGTTGCATCATACCGCTGAAATACACTATAATTTCTCTGTAACAAAATGGTTCACATTCTTAATGAGCTGTTCACTGTGAGCATCTGCTTGAAGATGAAAATAATTGCTTCCAGATGTTCCCGTTTCAAGAGGAGACATTTACTTTAAACGGCACTTGCTTTCAAAGCAAAAGTTAGGTTCTCTGGATGCAAGAGGAATTGTCAGCTGTTTTAAATCAGCAGAGCTCCATTGAAAACAAACTAGGGATAGTTAGCTGTTTTGTCTATTTTAAGTCACGAGGTTTATGCCAGTTTACTCTAGCTGAGAATCTGATCCGCCAGCTTCAGAGCAAATTGTAAGATTTTGTTTGAGTTGATTAGAAAAAAAAACAAGCAAACCCAAACAGCTGCCTTCATGCTCACGTAGACCAGGTAGTGCCTCTGCGCTCACATGGAGCTACTGAACTTGGAATGAGAGGAGTGAGTGTGGATTGCTCTCCACTGCATAACTGAGGGTAATTTAGGGGTCTGTAGGAAAAATAAGGAGTAATGCCAGATGGTGCACTCAAAGGATAGATCTTTTGTTTAAAATCCCCAGAGGGATGCTGTGGCTCCTTGCCTTATTAAGAAATCTTCTACCCATATCATGAAACCCCATGTCAGTGTCCAAAAAAAATTCTAAATGTTGTTTTAGTTCAACAGTGAATAGAGTCTGTCCATGGGGCCAGGGTTGCCTCATCCTGCTCATCTTTCTGATGCTCAGTGGCCTTATTTCATATCAAAGTTCTCATTTTTAACTATGTCTTAACCTGCAGCAGTCTGCTATCTTAACAGCTGCGCAGAGCCTGTTCCAGTCTGAGCTGGCATGTGCCTCTGAAACTTGTGCAGATCAGTGTTTTCCTGGAAGACAGAGGAGTTATTTGTAATTATAATTGTAATTTGTAATCACCTGCATAGAAAGCAGCTCCTCCTGGGATTTCATTGGGTGACTGCTTCTTAGAGTTTCTCAATAAAAAAAGTCAGTGCAATATCTTTTTCTGATTAGTTCTTGATGTATTTCATTCAGAGAAGAAAATAAAAAGAAAAAAACCAAAACCATGAGGCTACATTTCTGTTCATTTTCCCATCCATACACAAATATCATTGCCAATGTCAGCAGGAATGGGCATGGAATTGGGAATAGTGGGTGGTTTAGATAATTGGTTTTGCAATACAGATGCAAGTTTAGTACTATTTTTAATTTGTGCAGCATTCCCCACCAGACTAAAATAACTTACGTGTAGGGCAGATTGGGGTTTTGAAATAAACTTTAACTCTGTAGTTTTTGAAATAACCTTTGTGGCTTCCTTGGCTCCAAGCCATGGTCTGCAACGTACTGTACAGTTTGGGGAAGAGGAAGAGATGAGAAAGGAGTGATGGACGTGATGATTTCTGATCCTTCAATAACATCAGCATAGATCTGGATTAACTGTGGCAACTTCAGTTAAATCACTTCTGTGTCATTCAAAGCACAATTTGCTGTGGTTCCTCAGCATGTTTCATATGATCAACACACTAATAGGATTTGTGAATTACCATAAAATATTTTAACCATTTGGAAACCTACATTCTTTTGTAAAAAAATCAGTCAGGGACTTGGAAAGCTAAGTATCAATTTTTCAGGAATGCTTAAAGTCCTGAATGGACTTTTTTCTTTATGAAAATGGAGGTAACAGAGGTGTTTTATGTATGTAATGCACTGTTAAATTTTGGATGATTTCTTGCCTTGGAGGTTCGTGAAAAGTGAAAGATTCAGTGAGGGTGTGAATGTTGGCCATTCTCCAAACACAGCGATATGACTCCATCCAAAGTATGTCTTTTCTGCAATCTGGAAAACAAACCTGGGGCACACCAGCAAAAGTCCTGGCCAGTTGTTTCTCCTTTACACTGTTCCTCAGCTTAGACATTGCCTTTTAGGTTCCAGTTAGGACATTTCATTCACTGCAGTTCCCTCCGTACTGTGCAGCCTTCAAAATTATCCAGTGCTACTTGGGTAAGGTTTCAGGTACTATAAAGTGTGACTGCAGAAGTGTTTCTTGTCTTTGGTACTCAATTTTGGTTAAGGTGCTCATTTTGTAATACATCCTTTATTGAATAACATGTGACAAGAAGGTTGACAATGAAATCCTAGAACATAACTTTGTCTGATGAGTATTTAGGAAGACGCCAGCTATTTTGTAATGTGCATTATATAGGTTTGTGTCTATTCAGCCCTAGTATTGTTTTCGATTTCATGTCTAGCTCAAGGATTAACTTTGCCACACATTTGCTTGAAATAAGGAGTGAAACATGGTGGTTCAGTGATTAACACAGAACATTTAGATGAAAATAACTGCAGTGCTTGAGAAACACACAGTTTAAGCTGAGGGTTTAATATGGGCCTGCCAATAAAACACATGGCAGTCTGTCAGTGCTCACATAAATAACTGGGGAAAATATTCTGCTTTGCTTTCAGGAGCTGCTAAGTCGCACATCACTCGAGACTCAGAAATTAGATCTGATGGCTGAAGTTTCAGACCTGAAGATTAAGCTGGTTGGTATGGAAAAGGAGCAGAGTGAATATGAAGAGAAACAGAACAAAGCTGAGGTGAGGTTTCTTTTCATTAGCTTGTCTTTATGTTTTTCTATCACTTGTCTATGGTGTGTTATCAAACACCTGAACTTTTGGGCTGAAATCAGCACGGAATAGGGTTTTCTGTGCTTACAGCACAGCCCGTATCACTGATCCTATGAATTCAGTAAGGAGTACGATTATGCATTTTTGGGATGCGGTTTCTTTTCCTCTCTCATTATACTTCAGAGGTTGCTGTTTGGCTTTAATCAAGGCAGAGTCCCTTCCAGAAGCGTTTATTACAGTGGGTGTTCACTTAACCCTCTCCTTTCCCCGGCAGCTGGGCTGGCACGGCTGTGCAAGGCCTACCTGAGCTCTTCCCTCATTCATGTGGCAGAAAAGGCTGTTGGCTCAGCAGTACTGGGGTGCTCCAAGCACTGAGATTGGGGATTTTCATGTGTTTGTGGCACTTGGGAGGGCATTTGCCTCAAAATGAGTCTTTCCCCTTGTGGCTACATAATAAATGGTGCAAAAAAATGTCATGGGCTGAAAGAATTCCAGCCCTTACTTCCCTTCAGATGTGGAGTGTTCTGGACATGAAAGGAGCTTTGGTTTTTGCTGTATTGGTTAAGAAAGAGAGTATGAACCAGGAACAAATCTGAACAACATCCATATCATGGTGGTGAGCAGCAGGTGAGAGCTGGGAAGGAACGCAATCATGGAAGAGAGAAATTAATACAAATTGCCATGCGTTGCTCTACTCTGTGATCCTGTAAGGGGACCAGCTAGCAGGAGAGGATTGCTTGGAAAGAAAGGATTGTTAGGCCTGAGATTTATACATTGCTGACAGAAACAAAAACAAAAACAAACAAACAAAAAAAAAACCAAAATAAAAAAAAAAAAAAAAAAAAAGAAAAAAAAAAAAAAAAAAAAAGAAAAAAAAAAAAAAAAAAAAAGAAAAAAAAAAAAAAAAAAAAAGAAAAAAAAAAAAAAAAAAAAACAAAACAAAAAAAAAAAGCCCCAAACTTTGTTCCATTAGGAACTGTTTGCTCTCCCTAACTCTGCTAGTGGAATATGTGATAACTATCCTTCAGTACTTTGCCTGCAGTGACGTGGTTCATTTGGGGTGTGTTTGTTTTCAACTTATTTACTCTCTGAAGTTTTCTTTAGAGATTCAAAGATAAAGTAAAGAGAGCCATTTCTGGCAGAGCTTGCCAGCCAGAGAGGCAGCAGCTGCTGTTTTTTACCACCTGTGGCCCTTCTTGCGCTCTTCCAGGTGTAATTGTCAGTGCTGTGTGTACAGAAGGCCTGAGCACTCTCAAACGACCTGAAAATCTGAACAGGTCTGAGCAGCTACAGATGGCAGGCTGCTCCCTGCGCTTCCCATGACGTGTGGGATATCGGGATGGGGATGCCTAAATTATTGCAGGGCATGCACAGCCAGCCTGGCTCCTGGAAAACAGCAAAGCTTTGAGTGCATTTTTACTGACAGGACTTTGGAGTGCCCAGTAGGTCTGGTCCTGTGATGAGGGTGAGACTGTGAGCTGTGCAATTCTGCTGCAGCAAGGTGTGTGCCCCCTTGGATGGAAAAGTTGAGCTTTAACGGGCGGGATGCCTTTGTGGTATTGCTAAGTGATAGGACACGTTCCTGCTGGGATGGAAAAGAATTCTAATCTGATGGAAAAGTTGAGAATCGTTGCATTAAGTGTGTGCTGAATTATTAACTGCCCCGAGATGTGATTAGATTTCTGGCTTGTTGAAAGTTGTAAACCTGTGTGTGCAAAGCAAGGAAAATGGGTGTTCTAAAGAAAGCTGTGGGAAACAAACAGCATCTTTGGTTTGCTTGTTGAGCTACTGGTATAATTGTTTCAGATTCTCCTGAATGAGTATTAATCCAATTTATCAGGACAAACAGGAGCTGCTTTCAACCAAATGGGATGCTTAGCTGAATTCTAATGGTTTAACCCTATTTCAGCTCCTTTTCCTGTAAATTATATTAATTTTTCAATACAGACACAATTTGAAAGATCAGAATGAAAGTTATTAATGCATTTTCTTTATACTGTTAGACTACAGCTGCCTAAATTTGGTAATATTTTGAGTATTTTCCTGAATTCTTTTCCTCCACTACCTATTTACATATTTCTAATAAGAGACCATTTTGACAACACAAATAGCCTACCTGTAGTTTGTTCTTGGTTTTGGCATCCAGTAGTTAAACCATTCTAAACAGCTTGATAGTTCATGGCTGACCCTGCTATTTCTAAATATAATAATGGGTTTTAAAAAGTTTAAAATTAAATGGGGCGTTGCAGGATCATTCTGCTAAACCACGTTTGCTCTGTATTCTAATTTTGCATCAGCTTATTTCACAGCAGCTGTTTCCAGTCACTTTAGAATTCATCTGTAGAATTATTTTTCTGGTTGGGCTGGGAGGAAAGAAAGCAAATTAAGATATCTTTCTAAATATGAACGAGTTTTAATGTGTGAGATTCACTTCACTTTATCTTGTGCAGCTGTCTGCTAGGTTTGGTTTTAGTTAGCAGCAAAGAGTTTATCAAGCATCTCTAACCTCCTCTCAAAGGTATTGATTTCACACTGAATGCCACTTGTCTCTGGCTCTTCAAAAGCACGTACTAAATTTAAAGTGCCATTTATTTATATATATTACACAGAGGCCAGGAGAATATCTGCTTGTAAATAGACTATCTTGCTCCTAGCTTTGTCATTTTCCTTCCTTTTCTGTGGAATAATGTCCTACTCTTGATGCAGCAATGCTGTGAAGGTTTCTGGAGTCTCACCTGAGAGGTTGTGTAGCTTTTCTTTTACCAGAAAAGCTTCAGAAATTTTGAAAATGCTTTTCTTCATGTAGCAAGATATTAGCAAGCAAAATGATTAATGCCTGCCCAGTTGTCTGCCCTACCTGAACGTGGACAAAAGAGATTTTCTGTCCCTCTCAGGAGACTGCAGCAGTAATTGTGCATTTCAGCTTGCCTGACAGCACTTGTTCTGTCCTACTTCCTTTTGTAGCATGGGATAGGTCTGTGGGTTGGCTATAACCTGTTGGCAAGTATTTTGTGGCTCTTGTAACTTCTGAATCAAATATCTAGTGCAAAGCTACTTAAAATTCCAAAGAAACCTGAGTCAGGGAGCCACCAACTCCCACTGGGGAGTTTGGTGCGTTGTCTCATCTGAATTGAGATGTTGTAGTCTGAGTTAATAAATGTTCAATCTGTGAGGGAACCTCAGAAAGGCCTGTTCTACCTTGAAATGAGAAGCAATTGTGAAGGCGCAAGCTGGAGCTGCACTGGGATAAGGATTCCTGCCATTTCTGTGCATCAGACTGGCCCTGTGGGGAGGCTGTGTGCATGCAGAGTTTCCCTTTCCCCTTTTTTAATGATATGGCAAAAGAGAGAATTGCGAGGTGGCACCAGAAGTGCTTCTGGACTCCTCCATGTCACCACAACTGGAGCAGCTGCCAGTTTGTGATCAGAAACTGTTCTGTGAGGTACCTGATTGTGGAAAGGATGGTAAAAAGGAAACCGAATTCTTATTTATGCCCCTTAAATGTGGTTGGATGAAAGAGGATGAGCATCAGATCCTGTGATCCTGATTGAGAATAACATGCATAAAGTGAAATGTGTGTAATGGCTTTTCTGAATTTCATCATAAGCACAGTGAGCTGGAAAATACTCAAATGTGTGAAACTGTTGTACAAAGGGTATGCATCAGTTAGGTGAATTTTTGTGAATGTTTGAAGTCGACTGCGGATGCTGATGATTCCCTGTTCTTGCAGTAGCTGTTCCCTAGCTCTAAAACTCTTGATTTCTGGAGAGCTGAGGTTACAGGAGGACTGTTGGCAACTCTAATGAAAAAATAAATAAAATTGCCACATCATCTGTTGTTCTGTCCACCAAAAACTTTCTCACTCCTTTGGGGATGGATTAAGTTCATTAAATGTATTCCACTTAAGATTGAGGAATCACAAAACTTAGGTTGTTAATGTATGTGAAAGCTAAGAGAAAAGCACTCCAAACTTGTGATACCTGAAAAAATACCCAGTGCTCTTTGCTACAGAGTTGGGAGATTTAGGTGAAATGTTGTATAGATTTTAATACTTGACTTTAGTTTGCTTTGTAAGCTGGATTTTTTTGTGTATCACTGATACACATGAATCCAAGAAGCTGGCCAGCAAACTGGTGCACTTTAAAATAATTACTTTTTCTTCTGTGGTATCCTGATTTCTCCTGCATCTGGGGCATAACTCCTCCTCCATGTCAAGATCCCGCCCAGATAGCAAAAGAGGTAAATGCAGTTATTTTTCTGCCCCATGCTAGACCTGGAAATAATTAATTTGCTAGTAAATTCTGTGTATAAATTGGGAAAAAGTAGGCTATGGCCATAGCTGAGCACTCTGCAGGTTCTTCCTGCTGGATGATTTGGAAGTGCAAATGAATGTAATCAAGTCCCATTTCAGCAAAAGTGTACCTCTGAGCCAGCATATTAAAATATGGTCCAAATTTCCCCTCACATGACTGTAAAACTTTCCAAAATATGTTTCTGATCTTAACTTCAGAGTCAGAATCATGAATTAGTCTGGAATGTAGATTCTGTTCCACGTAAACTGTGGCTTTGTGCAAGATTCCAGTGTTATACCCATTTGCAACCACTTTATCAGAAAGGAAACACATACTCTGTCTTTTTTTTAGTTTGTTTTTGATGTGCTTCATGTAGTGCTTTGTGCTGCAACTGTAGAAATATATTCTTTGCATCCTTTTTTCTCACCTGTCTATTTTTTTTGTCTTTTTTTTTTTTCCCCTTTCCTCCCATGTTTTCAGTCAGTAGTGAACCTGATCAGTGACCTACAGGAGCAGATGTGTAGACTGCAGCTGGAAATTAATAGTAGAATCCAAGAAAGAAAGTCTCAAGATAGGAAACCAGACTGGACACCTAATGGTCCTCAATCTGGTGCAAGATCAATAGAGACTCTGGGCCAGAAGAATTGTTCTCGGTGTGATGTACGAGAAGTACCTCATGGCAGAAGCCTTTGTATTGCCTCTTCTCTCTCTTGCAGAAACTAAATTCCACTAACCAGAGCTACCTTGGGAATGTTTTGGCATTAATCTTTGTAACTTTCATTAGCAAAGAGTGAGAGTGCCAAAAAAATTGCCAGAAAACAAATCCCACCCCAGTCACTCCACCCCGATTACTGGGACAAATTTGGTCACCATTGATGGCTGCCTGCTAAAGCACAGAAATCTGTAACACCCAATCACCCCTTTCAGCTTTTTCACAGTTTTCATTTCACTTGTAAGCCTGTAGTGCTGGTGTGGTGTGGGTTTTTTGGATTTTGGGGGTGAGGTTTGTCTGATTTGCAGCATGCTGGCATGGTTTGGTAGTTTGCTACTTCTCCTCATGATGATGCTGCCCCAGCTGTGCTTGATGGTGTGCCTTAACCACTCCTCTGAACACAGATTATTGATTCCTGGATATCTTAAAAGCTTAACACAGGTATAAAATCATTTCAGCTAAGACTATCGGACATGTATCCTTTCTTTTTCTAATGATAATATCAGAGTGGATGAAAAGAGCCATAATAAAAATAATCCATTTGTACTTTTAAAATAGCAAACCCGACATGGTTTTGTTTATTCCCTGACATTAACAGGTACCAGAATTTACGTTACAGATCCTGGTTGTATTTGATCAAAAATACATCACATGGCAAAACAAAAGCTACTTTGCATAAACTGCTTAATTTCACTGAAGGTGGACTGATACTGGTGTGCCTAGAAAAGACCATTTTAATAGTTTCTTTTAAATCAGATTGCTTTAGTTACCACATCTCTTTGGTTAAAATATAGATCCCCAGAACTTGTAAGTAATCTGCTTGTATTTTGAGGGAGTTTTCCAGTCCTTTCTCTCACACAGTTTTGTCTTACACCTATTTTGAAAATAGTGCTGCTGTTTCTGGGATTTTGTTTGTGCAGAACTGCTTAATGGATTTATTAGAACTCCAAGATGTAGATTGGAGAAATAATCTGAGAGTCAAATCTGGGAGTCATTCCAAATAAATATTACTGCAATCAAAGATGTTAATGTGGTGCTTAATATATATAGTGAACAGGATTCCAAAATCGGGTTACACCTCCAAACTTTTCCTTTCCTCAGTTCACTTTAAGACATTTTGTCTTGTCAGAGCTCCATCAAGGATTGAATCATATTGTCCTTTAGAATGAGCAAGATACAATTCTATCAAGGAATGGGAGAAGGGACATTTAAGGGATGACTTCTTAGATTAGGTCACAGCTTTTAGTGTGGCGGTTCAGTGTTCAATACTGTGTGGTTCATGCATGATCTGTAATTCAGTACTACGAAAAATTAGTGTCTGCCAGAAAAACCTTACCTTTAACTTCTGTTCTTCCTTTGCAGGGTTTGCTCCAGGAACTCAGACACCTCAAAATTAAAGTGGAAGAACTGGAAAATGAAAGAAATCAATATGAGTGGAAATTGAAAGCTACTAAAGTAAGCAGAATACTTAGAATTTTCTGACAACAGACTTATAATCAGCTGGAAAGGGATATGCTCCACTTCTCAATATCTACTTTCATACATTCACCCATGTTTTAGGGTTTGCTATGAAGTCAAGTTTTCTTTAACCAGCTTTGGAATAAGTATTTTGGCTTGAAGCTTGTAGCTTTTTTTTGGACCTTTTTCTCCCTCTATGCAGTTTTCAGTCTTCTACGTTTTGCAATTCTTATTTTAAGAAACCACAGAAAGCATTTTGACTTGCAAAGATCTGCTCACAGTAAATGCCTCTTTGAAGGTTTTCTGGCCTTGATTTGTGTAATGGTGACAAGCCTCTGTGCCATATACTTTGCAGTCTGAAGAGACATGCAAAGTTTGTTGGGTGTTTGCTTACTATGGAATTTGTTTTCATAGACATTAAGTTCAAAATACACCATTAGCTCATCTGCTTTGACTTTGTGTATATCACAGTGCACGGCTGCCTTACACTTCTGTTGACCTTAAATCCTGCAAAGCTGTTGGATCATAACCTGGAGAAGCTTGACATGTGAAACATTTAAACATTTTCCTCAATGATTAATTCTTCTAGTGGAACATTCTCACTGTTATTTCTAGTTTGAATTTTTAGCCCTTTTCCACTAGATTAAAAAGCACCATACAATTTTTCCTTGTGCTGTAATCACATCTCCTTTCATTTGTGTAATAATCCCTGTTCATATGAATGACTGGCTTTTTGAGTTGTGGTTGAATCTTGGAGAAACATTTCAGATTATTAAACTGAGATTTCTATTTAATACTTGATAGCTTGATCCAGACATGACAAACAGCTATTATTTGTATTAGCATTTCTTTCTTTTGAGAATTCTTGGATGAGTAACAGAATGTTGCTGTCATGTCTTTTTTCCTATTAAGATAATAGTTCTTCAGTCCATGAAAATGTTTTCTCTGACATGGTGGAGATGAACAATCTTTTGGGAAAATATTTTCTCAAGCAGTGTGTGGCCAGCTGCCAAGACAGATAGAGAATATAGAAAGTGTAGGAACAGAAGGAAAATAGGAAAGAAGAATCATAAAACCCACTGAAGGAGAGGAGATGTCGGACTGGAAAGGAAGAAATGTACAAGGAAAGAGAAAGGAAGCAGAAAAATAATCATAGAGATGACAGGAATTAGACACTGAGGGAAAAGAGGGCATTTAAAAGAGCTCTGAGATCAAGTAGACCAGGAGAGGTAAATCCAAGTCTGGTATTAAGAGGTCTGCCAGCTTTTGTCTTCCTGTTGTTCCAGCTTCTTAGATGAGAAATTGGAATATCTCCATGGCTGGATATAAAAGGCATATTAGTCAGTGGGAAGTGTAGGAGCCCTTCAGAGATGCCACAAGGCAGATTCTTCTATTCCTCATGGAATTTCAGGCAGACTGGTGACGTCCTGCAATCCAACCACTTTCTTCCTGGTGAAAATAAGTTTGTGTGTTAATTAGTCCATGTTTCTCCCTATTTGGATAATTTTTTTTGGTGTTTGGCATTTTTCCCTGCTTTATTTTAGTATTTTGAGAAACTGGTCACATTAGTGAGTTTTTTGTCCTTGTTCTTTCCTTTTTTTCTTCCTTCCCCCCCCCCTTTTTTCCTGTCCCTTAACTGCAAGGGGGTTTGGTGTACTTTTGCAGGGGCAATGCAGAATGTTGACATACAGAGTTTTTAAGACTTCTGAAGAAAATCCTAACACAGCGCTGACTTAGTAAAATGTTGGTAGCAGTTTTTTCTCATAAATAAGAAAAACTGATTAGAATCGCTGTATGTCAAGCTGAACAGTTACAGAATTCTTCTCTCTCTGTCTTGTTGAGGTCTTTAATGTGGGATTTTCCATCCCAGTCTAGTGTCAGCACAAATTGCACTAAATGTAAATGGACGCTGGTATTTTGTTGCATGTGTGTGGTTGTTTTCCAGGCCATGCTTTCCTTCTATCCCATTTGCTGTTTCAAGGAAGAACAGTTTTGTTACCCTACTGAGGAGGACCAGTATCTGTTAAAAATCTTATCATTTTGCAGTCATTATTATTACTATATGACCAAGACTGTAGGATTGAGAGCTTTCCAGAGTTTCCTTGAAAATATTACCTTTCTCTGTGTCTGTCTTCTCCAAGAGCTAATTGCATTGGTAAAAGTGACCTTCTGTAATAGGAATAGGATAATGCACCATAAATATGGATAGTTGTTCTAGTGTTTATTCTGAGTTAGTAGGTGACACCCATCACAGTGTTATGCTCAGACATCTTCTAGTTCCTGGGAAAGAATCACAGTGGGTGGGGAAGTTATTCTGAATTTGTTGTGCTCTCTTTCAGGCTGAGATAGCCCAGCTCCAGGAGCAGCTGGCTCTCAAAGATGCAGAGATAGAACGCTTGCAAAGTCAGCTCTCCAGGACCTCATCATTCGCTGAAGTGGCAGAAAGAGGTAAGAGGAGGGAAAACGAAACTAAAAATCCAGAACCCTACCTTAACTTTGATTTGGTAGCAGCTTGGCTCAGGATTTCAAAGGAAATCGAGGAGATACAAGAATGACTTACAAAATTTATTTGGGAGGGAAAAAGGTGTAAATTAATTCTGTGTTCTGGTAGAGGCCTTTAATGTGTGAAATTCTATTCCAATCTAGAGAGAGCACAAATTGAAATAAGTATCCTCAAGGCCCTAAAACGTTTTCTGTTGGAATTTTTTTTGTAATTGTGAAGAGCCATTGTAGTTCAAGGGGAATTTATTTTTTGTGTATACCTTGAAAATTTCTTTGAACAATCCTTACAGTTCCTGTTTTTTAAGGAAAAAAAAGGTCACAGTAGTAGCTAAGCCTAATGTTTTAATGTCCAAACATCCTTAAAGAGAGTCATTGAGTCCTTTCTTCATGACTAAGTCTCATTTCAGGCTCTTTGTCCCAGGAAAGGCTGGATCAGATGGACTTTCAGTGTCCCTTCCAGCCTGGGCTGTTTTAGGATATTGCAGGTTTCTGTTTCAAGTCTGTGCTGTTGGCACAGGTCAATGGCAAACAAACCAGTTTGTTTAGCCTTTGGTCTCAACCAGTGGTGCCAGAGTTCTCTGAAATATTGACTCCCTGGGGCTCCTGTTCGTTGCTGGCCCATGAGAATATGGAATTAGTGACCTTTTCCCCCTTGCAGCACCAACACTTCTCCATGCAGGAATATTTGTGTGTAGTTTTCCACAGTGCCTCAGCTTAGCTGCACTAACAGCTTCTGTGGGTGTTAACTGAGCCTTCCAAAGACTGCCCTGGCTGAGAATTTCCATGTGCTGTGCTTCCTCCTTCTCAGGGCTTCCCAAGAATCTCCTGTGGTTTTTTCCAACAAAGTGACTTAACATCTCCTGGTGCTAATTTCACCCAGCTACAGAGCTTGTGCATGTAGAGAACTGCATGTCTAACCAGAAAATTAGTTTGTCTAACAGCAGTAGAGGAACCCTTCTACTAACAGAATTTTGTATTTTCTGTGAGATTGCCAAATAATTTGTGGTGTTTCAAAGGAAAGAGAGTGGTATGACAGTGAATCTAGAGCTCAGCAGCATTCCACTTCTAGAAGTGTGTCCTGTCCACGTTGAAAATGGGTGAAACTGTCCTTGATTCCAGTGGAAGAAGAATCAAACCCTGTACAGATTCTATGGGCTACATTCAAGGAAAGCACTCAGACTGTATTTGAATGGAAACAGTAACAATCCTTCTGCAAAAAAAAATTACTGATTTATCAGAATTTTAGGTGGTCTTCTCAAAGTTGAAAAATAATGTCAATGTACTTGTAGTATGCTAGAATGCATATTCTAATTAAATTGCGAAATTGATCTAATATGTGCTTTTTCTACATACTTTGACTCTCACCACTTACCACCGTAGAGGAAGTTTTTAGGAGAAGGCTAAAAGAAAAACGTAAGCCTTGCAATTCCCTTTTGGCTTTATCTTACTGTTCCTTTCACACCAATTGTAACTGAGATGCATTCTGCAGCAATAATTCCATGTTTGTTTAGATTTGGCTGTCTAATTGTAATACACATGAGACACTGCTTTCACTGCTTGCAGCAAGCAGACAGCTCCTTGCACTGTTCAGTACGATTTCACTTCAGAAATAAAGGCCACAGGTTCACAAATCAAATTGTTGGACTTCAAAGGGACGTTGTCAAGGTTAACAGAGCCAAAACTTATAATTTACCCCATTTTATTTACATATATGTGAACCCCATTTAATATCTGGAAAGATGGCTTTAATTGAAAGCCTTTCTCTTTGGAGGGCAGGATTCAGGCTTAAATCACCGCATTAAATTATTTTTTTTTTAAAAAACAGTCTGAATAAATGTTTCCATACTTGATGTTGTTAATAAATATTGTAAGTAAAACGAGCTGCTTAAATCTACCTTGACACCAGTCCTTTTTGAAGTCTAATATTTATACAGAGAAATTAGTAGGACTGTGATTTTTTTTAAAAAGCATTCCAATTGCTTGCCCAGTGCCTGCTGGCTTTAGTTTTTGATTTGGCTGTGCCTGTGCATGTCCTGTGTCTCTGCTGTGAGAAAATGCCTGCAAGGTTCATTTACATGTTTTAAAACTTAATCATTGCAAGGTGTGCACTTTTCAGAATCCCTGCAATAAAAACTAATTACAGCTTTTTCAAATAGCTTAGCTGTGACATTGTATGTTCAACATTTACTTGTAAAACCTTTTTTCACAGATGCTCTTTAGCAAGATTGATTTTCTTTCCCCTCTCTCCCTCCGTGCCTGCTGCCATATGTTTTCATTGTTTTTTGTGAACAAGTGGGTCTGGTTTAATGTCAAAGCATGAATTTCTCAAGTGGTAGTTACAACAGATGAACTATTTTAAGTTCTGTCTCCATCACTTACACTTGGTTTAGTAAGAGGACTTGCTGGGACTGTTGTGTGGGGAAAAATGAGAGATTTGGTTTAGCAAAGTTAGGACGTTTTCAGAGAGTGTGTTTTAATTGACTTGATTATAACATTCCTGAATAATCTCTGTCAATAAATTGTGTGTAGGGCAATTCTGCATTAGCTCGTGATGTAGGTTTTAACCAAGTTATGCATATTTAAGTAAATAACATTTTACAAAATTTCCATGTATCAAACCAGATTTTTGTTATTTTTCCTTCCCAAATTCATGAATGTCCTTTAGCTGCTTCTCATAAGCTGCTAAATACTTTTTATCAGATGGAATATAATTCATTTTTAATCCTAGTTAAAATTATTTAAGCATATAACAGCAAACACACTCATCTTTTGCAAAATTAGCTTCAGTGCTTCTTTTCCATTGCTTGACTTTCATAGTTTAAAACAGAATTCTGTAGCCTTTTAGAAGCAAAATGAGGCTGTTTGTGTTGTGAAATGCTTTTAGTAGTTCAGCTTCTGAAAAACTTGACATTAAATGTAGTTTAGTAGTGCAATGGCCACATCACTGATATGATTTTAGTTACTTATAAGAATTTAGGGAGAGTATCATAAAACATCTATTTACAGTAAATGGAGCAAGTTTATTTTTCTTATAACATTTTTAAACATTTTTAGACCAAGAAGTTCAACGGTTGAAGATAGGAATGGAGACGTTATTGGCTGCAAATGAAGAAAAGGTGGGAAAATAATCCTTTTTCTTCACAATAAGAATGGAATTATGGGTTTGAATCTCTCAAATATTCTGAGTAACACACTTTCTGTAAGGACTAAATGAGAAAGGGGATTCATTCTTCAGGAGACTATAATTATTTTTATAATAATAAATCAAACCATGGGATTTTCCTTTATGGTGGTTCACTCATATATGATCACATAATAATACACATCCCTAAAAATTTCCTTCAGTAAATGGGGAATCCAGACAGGGCAACTTTAATTCTGGAGAACATCGGTGTGGCTCATAACATTTAGTTCTCAAGAAAACACTTAATGTCGAACTCCTCTGGTTTCCTTATATCCATAATCACACACTGCCCAGCAAATATTGTGTACCATGGCAAATAAAAGCCAAGAAACATTCTTTACAAGGCGTGTGAGAGACTGTTCTCATCAAAATCACAGAAATGTAGGACAGTGTTTCTGCAGGTTAGAAATGTAGGATTTTAAATAAGATCTTATTTAATGTTTTCCACAGGACCGTCGGATAGAGGAGCTGACACTGTTGCTAAGCCAGTACAGGAGGGTCAAGGACATAATGATTGCAGCTCATGGTAAAATGTCTTGTGAATAACTAACTGATTTTATTTGAAGTTTATTTGGTGTTTCCTGTGACCATTATGAGTAGCCAGGTTTTCTAGCATAAAATGATATCAGGGGAATTTTAAGAAAATTAATCAGTTAAATACATCCTATATCAAGGTTTCCTTCACCACAGTTCCATTCTGGAATTGCAGTAAGAGCACAATGTTTTCCTTTTACATCATGTTTTTAATATGCCATTCATTAAAGGGAAGCTGATCTCAGGTGCATTTTGATACTCTTTGGAGGTTTTTGGTTTTTTTTGCTAAAAGTAGTTTTGATGGATATAGTAAATTCTTTTGCATTTCCCTTCCACTAAGGAAAATCCTGACAGCTGACTAGACAAATTTTGGTTGGAAGGAACAACTGAAAACCCACAGCTGCTTTAATGCACACAATACTGTGTATTTAACTTCAAAATCTGGGGTGGAAAAAATATCTTTGTCCCATTTCTCAGTTATGCTGTAGGAAGTGGAGTGAGTTTTAGGACAATCTCATTTTAAGTTGCCACCATACTTTTGAGTACTGAATTTAATCTGGGAAACTTGGCCTTCTGAAAGGACAGTTTTGTTCCATGCTCATCATCACACTAAGGAACAATAACTATTTTTAGGCCTTGTAGGGCAGAATGGAAACTGGTCATTAACACACAAAAACAGGGAATGAGAGTAAATCCCTCTCCGAATGTTCATTTAAAAAAATTAAAAAATAAAAAGGAGCCATGATGCTCTGGATTGTTGAGCTGATACTGCAGAGAGCCATGATGGTGTTAATGTACACTGGCACAGATACTCCCTCGAGTGTAAATAAAACAGTGATGCTCAGCATAATAAAACAAATAAAACCCCCAAATTCAACCCTGTGTAGAATTTAGACTGCCTGAGATGACCCTTAAAAGCTTATTCTTTGCCTGATTTTCTCCCTTTCTACTTCTACTCTCTAATGCTTTCAGGCTCTTCTGTCTCTGGTGGCAGTGAAGAGGAACTTGAGGCGACTTTAAGGAAGTGGAATCTTTTGAATAACTCTCAAGGAGAATTACTGAAAACAGAGGTACAGATGTTTCAGAAGCAACTTCTGCTCTACAGATGATTTTTTGGTGTTGGTTTCTCTGTAGTAATGAATGTTCAGCCCTGACTGAATTTTTGTGCTTTGTGGTATGGACACAGTAGTTCAGCATCAGGCTGAGTTACAGGCTTGAAACTCTTGTGTTTTACACAGGCCTCTGCAGGAGAATTGTCACCAGCTGTGCTCCCTTCAGTGCCACACAAAGCCATGGAAATCAGGCAAGACCTTTCTTTCTCATGTTTGATGTGCTGTGTCCTAAATCTGTATTATTTAAAGTGTTCCACTGTTGGCATCTTGTCTTGACTGTTCTTGGCTTTGCTGTATGTTTGGGTACTTGTGAAAGCTGTGCTTGTCATGGAGGTTTGCAGTGCTTAATTGTATACGGTTTAAATTGTAGGAGTAAATCAGCATTTTTATATATCAGAAGATCTATGCACTGTAGTCCTTAAAACTATAACATTTATTTCTATTTTAAGCGGAAGCATTCCAGTATCTTCAAGTAATTTAACCTCTCCACAAGAAGAAGCTATGGAAATCACGAATAGGTAAGAATGAGTAACTTTCACTGAAATGTAAAAGATTTTTCCTTTCTAAAATCCCTAAATGTTGTATGTTGCTCCCAGAGAGTTATTGCTGTGCTTTTTAAGGGCTTCTAAAGTTACTTACAGACACAAGGCTAAAGCTGCCCACTGGGCCTGGCTGCCTTTCATTGCTGATCTGAGGATGTCCTGTTGTTGTTTCTGACTTCATCTACTGCAGTTTTCATTTCCATGACTTTCAGACTAAAAATATAATAAAATAAATTAATCTTTTAATTCTGAGCTATGTTTTATGCAGACATTATGTGATCTGTACAGCTCAGCAAGAGACACTGGTGATATGCAAACAAACGATGTTGTATTAACTGCTGTTTTTTTGTCTGTCACTTTTTTAAGGGTTCCACAGAAAAAAAAGTCAAGTAGTTTAGAAGACTTGCAGAGTGAATCCTTGGAAAAGGTTGGTTTATTTGTAATCACAGTTTCTGATGTTTAATGTCACAGCTAGAAGACAAAGATCTAGTAGAAATATTCTTTTTGTTTCACCTATAGTAACTTTAACATCTGCTAACATTGTATGTGGGCAAAAAGCCCTAATGGTAAAACACCTCAGGTTCTTTTTCCACCCCTTTGCCAAGCTGGTTGACACACCCATATGGACACACCTTCAAATTCAGTTTTTCCCCTGAGAGAAACAAAAATATTTAAGAGAAATACAAGAAATAGAGAGGAGTCGTTTTGTTAAACTGCAGTATTATTTTGTTTATAGGTATTTTTAAAACAATTCTTACTTCCAAATCACTAAAAATATTAGGGCAGCTAATCCTGAAATCTGTTGGGACTGGGTATTCCCACATAGGATTCTTCTTTGAGTGTTTGCATGTAACTACAAGTGGTGCTCCTTTAGACTTCTGATACAAATGGCATTCCTGAAGATGGGATTGATGCTGCCTTAGTTGAAACAGCAGGAGCACTGTTGTTACTTCAAGGGCTTTAATTCCCTTCCAGAATAAAACTTCCCAATTTGCAAAGTCTTCTTCCATTGTGGCCCAGAGTCTTGTTTTGTCATTATGTACACTGTTATTTTTCTGTACTTACAATTGTGCTTTGTGAGACTGTTGTTGATGCCTTCTGTACTCAGGTTAGGCTTAATACTAGGTTACCTACATCCAGTAATGCCATTTAAACCAGATACCAGAAATATGATTGCTCCAGTTCTTATTTTTTAAAAAAATTTACTTAAATCACTGAAGATGACAGTGACCAAGTAGAACGTGTGAAATTTGTGCTGTGGTCCTTTGATTGTGGTCACACACATGTGACAAATCAGAACTAACATTCCATTCCATGAAGAATTGATGAAAGTCTGTTTTCTTGTCGCAATATTTAAATTGTTTTCTTGTCTTAAATTAAAAACTCTAATTTGATTTTATTAAAATCTGATATGCTGTGATAAGGCTGTACCTACACATTTACGCTGTAAATCTGTGCTATCCATGAAATCACAGTCCATAGAGGAAGAAGAACCCACCCAAGGATATGAGAGAAGTGGAGCACGTCAGCCCCACATTCAGCAAGGCATTGAAATTGTGTGCCCTAATTTAGGCATGAGGCCTCGGTGAAATAGCTGGGACCCCCCCTGTGTGTGTATCAGTGACTGGCTAAATGTGAATATTACAACCAAAACTAAGGCCCGAAAACCTTGTTTTGCTGACACAGCATGACAAGACAGCTTTCTGCAGTAAGTCCAAGAGAACCTGTGCTAGCAGCACTGTTTGCTGGAGTTATTCTGCCCTGCACAAAGCTCAAATTCCCTTTGCTTCCAGCAATAATAATAATAAAATAATAACCCACATCAGTGGCCCTGACCTAACTGTGGTGGAATTTTTATCACTTGATTTCTATCAGAGCTCTTTATGATTTCAGCTGAATCCATGCAGAGTCATGTGTGTTATTTTACGTCAGTTGTTTTCATATTGGTCTAACTGTTAAACAGCTGTTATGTTCCTAGCTCAAAGTAGGTCTAAAGGGACCACCCAGAAACCTGAAAATAGCAAAATTCCTTTGATCACAACAGAACCTAAACTAGGCCCAGATTTTGTACAGTGGGGAATGAACAAACAAAATCAGTATTAAATATTGGATTGAAGTTAAATGAAGAGGGGTAACAGTCCTTGTCACATATTGCCCACACATTAGACAGCATGTCTATAGTAATAAGACTACAATTGATGTTCTGTGTATGTATGTTAATACTAACATTTGTCTGTTGCTTTTTTCCATAAAACTTTGAATTTGCCCTCCCTGAAACTCCGTAGTATGTAGATGGAAAACCAGCACAGCCTGTTGTAGAACAAGAGGTATATTAACTGCAACCTTTCCTAACAATTCTCTGTTGTGATGTGATGTGCTGTGATGGAATGGCTGGGTTTGCACTTTATATTCGTTTTCTCTTTAAAGTGTTTGCATGGTTCCAGTGCTGACAAACAAAACGGGGTAAGGAACTGAGAGGGAAATCTTCTGGTTTTTACTTTTTATCTAAAAGTTTGTTACATGAAGCTGAGCTCAGTCAGTCTCAGAAAATACCCTGCTGATGTAAGACACAATTTCTCTACTCACACAATTGTTGGTACAAGTCAGGATGTACTCCTGCAGTTGCCAAAAAGGAGCAGGAGCTGAGCAACTGAGCAATCTGGCCTGCAGCTGAAGTATCCAGAGAATCCTCTAGGCCTTGGAATAAGAACAGATAAAGCAGTGGTTATCTCATTAAATATTTAATGTATCATCCTGTCACAGACATTGTTTTAAAACAATTTTGTTGGAATGGGGTTTTTAAAAAGGACCACACTGTATGTTCCTTTATCCTAAATATGGTTTGCATATTTCCAGTGCAAAATTTTCCTACAAAACCTCCGTTCTGATACTGAAACATTTACCAGCGTGAGTTTATTGCAAAACACGTATTAGATGCACACCATTCCCTCTAATAATGTCAATTGGAGCTGCAGGTTCATTGCTTGTCTCAAAAAGCATCTCTCTGCTATAGTTTTCACCCAGAATGATGGCTCATCCATCTTTTCATCTGGATTCAGTGTTGAAATCCCAACAAGGCATTTCCAAAACTGTCGACAAAAGTATTTTGAAAACATATATCTTTGAAACACATGCTTTGCCTGGAAAAGTAACTTGTTAGGCTCAAAACTATCAGATTTATGATAGTTTTATTATACTTTTCATCTACTCTTGTACAAGAAGCAAGATGCCCAAGTAGATGATAACTTGAATACAAGGAAAATTAGGTTCTTTTTTTTAAAACATCAAAATTCTGTCTGTGCAGAGATTTTCATCCTTGCTACAGTTAAATTTCTGTGCCCTAACTTTGTTGTTGCTTCTTTTTCTGTTATTAAGGGTGGTGGGCGATATGTTTGAGAAAAATTGGGGTGTACAAATACTTTTTGGGTTAAATTCCAGTGAGATAAAATTGTGAGGCAGAAACAGAGACAGTCTGGTGAAAAATAGGGGGGAAAAGAATATGGGAAATAACTAAATACATTCTGGCACTATGAAAGCTGACCTTGGAAGAACCAAAGAATTATATAGTGCCAGGAAAGGGAGACAGCTAGGAAAATTCTTATGACAAAACCAGGTAATATTTACCATATTTTTAAAGTAATACAGGGTGGTTAAAGTGGGAGGAGCAGATGAGGGAAGACAAGGCTGGGTCTTAGCTAGAAAACTGTCAGCTGACTGATGGGTTTAAATTGAGTTATCTGTAAGCAGGAATGTGGAGGGAGTGGAGTCATTTTGAACCAGGAGCTTCCAATACTTTTTCTCAACTTTAAGAACAGTGTGTACTGGATTGCAAACACTGCGAGCAATTTGATTTTGTATTTATTTTATCTTTCCCTCTTTTAAAAACAACAGAGTAAGCCAGCTGTGAAAGGCAGCAAGTACCAAACGTTGCCAGGAAAGCTGCCCCGACCCCTGCAGAATGGAGAGCAGGGAATGTATAACTCCCCAGATGGATGTGGCACGAGTGACAATGACAACAACGGCATCCCGGGCCTGAGTATGTACCTGTGCCTCTCCCAGAGGGCAAAACCAAACTGTTTGAGGGATTGGGACAGAGCGTGGGATAGAATCTGCTATGCCAAAACAATGGACTGTGACGTTAGGGACTGTTCTACTACTTTTTTTATCTTTTTTTATAAATACCAAAAATATCCCCACAGCTCACAGGAGAGTGAAGGATGAATTTAAGTTAGAAGGGTTTTTTTTCTGGTGCACTTGATAATACCACTTGAAACTTTACAATACAACTAGCAAAAACATGCACATTTTGGATTAAAATCCACTGTTGGTTGCTGTAGCTGGTGGGGACTCAAAAGTGCAAATTTAATTTGCTAAATGCAGAAAAACAGCCATGGATTTTGGAACTACAAATATATTGTCATGCCACAGCCCTGTGGAAGCTTGTATTAATTTCTTTTCAGGGGCACCTTTAAGCACAGATGTAGTGACAAAAAGGTGTCAAGAGTGATGCACAGAATCAATTTTTCTAGGACTGAAGAATTTGGGAGCTCAGGCACAAGAGTATCCCTTGTGATTCTGAAGTCTTCCTACACTTTAAAAGTCACAGTGGGTTTTTTTTTGTTTGGCTGTTGTTTTTTTCTTTGGCAGGGGTTGGTTTAAGGCCTCGTGGTCCCAAAAGCTGGTAGTATAATGTAGTTTCAAGATTCAGTAGGTTGTGGTTGTTTAGGGGTTCTTAAAGAGCTTTTCTGTGATTGCAACTTTGTAGGCAATGCATGAGCTATGCTGTTATGTCTTGAACTGCAGGATTATCCAAGGATGGGTGAGCTTGTAAAGGAAAACGTTCTTTTTCTAGAAACAAGCAATGGCTTCTTAAACACACTGAGTTAAGAGAATTTTTTATGCAGGTTGGTTTGTTTCTTGCATGTGTACAGCAAACTCGTTACACCTCCAATTCTGTATTTCAGAGCAATTGGCTGCAATCTTAGCCAGTGCTTCATTTCAGATACTCTGCAGGCTTTGTAGAGCTCTGTAGTATTTGCGTAAAGTGCTAAAACTGTCCGAGAATAGGTAGAAAAGCCCAAAACAGATCCATTATCATCCCTGTCTGTTAAAGATGATCTGCACCCTGTTCTTGGGGCTTGTGCACACCGATGCATATCCACTTTCACGTCGAGCATAACTGCTTCTTTTCTTTTTGTTTCTGCTTTTAATGCTTAGCTTAACTACTTTGCCCTTCTGTAACTTTATTTTGCTGGTGTTTTGTATCTTCTTTGCTTCTCCATCTGGCTTTCTGCTTCTTGGGATGACTGAAGATCGCGTCAGGAGTGTCAGTGCACCAGTGCTAGGTACTGTATCTGAACAAGATGCAACTTTAACACCCATTTTGCTGCTTCGTTTCTTTCCTTTCCCCTCCTTTTCCCTATGAAATACTAATCCCAACTGGGCCAACTAGGACTGAACTCCTTATGTGCAGTACTGAAATGAAGTAATAGCTCCTGCTGTGTGGCATTCACATGGGATTTCTTTTTATGACACTTATTCCTGGTTTCATTCTCTTTTCACTGAAGCAGAAACATTCCCACCGATTTTGATGGTGTTAAGGTATTTAGAGCAGGCAAGAAGTTAATTAAATCAATTCAAATAACGTAGTTAAATAGAAAAGACCAAAATAACAAAATTATTTTGCCCTCTATTTTATTATTTTCCTTTTTTTTTAATCAAATGTACAGCTGTTTTCTCACCTTCTGAGCATGTTTTTAAGTGCAAGAGCAATTTTATAGGTATCTGTACTTTTTTTAACATGTTCGGCTTTTAAACATCAGTCTCCCAGACAACAACTTTATTAATAATTAGTATAAAATGTGACTATAATACTGTTCTTAACCCAGGAGAAACAGAGAACATGGATGGTACAGTGGTCTCGGATGACCTTTCACCTCTTTCTTCGGGAACAGATTTGGGTCCACAATCTCCATGGTCTCCAGAAAACAGAAAGAGTCCAAAAGGGATCAAGAAAATCTGGGGAAAGTAAGGTCATTTTTTTTTTATTCACTGTCAAATCATTTCAGCTGAGAATGAGTCTAATTCCCAGCAAAAGCTACAATTATCTATAGCAAGAATAACCTAAAATTTGGGGGAAGGAGAGAAAGCAGCTCTGGGATTGCATGGGTGTGCCCTTATGTACACGGGGGTGTAGAAAAATGGATGGGAGTGTTCACAGCGTCATGCTGGTGAAAGAAATAAGGCACTGCTGTCATCTTAATGCTATTAATTTAGCATGCCAGCAGTTTTATTAGCCATGAAAAATTAAGTTAGAGCATGTTGTTCATTACAAAAGGCACCAGGTAACAAAATAAGAGAAATCAGAAGGAACAAAAAGCAGGACACAGTTGTACTGTGTCCACTTGATCTGTTTCAGGAACAGCAGCCTTTTCCAAGTCTGGATTATTAATTGGATTGAAATCTTATGGCTGCTCTGTGGAGCTCTATTTTTTTCCTCCAGAGTTGGGTCCAGACTGAATTTCCTAGAATTTCTTCAGCTACCTCTGGAATTTGGCATTTGTGGTTTCCAGGGAGATTAGCAGAGCTGTCAGTTGTCACTGTAGTTTCCATGCAGAACAAACATTCTCTGTCACCAGCTAATAGTCCTGTCGTGGCACTCTTGTCTTGAAAGAATCAGAAGAACTCAGTCAGGTAACTTCCCTGCAGACGACCTGGGCCTGGCAGAGTTTCGGAGAGGTGGGCTCCGGGCAACAGCTGGACCTCGGTTATCCCGATCCAAGGACACCAAAGGCCAGAAGAGGTAACGGCTCCTCCTCTCCCTGGCACTGTATGTCATGTGTGGTGGTGTTAAATGTGCTGAACAGCCAAACCCTCCTCTTGGGAAATAGTTTTCCCAAGCACTTCAGTACACGTGGAATTCTACAACAGCTGGGAAGAATTTCTCTGGTAGCAAAATGATCCTGAGAATTGCCCCTGCCTACACTCCTCCAGCTGCAAGTTGCAGCACTTGCTGCTTGCTGGAGTGTCAAAAATTTCACCTTGTTAAAGAACAAGAATTGTCATCTCCTGTGGGAGTATCTGCATAATGATGAGGATTCAGCAATTCCCTTTTCTCCCTTTCCAAACAGAAAATTGGAAATTGTTATGCCCTGAAACTGTTCATAAGTTGTGGCTGGGCTGCCAAATACCCAGGACATCCCAGAACACAGCACACCAACAGATTTGCTGCAGTACTGCCTCTGGCACATGATGAGCTTTCCAATATGGACATTTATTCTTTCCTTTAAAACTCTTCCCATGTTTGTTGTGCTTTTCAGTGACCACAATGCTCCGTTTGCTCAGTGGAGCACTGAGAGAGTTTGTAACTGGCTTGAGGACTTTGGCCTGGGCCAGTACGTGATTTTTGCCCGGCAGTGGGTGACGTCAGGCCACACGCTGTTAACTGCCACACCTCAGGACATGGAAAAGGTAATCACAGTTTCTCTCAGCCTCCTGGTTCTGTACAACCAGGCCCCTCCAAACCACTGGCTCTACTTTTCTGAAATCCATAGTATCAATTTTCGTAGTTATTCATGCGAGGAAATGAGCCAGAGGTAAGGCAAACTCTTTGTTACTGGTTGTTGTTGCAGGAAATGGGAATAAAGCATCCACTGCACAGGAAGAAATTAGTTTTGGCCATTAAAGCAATAAATGCAAAACAAGATGAGAAGTCTGCACAGCTTGATCATATCTGGGTGACACGTAAGTGTTTGAACTCTTGTGGAATTGTTTGGGAAGGAATTTCTCCCACCTCTGTGAAGGGGCTGCCTTAAGCAGTTACCAAATGTCTTTTCAAAAGCACCAAGTTTCACCATAGTATAATGGAGGATTTTTGTGTTGTTCTTGGTATCCAAATATGCAGCTTGTGGTATGCTCTTCCATGGGGAACTCTGTCAGATTGCAGGGAATTAAATGGGTGGGCACAGTCTAGGAAGAGCCACATTAAGCTGCAGAAGGAATGTGCTCCATCACATGTTGTATTGTCAAATATCATGGGGGTTTGTGTGGACAAAGCTGTTTAGTAGGAATTGCTTTTGGCTGTCCTTTGGCAAGAGGGCTAAGTAGAATGAGCTACCTGAATGTCTGGCCAGACAAGAGGGGAGTAGGGCTTCATTCTCACTGATCTGGATTTGGTCTGCAGGATGGCTTGATGACATCGGCTTACCTCAGTACAAAGACCAGTTTCACGAATCCAGAGTAGATGGGAGGATGTTGCAGTACTTAACTGTGGTAAGCTACAATACTTTTTCCCTCAGTTTAACCAAATTGAACTTCAGAATAGGCAAAAACTTTTATAATTTTCCTTTGAATGTGAGCAGGTAAAGAATTTTTGCAAGACAGCAGTAGTGCCAGTAGTAACTCCTTTGTGCTGCCAAGTGCATGAAATCTATTCCTAAGGTCCATAAAATAAGTCATAGGTTAGGGCTAACTTCTGCAAAGTCCTTCTTCCAGTATCATGTAGCACACCACAATTAGAAGTAAAATTACCTGTTTTGCAGGTAACTTCTGGAGCACATTGTTCTCCACACCAAGTTAGCAACAATATTCAGTAAAGAAAAAGCAGAAAATCCAGAGATTTGTACGACTCTGCCCGCATTCACAACACACCACGAACCACAGATAGACACTGTGTTTTCTTCCCATTCCCCTGCCCAAGTCTGGATAATTAGGGCCTGGATTTGCCTTAACAGGCTACACTCCTGCCTTCATTTTTTTAGCCAGGTCTTGCTATGGTGCAATGTTTTATCAAAAGCCCCAACAAACCAACATCAGAACCCCCCAAAACTCCACCTTAAAATAACCCAACCCTCTTTGAAGCATACACTTTCATTTTACCTAAACCACAGTTAGTACACAGCAAGTTTAAACTCTTTCTTCTTGGGGCAACTGTCTGTTTTGGTGTGTGTTCTGTGCCACCTGAAAGTATCTCTCCTTCACAGAATGATCTTCTCTTCCTGAAAGTCACCAGTCAGCTGCATCACCTGAGTATTAAATGTGCCATTCATGTGCTGCATGTCAATGGCTTTAACCCCCACTGTCTACGCAGGAGACCAGTTGAGGAGGTAAGAATGTTTAAATAAATTAAGCAAGCACAAAGTACCTGGCCCCACCCGAAGGAGATAGAAAGTCAGCAGTGTACAGTGATAAAACAGAATCACTGCTCCTAGGGAATTGCACCTAAAGCAGTAGTTATGCCACTTATTAGCTGAATCTCATGCATTTGTCTTTAGAAGTTACTTGCATAGTTGGGAAAAAAGTTAATTCATCTTCCAAGAGAATGATTGGAATGATTTTTCTTTGCCTGACCTGATTTTTAATTCTGAAAATATGTGAGGTTTTTGCCTTACCTGATCAGCATAGCTTTGTCTTAGTATTAAACACTGTCAATAACACTGTTGCCAAAATGTTCCCTTTTTATATCTGTAATCTCTACTGTTGCACTATTTGGTGCAACACATGGGGGTTTCATCTGTACCAGACTTGAAAGAGGCCTTGAACAGAAAGAATCCCTTAGAGTCAGGGAAGAACAACTGCCCTTTGAGGAAGAGGAGGGAGGCTGTTTTTATCTGAACTGAGAATGCACGTTCACACACTCAGGCAGTGCAGGCTGTGGTGCCATCACCTTTTGTGGTTACTCCAACAGAACAACATCTCGCCTTCCGACGTAGTGCAGTGGTCCAACCACAGGGTGATGGAATGGCTCAGATCAGTGGACCTGGCAGAATACGCACCCAACCTTCGAGGCAGCGGAGTGCACGGGGGCCTGATTGTAAGAATTTACCATTTTACTACGTATCTACTGAAAATTGACAGGCTGTAATAGAAAAAATCTTGTATCTGATGTTTGGCAAGCAGGAGGAAACAAACACATCTGCAATATGGCAGTGTGATCAGGCCTTCTAAGGAGCCTCTTTATTGATCACACATCTTAATTTTACAAAGGAAAACTAAAATAAAAAAGGAACAGCTAAAACACTTTGTATAATCAGAGCTGCGCTGTGCACAAGTGTTTGACAGCAGTACATAAAAGGAAGCTTGAACTGTGCTGTGAGAGAATTACTGATTGATGAGGCATCACTGAGTATTTCTTTGAGTGGTTTTACCAGAACTCTGAGCCATGGTAAATAATAATTTCAAATTCACAGCAATCAGGAATCACATTTTCTTTAATTCAAAACTTTCAGAACTAGTTGCAGCTTAGTAGTATCAGAGTTCTGAAATACCATGATTCTACTGCTGAAGAATTTTTGCAAAAAATAAATAGAAGAAATCATACTAAGATTAAATGTATACTCCGAGTAGAGCAGAAAATTCTGAAAGCAAATTTGTTCAATCCAAAGGTATGGTTTGATTATAAATATAAACATGTATTTGCTCATGTTCAGTGTTTTTTCTTGGTTCCTTTAATGTATTTCCCATTCAAACCCTAGTGAGTATCATGAGTGAGATATAAAAGGTCTAATGTGAACAGATACTGGGAAATCTTCTCCTAAGCACTGTAATGGTTTAACTATTGCAAATATCTGTATAAAAAATAAATATCCTACCCTTTTTCCCAGATTCTTGAACCTCGCTTCAACGGTGACACGCTGGCCATGCTCCTGAATATCCCACCTCAAAAGACCCTCCTGCGCCGCCACCTCACCACCAATTTTAACGTGTTAATTGGGCCAGAGGCACAACAAGAAAAAAGAGAAATCATGGAGTCAGCGGCATACACACCTCTGACCACCACTGCCAAAGTTCGGGTACGTACTGCTGTCAAAAAGGAAGAATATCAGTGTCAGATTTCTCCACTGAATAATTAAGAAAATAAGGGACAAACATGGGCAAGGAGAGGTGAATTTCAGAAGGAGTGTTACATTTTCCTTAATTCTAGATACCAAAGCTTTTACTATGTATCTGTTTAAATCAGCTCCTGAAACAAGCATGCAATCTGTTCTGTCTTTTCTTAGAAAGAACACCACGTATGTGCATTTAACATCAGCTCTAACTCCTAATTTGAAAACAAATGTATTTAGTTCAGAATATATGTACTTGAAACCACCAGGGTAGAGCAGTAAATGAGAAAGAGGAGGATTTTGAATGTTTAAAGAACAACCTTACTTGTCTTATTCAAAACTACTTGTGTTGACTCCTTATTTTAGCCAAAGAAACTTGGATTTTCGCATTTCGGAAACTTAAGAAAAAAGAAGTTTGATGAATCAACAGACTACATTTGTCCTATGGATACAAACCCAGTTGCTACGAATGGTACTTCAAAAAACTATGGTGGCCATAAAGGACTCAGTCCTTTCACTGACAGGGAACTGGATCAGGTGGGACAGACAGACTGATGCCATGTTCATCTCATCCTCTCCATGCATTCCAAAGCTTGCAAATAACCAAACGTTCCCCTATAACAAACTCTTTGCTACATCCGCATGAACTCACTGAGAAAGTGTTGGCTGTGGACACTGGAAAGAGTTCCAGACTAAAAATGTTTGGGGTTTTTTGTAATCAACACCGTAATAAACTCATCCATCCTCAAGCCCTTTTTCAGGACTATGACACCTTTACACTACGAAGATTGAGGTATTTTGTCAGTCAAGGGGGTGGTTGCAGTAAACACAAGACTTTTGTACTTCTAGCTTTCCTAATCTTAGTATGGCACACTATTTTTTTCATTATCTTTATGGGCGGTTTTTAATGTAAGAAATTCATTTGGACAAATTTGTACAAAGCTATCAAGTTATATTAAAGTACAACTGGATTGTATTTTTTAACAGACAGTAACCAGAGAATCCAACTGAATTTTTCTTTTATTGTGTACAGTGGGGAGCAGTTCTGCTTAGACAATATATGTGAAAACAATGCATCAGTAATGAACAAGATTATTAATAAACCAATATTAATTCACTTTTGTTATGTAGTAGTGAAGTTGTGAATGAAACTGTCTAGACAGCATACAGATAAGTGATGAAGACTAAAAGACATCAAATTTTACTTCAACTTACTGTCGTGTAAAGGGATGTAAACCCTGAAAAATGGAGCGCTCCCGGAGCCTTGTGTGAATTTTGGCAACACACAAGAGCCAGACAGAGGCAGCTGGAGTAAACTGCCCTTTCTCCAGTGACATAGAAACATTTTAAGCCTGATAAGAGAATGGTCACAACATTGAAAAGACTAACTGTGAAGGTAATTTTTTCATTTGCATGGTTTAGTGCATCTAACATCTCATTTGTGTTCATTAGATAACAATTGTCTTTTTCAATGTACTGTTCCTTCCTAAACAGGGAGAATAGCAAACCCTGACCCCGATTTAGAAGGGATGTCCGCTTAGAGTTGTGAGGAAATGCATTAACTTTGAGCCAAGAACTTGCAATGTGCAGTTGTTCAAGCACAACAGAAATACTGGGTTTTTCTCTAGGAGCATGGTCTGTCTATTAAGCATGACTTCTGAGCATGTGGTCAATACAGGAACTCACAATGCCCTAGAACTGGTAATATTTCTAAGCAAAAAGCAGTAGGACTGTATCAAGGACTTGGACTTCTTGCCTGGGAAAAGAAGCCTACTAGAAGTGGTGTCAAACCATGTGGAGAATATTACTTTTCACTGACAGTATCAGTTTAAGCTTTTTCTTCTTGCTTGTGAATTAGAGGCCAAGTTTCATGGAATCAATCTTTCTTAATCAGAATACACTCTTAAATTCATTTTCCACATACCTTGTAGCATGGAGGCATTTTTGTCAAGGTGTAGAATCTTAGCTTTTAAACTTATCCCACCTTCATTGGTCTGGGCACATATCCCTTCCAAGGCTGCATGTAGAGTGAATAAAATTGCACATACTGTCTGATTTGACCTCTAGTTCCTGACTGCTTTTACAGATGGAACACTCAGAAGGCACAGTAATGCAAATAGGGGCTCTTTCCCAAGGCATAACCCACCTTACGGTATGTACTCGTTCCTCTCTTGTTCTAAAGTCACAAATGTGTTCTGCTAGAACCCCCTGCAAATTGGTCATTGATGGTGGTAATTAAGTGGCTGTTATTGTTAAATAGCTCTTTACAGCCTGGTGGGACATTCAATTAAATAAAACCATAAGCTGCTTTTAAATTGCTCTAGAAATTAAATTTCATTTAGACCTCTTTAAGTTTCCATGAACTGTGCTGTCTCTTTGACATGACAGATATTCATCCCCTTAAATGAAAACAATTCCTCAAAGATTTTGCAGGTAACCACCACCTCAGTCACAGCAAAGGCTAGGAACGAGGCACAGACTTCCAAATTTACATGAACTAAAACTACATGGAAAACAACAACCAAAAAAACCACTTACTCTTGCTTCCTCATTCCATAAAAGCTAATTTATTAAAAAATAAAAATAAGTGACTGAAGGACATAATGAAGAATTGTATAACATAGCTGAGTCACGTGCCACACACAAAATCTCTAAGAATTTCCCCAAGCAAAAAAAGTTTATTTCCAGCTGTATTGAAGAAATTCCTTAAGATTTTGTGTGGTTCTCACCCCCTCTGTTGTGAGCCTGATCTCATTGCAGCTGGGTCTCTGTGAGCACAGGCCTCTCACTGACCACGCTCATCTTTCCCATCTTGTTTTCTTCAGACGCTGCTAAGCCAGGACGAAATGCTGAATGACAGCAGGTTTTTAACACCTACCTTTGAAGACTGGAGATGATGCTTCAGCGTGACCAAGACCACTACTCATACCTCATGCCTGTCAGGAGGGGCCAGGAGCAGCTGGATGCCGTGGCACAGGAAAGCTTTACCTCTTTTGTGCCACTGAGACCTCCCAGGTAGTATTTCCTATTGTCAGTGTAGCCACACATT
Source organism: Pardalotus punctatus (assembly GCA_013400915.1). Lineage (NCBI taxonomy): Eukaryota > Metazoa > Chordata > Aves > Passeriformes > Pardalotidae > Pardalotus > Pardalotus punctatus. The sequence goes on from VZTX01010188.1 coordinate 90,052, forward strand.
ACAGGTAACTCTCCTCTGTGCTGTTTTTCCACATAATGTCATATGAAACAGGTGTTGGGAGAGGAGTGGGACTCAGATCCAGAGTCTGGAAAGCCAAGACTGGCAGTGTTTTATCCTTTTATTCAGTTGTCTTTTACATGGTATGTTGATGTACTGTTACATGAAAGATCTTTTGTAATTTTTTATTTTTATAATTAACTTGTAGTGCAGGAATCATGAATACATTATTGTACCAGGGGGCTAATCAGAGCTACCTGGAAATCAGATGGAGTCTGGTGAGTGCAGCAGTAATGGCTCACTCACTACTCCTGTGGGCTTGCCAGACTGGTCCCCATAAAGGATTTCAATCTCTCCTCCCTTTCACTAGCACATGTCCTGCCCTTTTTTTATCTAAGTCAGTGCACTGGAAGATGGGAAGAATGGAACATAATACTGTCCAACAAGCCCTTGCTTTTATTAGGAGGACAAGCTACCATGTTCACAAATCTTCACCTAAGGCAAAAACAACCACAACAGGAAATTGTAACTCCGAGATTACCAGGAAAGTACCAGACTAAAACAAAGATTTATTACCTTAAAACACCTGAAAAATTAAATCTTTTGCTGTTGAACTGGGCTAGACAGGTCTGTATCAGAGGGAATAGGGCCTCTCACTTTTTGAGGGGCAAAGGGTGAAACTGTCATCTTGACAGCAGCAATTACTTGTAGCATCTGTTTACAGGTAGATCTGTATTAATGAGCTATTAACAAGCTCTCTTAGTAAACAGGGAAATGCCAGAAAAAAAGTTTCCTTAATTGTAAGGAAAAGTACTTTGTACGGCGCTGGTCTGCATTCCTCTCTCCTTGCTGGCTGCAGGGTTTTGCTTTAGTCTAACATAGCCTGAGGGCAGGTCACTCCCAGCCACAACCCTCCCAAATAAAGAGGGAACCTCCAGAGCTGTCCAGAGGATGCAGCAAGGGCTCTTTGAGAGCTACCTGTGGCCCTTTTTACAGGTGCTCTAACCTAGCCTCACTCCATGAGTCTCTCGTGACAGACCCTGGACTGTATGGTCAGGGAGAAGAAGCTAAACACATGATTTTACTGCCCAAAATGGTAAAAGCAAGGCAAATTCATTTCATACATTGAAAAATGAAAAAAGGAAAATCCAGAAGAATGAGAAGGAAGTCTACACATCAGCAAACTACAAATGTTTAATAAAAGGTATTAAATGTACCAGTCTGGCAAAGCAGTCAGTGCTAGTGACCAGCTCAGGCACCATGGGCATTTGAAATACTTTGTCAGGTCAATTAGCTAACAGACTAATTACAGCACTGCAAATGGGATAGGCTGCTCCAGCAGCCCCGGGATATTCCAAACACATCTTCCTATTTCTTTCAATGCTGTATTTATAACTCATTGTGTTGTTGTGCTAACTTGGCTGTGAATAGTCAGATCTACAAAACAATTGATTCTTTTTTTAAATATATGCAGCAAGGAATCCTAATTAGCATAACACTGGTATTAAATGCTTATTTTTTTTTTACTGTTATGAATAAATTCTGAATGTTCCCCTCTCTCTTGCTGACCGTGGAATGATTTAACCCAAATACATGTGGATGACCTCTTATCTTAATATTTTTTTCCCTCAGAATTAATGTTTTATACTAACTTAAGAGGTCAGACTAAGTAACTTCCACACAACTCAAGATGATGTCTCAATTTCTTAGTATTAAAACACACAAGGTGTAATTATGAAGGTATAAACCATAAAAACTACATAAAGGGGTTAAAAAACCCCCCCACACAAAAATGCTGCATAGTTACAAATCAACTGTTCCTGTAAAAAAATATGCAGTACTTACAAAAAAGGTATCAGGTGACATCAATGTTAATAAGCAAATGTACTGCTCTTGGGATAGCCAAGTTTGTCCAGGTTGGGCTGACAGGCAAACTGAATCATTGGAGGGGGGCCACACATGAGAATGAGGGTCTCATTGCCAGGGGGAGGCAGGTGGGCTTTCATCATGTCTGCAGTGACAAAGCCAGAGCTGTACTTCCAGTCTGCAACAAAGAAATTAATTCAATTAGCTTGGATCTCTGTACAGGCTGAAACCTTTTTGAACTTCATTAAGTAGCTGAAGAATCAAGTTATGGCACCATCATTGCAAGCCAGGAGAGGGTTAAATGTCTCACTCAGCTTAAACCTAGTGATCCCCTTCCAGCAGGACAACAAGCATGTAGATAACAAGGATCTGGCTGATAAGACATGAAAGTTTATGAATAAATTGTAAGATTTAGAAGAAATGAGCAGGTAGGAATATAAAGGAAGAATGAAGCAGCTTTTCCAGTGAAGAGGGGTCACCCAGTGGCAGGGAGAGGTATTGAGATCAGTACCACATTTTTCCAGTTTTTTTTTAAAGAGATTGAGTAGTGAGGTGACAGAGTTCAATGATAACCAAAGTTCTGCCATGCAGTTTAGTGATAAGAGAAAAAAAATTAAAAGAGGAAATAAATGCTAAATTATTTCAAGCAGTATTATTGAATGCATCTGCCATTTGAAGTGAGCCAAGTAGGAAAATGATGCCTTAATCTATACACATGGCAGCTCTGTTTCACCAGAATCTAATCTAGAGCTGCTGCAAAACAAAGATGTGCACAGGTATTAAACAATTTAATGTCAACAAAATGCTACCATAACCTGATTTGGGAGATAGCCCAAAAAAGAGCTGAACTTGTGATGAAAATGACCAAAAACTGAAACACATGAAAAGATCTGCTCAGTAGCATGTCTGACCCAGCTGAGGTTAATTATGAGTTCCCACTTTTTAAGACCCACCTGCTTTAGATCCCTTTTTAAAACAGGGTGTGGGGTAAGGTTTGTTTCTGAGGAGTTTAAAAGTGTAAGACAAGAACATTTGATGTTACTCTGATGTCCCCTTGAGCAAGAGTGAAGCTCTGACTGTTGTACAGGGATGAGCAAAGGCATTTCCATGTGCCCCTACCTTTTGGAGGTCTGTCCAGTGTGTACCACAGCACAAACTGCTCAGGATGCCTCTTGGCAAGGTCTTCTAGCTCAGCTCTCAGCAATATATCATTTTCTGTCTGCAAAACAAGAGTGCTGTTTAGCTCCAAACGATCCCAGGAACCCTCTGATAGGAGCTCATCTGCCATTCACAATAAATGCAATGATAAACCATGCAAATCAAGAAAGTGATTTGTTTTTTCCCCCTTCCATGATAGCTATTATCATTTCAGGCTTCTGTAAATTGAGATTAAGAACAACAAACTGTGAGACTTAGCAGCCATCTAAACACAGTCCTAAAGATGGCAATTAGAACAACTTTTTAATTCAGGCTGAAACTACAATGAGGTGGATTTGTCCCTGACCCTGGCAAATTTGTCCCTGGACCAGCACGAAGGTTAACTGTACAAACAGATTAGCAGAAACAAATCCTGTTTCCTTGAAGTCACTGAAGGAGTAAGATGAGCAGAGAGATCAGGATCTGGCCACAGTATTTATTCCCTAATGTAGGAATTAAATGAAACTATAAGAAGACACCTAAGTATGAAAGAGTATGGAACATGTGCCACCAGTTTAAAAAGCTCAGAGGCCAGCAAAAACAAATGGGCCATTAAAGCAGAACTAACAGATGGGTCAGAATACTCACCTGATTAGCAAAAAGAAGGTAACACTTCGTGGAGTCCTTAGGATCATTTGTGATCTGACGGATCAGCTGCAACATAGGAGTTATTCCTGTTAAAAAACAGAATTGTTATAAAAAGGGTGTTTCTTTCTATGGCTGCAGTTTCAGTATTAATGCTGCCTTCCTTCAGTCTTCAATGGGAGCTCAGTTTGCACAGGGCTACACATCTCTACATTTCTAATCCACACCAAATGCAGAGGTGGGGGACTTCTATTATTACAAATCGTTAAAAAAAAAAAACAACCACAATTCTTGTATGCAGGGCTTTTCTCTTCAGCATTCTCTATCACATTTTTTCCCTCAAGACATTCTCCTAAAATACTTTTTGTCACTGATGAAGCGAGTTTGGAGGTCACAAGGTAAATCAACATTCAAATTCTCAGCTTGCTACTCTCCAGGACTGAACTCCAGCCACTGGAATGCCTTCAGTGTTGCTACCATGAAAAGAAATGCAGGTGTAAGTATTCTGCTGCTGAGGTACAGTGATACTCCTGACACACATCCATAAAGACATTTTCACTCTCTAGACACTCCATATGATGGGTTTTACCTGTTCCTCCAGCTATCATCCCAAGGTGCTTTGCAAACCTTTTTTCTGCTTCAGACTTCTTATTAGGCTTGATAAGAAAGGCACCTAGAAGAAATATTCAAAACTTATCAGTACATTAGCTTCCAAACAAACATGGGTACAAGTTCCATGGGAATGAATTATTACAGACAATCAAATAATTAAGATTAACCTTCTGGAAATCCCTGGCTTCATCTGAGATATAACAGATTCATCAGGAGATTGCTGATCACAGGAGGTCGGGATCCAGAGAAGTGCTGAGCACTCTGAGGTGAGACTTAAGTGCACAACTCCTCTCAGTTGAGATCAGTGCAAAATCTTTCACTTGTATCCTACAAGAGGATTACTCCTCTGAGTTTATTTCCTCACAGTCAACTTAGACCTGGTTTAATTATGAAATGTAGCTGGCTCTCAGGCAGCTGGTTATTCAGTAACAGCACTGAGATTTTTAGTGGGTATTTCAGGGCACAACCTTAAAAAGTATCTGGAGCATCTCCCTCCATATGTATAGCTGAGGTATTTCCAGTACAAACTTCTCAGTCATACAATGCAATAGTAATTTTTTCAGATGTATCGTGTCCCAGGAGTGAGACAATTATCACTTTTTCCTCACACAAAGTAAACACAAAGTACTCTTTCTCATCATATCAACTCTGACAGGCTCTGACAGTTCAAGTCTAGAAAAAGTAAATTTTCTCTTTTCCATTAAAAAAATTAAAAATTCTCTAAATGTTCTCAAGTTTTATAAAACACCTCTGAAAATAACAAATGCAAGCTACTCCCTTTTGCTCTCCCACCTTTGTGTCACAGTACCTGCTCCCTTATATACAAGGAGTCCATTTGGCCCTCTGAAATCAATGGTATCTCCAATCTTCATCTTATCCAGATACTGGGACATCTTCCCACCTTCTGGAAACTTGGGGTTCACATTTTTGTGGTAGACCTGTGAAAACAAATCACTTGCATGTTATCAACCACTAACTTTCCTGCACACAGTATTACAAACTGTAGGACACAATATTGCAGGTCTGAAATTCAGCACCTGAGAAGGAAATCGAGGCAATTCTTTGCTCTCAGTGATCTCTTGAGCCTTGCAACAGGAAGCAGGCAAAATAAGTAAAATGTGCTGTTGGGCACATGTCCCTCTGCTCCCTGCAAAGAGCCAGGACAGCAGGAATGGGTGGCAGGCAGATTATGTGCTGGTGCCCTCATTTCACAATTGCCTTATGTCACCCCATTTTTGTAGCTGCTCCTTCTCAAAATAGCATTGCTGCAACTTTTCCTTCTAAAACCATCCCAGACACTCAGCCACACAACAGCTTTTTCAGCTTTCAAAGCACATAAGAAGCATTAAGTAGTTCATAACAATTCACCACACTTGTAACATGAAGAACTGAGCATGGGGGAAAAAAAAAAAATTAAAAAAAAAAAAAGCCCAGATTTTTGCCTAAGGACAAACTCTATCATAGAAAAGGATTAGGAAATCCAGAAGTCCTGGGATCAGATAATCCTGCATCCCCTAGCTTAAAGGATTTCCCTTGTTTGACTTGTTTTCAGCTTAGAGCTGTTAGCAGTAAGCCTTGGCAGCAGCATAGGCATCTTGAGGGAGAGAGATCAGTATCCATGCATTGCCAAATAAAAGATATTAGAGAAGTTCCTGAAGTATTGCCAGGGAAGTGATTCTCCTCTCCATCTATGCTACCTCTGCTATCCCTCAGTGCCACACAGCAGATACACAGGATACAACTTACTATTCAAGGGCAATGTGAAATAAGTTGGTTGCCATGCAGTCACCCCACTTGAAAAAGATGAGATCGGATGAAAATGAAATTTAATGAAACTTGAATAAGATGGAGTTTGATGACTAAATCAAAACAAACCATTTCACTAAAATGAAGCACTTGCATTCCTTCCAGTTAGCAACTTACCTATATTAAAGGAAAACAAAACTTACCTTTATAATTAAATCAACATAACCTTTTGTCTCATCACTGGAAATGGGGGTATAGGCTCGAATCACCAGATTACCATCGATTTTTGCAGAAAGGTAAACATGTTGGCCTAGGGAGAAAGAATTACAATCTGATTTTTTTTTTCACCCCCAGAGGACAAGAGAGAAAGGCAGGTATTGTAACCCACTACACATGCAATGACAGAGAATATAGATAGATATATATATATATATATGTAATACCATATAAATGCTGTATGAAACGTGCAGTTTCTTCTATTTTTTCAGCACAGGAATTATCCCAGGAAGTAATACGGCCCATACAGTTTCAGGATCTTATTCCTAAATTCTTAGGAATGAAATCTGGATAAACACAAGCACTGCACTGCAGGGCACATCTCAGCTGGTTTATCATTTGTCTAGTTAATTCAGACAGTTCTATTACTCTTTCCCATACAAGCCAGACAAGAATTAGGAGAAAGAAAGCCACCCTTAACAGGCAGCATGCAAGGACATGCTCACAGCATGGAATGGGACGACCCTGACACCTGCCATACAGCACAGGGAATGCCAAACTGCGCAGAACAAACAGGGCTACTTCTGCCATATCTGCAAATCAGAAAGACTTTCCCCTGCAGAGATTATCATTGTTTCAAGGTCCAAGGTTCAGTGCTATCAGTGTTCCAGGGCACAAGAAAGAAGGACAATCCTAGGCTGAAATTCATGCTACAGAACTCCATATAAAATCGTATGGAAATGTGTGTAATTCAAAGGTAAGTGCAAGCCCAGAAAAGGCTCTGAATATTTCAGCATCTTCTACATACAGCAGCTGCATTTTCCCCAGTAGTTACAAGCTACCCAGGCAGCAGAGTTGTCCTCTTTCTCATTAACAAGCATGACTGTAATTGCCAAAAGCATGAGGGCAATTGCCAATAGACTGAGTAGCACAGATGGAAGTAGAATGCAAATAAGAAATATGAAAAAGCTTTGGCAGGTACCACTCTTGCTTATATCCTGACTGGTGATGAATTCCATGAGGCTCAGCTCAGTTTCCCTGCTCCATTTCTAAACTACACCACACAACTGAACACTAGCAGGACAAAGCACTCACAAAAGATCAGAAACAACCCCTTGGGAAAACTGACATTTCTCTCTCAGACAGCAGCATTCAGATGAAGCTTTTAACTCCTTGCTTTGCTGAGCCTTAAATTCACAAACAGAAGTCCAAGAACTATGAGAAACCAGAAATAAAAGTAATTGTTTCCAGCACTTACCTACAGGTAATCCTAATATATGATTCCTTGAAGGTAGCCCAAATCTGAATTTCTTAGTATCATGACTGATTTCCTAAAAAACAAATTTAAAACGAAGTCAATATCACAACTGCTTTGAATTTCAAACTCTGCCCAACACGGTATGCTTTAGTAAGCCTGCTCTTTATTAGCGTGCAAGCCAAATACCAGGAAAGGACATAGAAACGGCTTTGAAAAATAAAGTTTTTAAATAAAGCAGAAGTTTTAGAAGCAGCTTTCTCCTGTTTAATTCCACAAGGAGTGTCTTTCGCCTGCCTGCACAATCCCTACAGCACCTTTACACAGATAAAATCTGTGCCCAAGGCCAGTGAGCTCATACCATGCCTGTGGCCAAAGATCAGGCAAGACCGGGCCTGCAGAATCGCAGGATGCCGGGCTTGCTTCTCATGGTACACCCAGAACAGAAGAGAGGGAGAAACAGGCAGGATTTAAACCTGCAAAGCAACGAGTCTCCCCTCGGGAAACAACAGACCGCAGTGTGGCATAAAGGCTTTCACGCATCCTGCTCTTCACCGGGAGCATCACAGGGCGGCTGCGGGGGTCCCAGCTACCCTTGGAGGGCTCTGTGTCCTGCTCTGGGGACTCGATCCCTGGGGCAGCCCACGGCTAAGAGCCCCCCACACCTCCCGACAGCCCCACAGCCCTCAGAGCCCCCGGCCGATGGAGCCACAGCCCTGAGCGCCCCGGTCACCTCCTTGTCCAGCAGCCGCAGCGGGTACTTGGCGAGCGGGTCCTGCAGGGTGACGGGGCCGCTCGGCCTCCGCGCCGTCCCTCGCAGCAACAGCAGCAGCAGGGCGGACGCCGCCACCACGGCCACGGCGATGGCCACAGGCGCTCCCTGTGAGGGGAAGAAGGGCAAGCCGTGAGGGCACGGCAGCCGTGAGGGCACGGCAGCCGTGAGGGCACGGCAGCCGTGAGGGCACGGCAGCCGTGAGGGCACGGCAGCCGTGAGGGCACGGCCCAACCCAGCCCCAGCCTCCCGCCCGGCCCCTCACCGCCAGTGCCTCCATGGCTGCCCCTCGCCCGCTGTTCCCGCCGCGCCTGCCCCGCTCAGCCCCGGCCGCGCAGCTCCCGCCTCGGGTCCCGCCTCAGGTTCCGCCTCCCGGTTCCTCCTCCCGGTCCCATCTCCCGATCCCACCTTCCGATCCCATTTCCCGGCCCCACCTCCCGGTCCCTCCGCAGGTCCGGCCTGGACGCAGGCATCTGCTGGGAGCCCCGCTCCGCCCTCAGCCCGGGCGGGTCCGGCTGCCCCGGGAGCCGAAGTGTTGATTTCACAGAATCGGTCAGGTTGGAAAAGACCTCTGAGATAATCGAGCCCGAGCTTTGACCGGACACCACCGTGTCACCCAGACCATGGCACTGAGTGCCATGTCCAGTTGTTCCTTAAGCATCTCCAGGGACCGAGACTCCACCAGCTCCCTGAGAGCCCGTTCCGATGCTTAACAGCCCTTTCTGTGAAGAAAAAGAAAGGGAGGGCCACCACGTCGAACTAGCTACTTCAGATGAAGAAATAGCAATATTTCTTGTACACCCCTTACATGGCAATAAACGGATTCCTAAATGAGGAAAAAACCTGTCCTTATGCCACTTCTCAAAAAGCAAAAGGGAAACAATGCTGGGGAAATACTGGGAAGATCCAATGAGGAGGGGATTATCGTGTCCTTTTGGCAGACCTACAGCGGAAGGGGAGGCAGGAAAGGCAGGGCAGTATCTCCAGGCAGAGGAGCACAGAGAGAGCACGACCCCATCAGGACACCAGTCCAGAGTTAACCAGGACAACTCCGGTCACGGATCCTCACGTTAACCAGGGGGCGGAGAAGATATTTTTGGAATAGATTTTTATCCAAGTAGTTAGCACAGTGCCAATGAACAATGCAATGATCCTTTATCTGCTTCCGTATTGCATTTTAAAGAAGATATTTTTACTTAGAAACCTTTTTCTGTTGGCATGTATCTAGATTTTAAGCACGCTGAGCATACGAAACATCCTCAGCATTCAGGCATATTACTAGTGTCTTGCCTTTTGACTGTAGGGTTTAGGAAAGCCTCATTAAATGTAAAGAGTTCAAAAGGTCTCATACAAATTGTAAAAACTAAAGTAAAATCCCAATATATGAAACAATACATTGAATGTAATAAAGTAATTTTTTTTACCTTTTTTTACCTTTTTTTTAAAACTTTTTTTAGAATGAGATTTCATTTGCATCACAAAAGAGTTCATATTATTGCTAAATTATACTGGCATCTTGCAAGAGGCTACAAAGACACAACCAAAAAAAGCAAGACTAGGCTCCCTGTAAAATCACACTAGGAGAAACACAAAAGGTCAACATCAAGCAGCCAAGCAAAAAGTAAGCGGCCTAACAATCAAATCAAACCCAGATATTTTAAGACAGCATTTAAGACAGGACTTTTCATAAGGGATACCGATTTATCAGCATATAACCACTGTCCTCAATATCAGCGCTGCTGATACCACCTGTAGTTCTCCCCCCACTTTTTACTTTTCTGAATGCATCACTTTAAATCCTTGTCTTAAATTAATAAACAGATAAACACCTTGTTCCTGATAAGCAAAACAGGATAGCAACCAAGAGAAAATACATGTCTCCTCCCATCCTAAACTGATAGTCAGCTAATGGCAACTTCCACCATAACTAAACATTAACAGACTTCTGTAACAAAAATTTCAAAAGGATCTTTTCCCTCCATTCCTCTCTGAAGATCTCTTCAGAGAGCTTATCAAAGATAGAACGAGCATACTCCATCAATAATGTAACACAGTTGTGGATCTGAATCACTGAATCTGGTCTTATCCATAGTCCCTCCACTATTAAGTATTTTCACAGCTTCACAGAAAACTCATGCTCAGTATTTTGTGGGCTTTTGCCTCAAACTTTACACTAAAGAGAAGAAAGTGGTGAAATATGTTTACCTTATTCATTTGAGAATAAAGGCAGTGAGATTATTTTTCCCCAGCTACAGAATAAAATTAAAGGTTTAAAAAAACCCAAAGAACAGAAGTTCAAAACAAATATAATAAAAAAGGAGGGTTACTGGCATCACATACTTGTACAAGAAAAACTCTCTAAAGATTTTTACCATCAATATCAACAGAAACTAAATGAGATATCTCACTTTCTAGTTATTATCTGGACCACTGAGTCAAAGGAAGATTATACTTGTGCCACCTGTTGTACTATCCTACTGATCTAGTTTTAGACACTGCAAAGCTAATTGGACCCTGTCACCACAGATTTTTTTTGTAAGCAGCCTTTTGGACGTTAAACAAATCGCTGTTTACAAGTTAATGCATAGATAAATTAGGATAGCTGTCAGTTCCTGCATGGTGCCAAAGGCCCTTGGCCTGTAACGCCTGTCTTTTCAAACACTTCTATCTGTTTAAACAACATGCAATTTGTAAAACCAGAAACTGCATTGAAAATATCCTGCAGTATTTTTGTCGTCTCCAGCACTACATTGAAGGACATGCGCTTGGCATACGTGGCTTATTTTCCTTCTTTTTCCTTCTAAAATGGACTAACAGAGTGTCAGAAGCCTGCAGGCAACTTGTGTGTGCTCCAACACACATGTAAAGCCAGTCTCAGTTCAGGTAAATCAGCAGTAAATTCACCAGGACAAGTATCAGCTTCTCATTGATCATGAACTGAGATGCTCCCACCAAATTTTGTTTTCAAAGGCAAATGTGCTTTGAAAGTGTTTTACAATGGGATCCATCAGGCCTGTTCCTTTGACAGTCACATGATGGAAATGGGGAGATCTGAAAAAAGAAGAAAAAATAATACAGGGTCAACTTTGCAAAGATCATCAATAAAGACAGGCTGTAAAGTTGTCGAAGTGACTCCGCTGGATCACGTGTCAGCTCATGCTTCTCTACTTCCTCCCAACCCTGAGACATGAAGCTGCAAAGCCATGGTAAGGAAATCTTTCATCCACACAAGAAATGCAGTGGGAAGTGGAATAATAATAATATAGCTGGAAGAAGTAAGATTTTCAGAAGTTACTGCTGATTTAAATTTGTCTTCTTCTGGGCATTCAGCTAGGGATATTTAAACAGCCAAGATCTCAGAAGTGCTGGACATCCAAACATGAATATGACACCTTGGAAAATACCTCAAATTGAGCATCTAACAATAGCAAAAGGATTAATTTAATTTCTTTTTTATACATACCACTACTATTTATATTCTTCTTGATCCAGTCAATAAAAAACCCAACATTGGTGTATACTCCTGGGTAGTTCTTCCTTCCGCATCCCAAGCCCCAGCTAGTAATTCCATAAAGGGTGTAAAATCCCGGGTTGTCTTCTGAAGGACAAACTAATGGGCCACCAGAATCACCCTGCACAAGGACAGAGAAACCTTGTCTTGAGCCAACATCATTCCTGCTGTTTTTAAAATATCAGTTCAGCAAGGAGACGTCCCAGCTGCTCGCGTGCTTGGGGGTTTTTAAAGGCAGAAAAAGACACAGCCTTTCTCCAAGGGAAGGAACTCTTTTTGCAATATGAATAATTAAAATTCTACTGCTAAGGAATCTTTCACTGTAAATCACCAAAGCCTGTCTTCAAGAAAACAGCTTTGTGAGGTTTTACACTTCCCTTTCTAGAACCCACATGGCCATATCCCAAGGGTGATGCAACTTACTGTGCATGAGTCCTTTCCTTCTTCCAGAGGGAATCCTGCACAGATCATCCTCTGGGTCACTTTCTTGGGAAGGTTTATGTAATGACTCTGGCATATGTCAAGTGCCAGGATGGGGACTTCCAGCTGCTGCAGTTTTTTCCCCTTTTCTCTGTCTTGAATTAAAACACATCAACCAGTAGAGGCATGGATTAGTGGTTCCAGAAGGAAGCCTTACTCCTCCCCTTTTCAAATGGTCTCAATCTGCATTATCTGATTTCTCTCCTCCCATCCATGTCCCTTCGTGTCTGATCTTATACAAGTGAAAACTTTTAACAAGTCTGTTCTCCAAAAACTAATGTATAGACAGAAGGACTGTTCCAACACCGAATGTGGTATTTAGAATGCAGCTACAACAAGCCCAACCTTCAAAGCAGCAAAGACTGCATACCTGCTTTGGGTGCACCCCACCCTGTGACCACACACATCCTCGAGGGCTGCAGCACCTCCTCCTCAGCAGGGAGGCACACTGGGAGCACGGAGGGATTGAATTCCAAGGGCTCAGCCATTTGCAGTAAGGCAATGTCAGAGTCCAGAGTGGTCTCATTGAAACTTGGGTGTATAATGTACTGCTTCACTGACCTTTCCTAGGAAAGCAAAGACATAGACATTTTCTGAATTACTTGGGAATGTGAGGCTTTAAGTAACTTTAGTTTTATAAATTTTCAGGCCAGATACCAGATGCCTTTAGAGGAGGACACATTTAAAAGTAGCTGCTGAAGACACCAGCTTCTTTATATTAAGAAGTCAAGATTATGCATCTGTGACATGGAACAGGGAACATGCAGAAAACTCCATCCAGCAAGAGGGTCTTGGAAAAACATTTATCCAGTGGGAGCAAAGTGGCAGCTTGTGCCCCAATTCTTTCTGCCTTGGTGACAGTCACCAGTGCATACAGAGACAACACACTTTTCACTCCCACATCCTCCAGGATTCTGAGCTTTAGAGCTCTGTGAAGGCACACACCTGTGTTGATAGTCACACAAAGCTGTTGTGTAAATGCAGATTAGGATCAGTATGCAGGCTGTTAGATCGCTGCCTCATGGACAATTTGGGAATTGCATTTACATTAAAAACTATTTTGAAACATTGATTTGTATTTCATTACTAAGCAGAGCACACAGTACCTGTCTGTACTCTTGCTCTGTAAGATCATGAATTCCTGTAACCACCGTCCAAAAGTCTCTGTATGCTTCCCTAACGGAAAAAAAAGTTCATTGTCAGGTTGATATAAGAGTATTCTTGAAAGCCGTGAATCTTAAAACCTACTGTGTTCCTAATATGTGTGTGTGGAGCAGAAGAATCCAGTGCCAGTGTAAGCAGGGGTAACCAAAACTGTGCCAACCACCCTGGACAGAACCACAGGCCACAGAGAACCATGCAATTACAGATGTTCCCAGGGAAGGGTTCATCCCAGTGCACTCACCTGGATTTAAGGCAGTGGGCAGCTGTGACAACCCATTCTTTGGCAAGAACTGCTCCCCCACAGATGAGCTCATCTGCAATTTGCACACTGGCCTGCCAAGGCCACGAGTATGGTACAGCTTCCTCACCTCCAATTATCCTGCTGAAGATGAACCTGGGCTGATTTGAAGGCATTCCACAAATATCCTCTGAAACAGAAAGCTCTGATGTTCCAAGAAGCCTTTATAGGTTAAGATTTGGAGAAGGAAACAACATTCCATTTAAAGGCTATCCGACAGCTTCTCAAGCTGCACCTCCCCCTTTTTTGCTAAATCTTCCAACTTACCTCATTGCAAAGGATCCAAAAGTTTAGACCAACATGAGATGATCTCAGCAAAAACAGAGCTTCACCATGATGAAAGCTAGCATTCACCTTCCAAAATTTTAGCCTCAAACCTACAATGAACATGGACTTATCCTGTTCTCCATAGAGTACTCGGGGGAAAAATGGCAGCTCCAAAATGCTGGTTATTATGTGCAATTGCCCTGTAGTCTTTGCAATTGTTTTGACCAAAGGATGTAAGTGTAAACTGACACACAAACTGAATTGTTATTGAATTGCTGTATGTGACTTAACAAGATGAAAGAAACAAGAAAAATTCAGTTCTGCTAAAGCCAAAGCATGTAAATGTCACTATGCATCTCTTTATTTCCTCCAAATATCTTACTGAAAAAATCTGGGCCAACTGCAACCATTAAATATTTGGAGAATTTATAGTCCAAAAGGTACTCTCTATTCCCAGGAAGGAAGTACAGCTCAGACTGCCTTACCTGTTGCAACCTGTATTTCTTCTTCAGTCATATCCATACTTATAAAGTCTTCTTCAATAGTTGAATTCAAAGTATCTAAATCCAGCAAATGAGAGTGGTGAGTGTGTTAGCAGGATGTCTTGAGTAATACTTGTATTATAGAATCACTTTAGTTTCCTTATTTATTTTTGTAGCAGAAATAGATTCCTGTTGTATATTACATCAGTAGTAAAGTGCTATTTAAATTGCACCACAACCAAAACTCTCAGGTTTTGCACACACCCATTGTTTGTCTTCACCATTCATTAGGCCTTAGTTTAATGCCTTAAGAGGTTCACAATCCTTTTTTTTTTTCACTGAAACAATATGTTAGATCAGAATCTCCTAGAGCAAAATAATTCTGAGCAGCAATTCACTGAGGAGCCCTTTGTGCTGCCTCAAGGAGGCATTTTCCCAAGTCACTTCTATTACCTGTTACATGAACAAAGGAGACTGTAGCTCTGAATCCTCCAAAGGTCTCTGTTTCATCAGAGTGAAAGACAACCACCATCACAGCAGAGAAGCTTAGAACAGGTGCTGGTAGGGCAAACCCACAAGATTTAGCTAAAAATGAGAAAGCAAAGGCTGGCTATAAATTAACAGGTACTTTGTAATCCTTCTCCATTTAACAGTGGGTGCACAATATTCTGTATATTCCAGCTCTCACACAGGAATGTAGAAATGACCATGACCAAGAGATAAGCAGACTGAGGCTGAGGGACTGCTCTATTATTCCTGGCAGCCTGTCCTGTTCAGTAATTATCTCATTGAAACAAGGAGTCTCTGGCATTATTTCACAACAGTCTGTTGCAGCACCCACACTCACAGGTTGCCATTACACATTAAACACCCCAGATACCCGATTTTCCCTAATCTAAGAACCAGCTTCAAGCAAGTACTGAAAAGAAGTTTTTTGGGATAGGCTTTCCTCTCATTTAATATAAGCCAAGTGGCAAGAATTACATGAATGCTGCTCTGGAGTGAAGAATAGCTGGATTTTGAAAAGATGTCTTGGGTGCTTTGTGTGTGATCATTTTTATAACCCCAAATTACTGTGCTATGCCCTTTTCTTCATTTACATGCATTCAGAACTGCATTTCACACAATTTAAACACAAAAAGATGGTTCTCTTCAATATGGCTTTGTCTCTGTTACTTGAAAATAATTGGCAATACCTGCAAGCATTTTTCAAGGTACTCAAACTAGTACCTGTAACATCACATGATACTCTAGAACTTGATTTTAGGCTGGACAACAGAGCTAGTGAAAGTCATGAAAGAAATAGATCACCGTCAGGATAAAAAAATCAAAAGTCAAACCGATTTCCTCTACTTTTCCCACATCTTCGTACACAGTCACTGCATCATAGGAGCAATCTTCACTCTCTTCTACTTCAAAAGACTGGTATGTAAGCTTGAAATAAAAAAATGGAAGAGTGAACCTTGTTGCAAGAGTCAGATAGAAAAAATTCAAAGATCTACAGGGTCTTTAGTATTCTGAGTGATGCCTGCAAGGTTTGGTTTCTGTGACATTCAGACCTTTCACAGGTGATACATAAATGTTAAATTTGCTAGAAGAATCTGTTGTGATAAAATTTAAACCAAGAAATCCTATTTTACCATAACCTAAAGGACAAATCCAAACCTATCTGTCTTTTGGGATGGAAAGTGACTCTTCTTAACTGCATCCAGCAGCATTTTTCACACTCATATTGCTTGATGGTGTTTGTCCTTAGCTGCATAACTTCTTGTTAACTCAGTGATGCCCACTTCCATCCTGCAGACACAAGAAGGGTTCATGTTATACCTTGACCACGTGGTCCTCTGGAGCACAGATAATCCACTGACAGTCTGCCATGTTGCTGTAGTTCTCTGGGTGGTGCACACTCTCTAACACTCCTTCTTCAAAAAGGACAGCTAGGGACTCACAGCCAGCATCTGGAGATCCAGGAAAACAAAAATGGAGGCACTGTGACTTCCTGTTATATCAGTCACAAAGCAAAAAAAAAAATTAAATCCAGGAAACCTCTTATCGTTTCACACAACTGAGGAAGAGAACGGGAGAAGAGCAGCAAACGAAATCCCTCTGTTTGAAAAAGATGCAAGGAAAAATTTCCCTCTGTTCCCAGGCAGAAGAGCAAGTCCAACCCGTGACAAAAGCATTCCCCTCTGGCTGCAGGCAGCACACTGCAGGCACAGAGACCTGTGCGGGGTCATGAGCAGAACCAGAGGCCACATCTTCCTGAGGGGCTCTGCAGTGGGCAAGACCCTCTGGGAATTCCCCCCTGCACTCTGCCAAGGAAAGAACCAGCTGGAAAAGCTGCAGCAACAGGAACAGCAGGTGTTCATTTAACTTAGGACTAAGCAGGTGGCCCTTGGGCCCATCCCTAGGGATGGAGAACTGCACAGCAAAACCAAAAGCAGTTCTCCATGACATGTTTAAGCATCTGCTGCTTTCCTCAAGGTTCACCCATGAAAGCATCATCCACCTAGAAATACCACAGGAGCATCCTGATTTATTTTCTCCTGACATTTTTTTCAGGTTACCACCCAAGAGTGTAGGCAGCTCCATTACTTGACTTAGACTTACCAGGAAGAATACCTGGTGTAAGAGCTTTGTAGGTAATGGAAAAACCAGTTCCATAATCCTCATCATCAGAAACAAATTTCAGCCTTATACTGTTGGAGCCAACCAAAATAGGTAAAGGAAGATCTCCTCCACAGAATTTCCCTGAAACATATATTAGAGAATAATCACTGTTTAAAGCCTTTAGTTAGTTGAGAAAACTTGCATGTACCATTTTTAATACTTAGCTATAAAAATTTTAGGATGAAAAGGAAATTTCCTACTCATCTCTCTACTCTCCCTATTAATCCCTTAGTCCAAATAGATTCGCACTATTAAAAATTTAAAATAATTGACACCAGAAAGTCATATGCTGATAGCGCTCCCTACCAGGCATTTTCCAACCTCTTCTCCTCCCACACTTATTCTTTTATTTCAGACCCTATGTCTCAATGTATCAATCAAGAAAATGTAAGAGAAACATAACCAACCACCACATCCTCACAGGGTGCACTTGCTGGTGGAATAAAGAGCGCTCTGACAGGTTGTAGATCTTTCCAACCTGAAGGATTCCATGGTTATTTCAAAGATCAAGGGGACAACAACTCACCCAGGAGTCTGTCATCTTCTGAATAGACTGACAAAGAGTCATAGTCACAGAACGTTGCTGACTCTACATCAAAGTGGGAGAAATGAAGTGATATGTAACTCCCTTCTGGCACAAACAGGGTCCAGATACACAGTCTGGAATAAAAAATTAGTTCCCATTCACAAAAGTGCAACCAAAACCAGCCCAAACCCAACAAAACCTACACTTGTATGGGGAATATTCTCTGGTGGAAGACTGTTTTCTCTACTTACTGGTGGTTTTGATAGAACCGTTCAGGCCTTCCAGGAAAATGTAATTCCCCTTCACTCGTGTAGAGTTTGCCATCCTGAACACTACAAAATGCTGTGAGTTAAAACATAATAGCAGGGATCAGGTTTGACACATATGCAACCATCTGTTCCACCAAAAAGCTCAAACATCTGGAGGATACTGTGAGACAGGATTGCTCAGCTGTTCTTTGTTTCTGCCAGCAGGCTGATGCTGTGTCTTCTCCTTTCTCTCTTTTATTTGGAATTATGGTAAATCACTTTTAAACCCCAAATTTGCAAGAATGGAGCCCTGCCAATGGGCTATCATTTTTTTGTAAAAATGGCAGTGCTTGCTTTTTATCTTAAAGAAAATACTGGCTACATGAAGATTTCAGCACAAATAATTTTCTGGGAGGAAAAATGGATATCCCAGGACACAACAAAAGTGTTTATGGCAGCCCATTTGTATTAATGCCCTCAGTTATATTACAGCAGGAGACTTTTGCAACAGTACAAGGGGCCGTTAAAAATACTTTAATGGGAGAAGCAGAAGCTTTCTTCTCCAGCCAAGTGTCAGTAGAAACATTAACTTACAAAAATCATCCCCTCTTGCCCTTCCTTCTACTTGCAAGGTAACCCAGTAAGAGCAACATTTATCAACAACTATGCACATGTAAACAAATTTAAGGAGTCAAGTAGCTGTAAGATTTTTTTCACCTGCAGCATCCTAGAAAGACCAATAAAAAAATTTTTAAAAGCCACAAACAGCACTTTAATACCCAGCTCTCCCTGGCCTCAACAAGTCTACACAAAGTGGAAATGGGCCCATTGCTTATCATCTGAGAAATCTCACTCTGGATTACTAAAATTAGAGTTTTAAGATCTAGTTCACAAGACTTGTTACCATTATCTTTACATGAACTTGTACCTAGATAGACAAGATGAACATTAACATGGCAAAATCAATGAAAGATCTAAATTTAAACATGTTGCATTTGGTGTTGGGTTTCACGGCTTAGGTTTTTTTTACATTTTGTTCTCTGAAATAGATAAATTAACAGAGTCGTCCCAGACTGTGCAAAAGTACTACTAATTTACCTCACACTTTCTATTTAGAATGTCCATTTTTATACAGTATTAACTTCACTAGCTAGATTTCATGCATTGCTTGAGGTTCTGTTCTACATTTCTCCCATTAATTTTATTTGCATTTCAATAAAAATGTGGCCTTATATATGTAGCTGTCTTAATTAAAAGGAAGGAATTTTCCTTAAGTCACCAATACATAAATATGACTTTACAAAAGTAATTTTTTTCTTTTTTTTTACAGAACCAGGAGGAAAAACATATCTGTTTAAAGTATACATTTAGAATTGTTTTGATGAGTCAAGCTCCTTCATGTTTCTCCCTTTATAAATTATATAAACAAATATTTTGGGGGCCTTTTTGTGCTCTAACACAGATTACATATTCACAGATACTGGGAAAAAAACAGTGTACTCACCTGTGGAGCTTCTCACTTTCAGATCTAATAAAGGAACGATAGGGAAGGGGAAAAGGAAGAAAAAATTACTGTCATTTCATATTCACAATATATTCTTTACCATTGTCCATGTGAAATGGCCATTTTATACAGCTGGCACTGAGGCAAATCCCAATGTTTCTTGGGGACATAGTGCCTACAATAAAGTAAGGCTTGGAATCCAAACTAAACTCCAAGGTCAGGCAATGCTGACTTTGGAATAAATACTTCTGGGTAGCCACTACCAGAATTAACCACCCTTTGCCAGGCCACTACTCAGTCTGAGCAGCACTTTTTCCGAAGCTAAACCATTTTCATTTTTCTCTGGCACATTATGAGGGTTCCTTCTTTGATTCACCAGCTGAAGATGATTTCTAATAGGAAATTTGATTTTTCCCCTCCCAGTTTCTTTTCTTCTCATTGACTAAACCTCTTAAATAACTCTCACTCAGTTTTTCAGCTCTCTGTGTAAGTTTTAACACAATCTCCAAAATCCTTTAACAAAAATAGCCCAAAGTAGAAGAAAATCTCAATTCAATTTCTTAATACTTCTAATAAAGTTCACTCCTGCCATTTATATCTCCAGCTCCATGACTTTGGAAGTGCTGGCTGATGCTCACACTGTTCCCCAGCACAGAAGGAATTCCTGGCCTTTTGGGAAGAGTGAACTAAAGCACTTCTGAGTGTGACTTGTCCCCATGTTGTCAAATGTCTGAGCCAGCATGTTTTAGCTAAGAAAAAATGACAGCTTCAAAGAAGTGCATATGGAATCTCTGACACTTTCAACTGGTGAATTTCCACTAAAAAAGAGAGTCCAAGAGCAGGCAAAGTGGAAGAGAAGCAAACATTTACAATGTGCTCAATTTGGTTTTGACAGCTTCCAGTCAGTACCATACACTGCAAGGGATTGTGAAATGCTACAGTGCTTTGCCAGGAAACAGGAAAACAGGTAAGTGCTATATCCTGAAAAAAGATAAAATTACATTAAATGTTCTGAGACAGGAGATTTGCCACAAGTGAGGGATGCATTACTGTAGAGATTTAATTACCAGCACTCATGTTCTCCTGAATCCAGGAAAGCACAGTGCTGAGGTCTGTGAATATTCCTGGGGATCCTCTGTTGTAGTGCTTCTTCTTCTCATTCCTTATCCAGCCACGGGCACATCCCATCCCCCAGGAGATGACACCAGCAAGAGTCCAGGCACCGTGCTTGCCTCGACACAAGAGGGGGCCTCCGGAGTCGCCCTGGAAAAAATCCAAGCAAAATCCCAGGAGCCAGAGTTTCAACAGAGTCCATATGACTGAGCAAGACTTGGAGAGTTTATTGAGGTCTCTTTTGTGCCTTACTAAAATCCTGCAACATAGGGGACAGTCATTTTTAGAAGAGCTGTGGAGACACACGTGTTTTAGGGTGTTTAGTCAGGATTGTCAAGAGGGGGAGAGACAGCGTAATTGCTTCATGGGTGCATCTCTGTTGTGTTTGAGCACATAAAAAAAGGAGTGAGGAACAATCACTTGACCGTTATCCCACTTCCTTTCCATTCCTGTAATCCAGCTCTTTCTACTTTCGTCCTCAGGATCTTTCAAACATGAATTAATTTATCAAGTGCTCTGAAGTTAGAAAGCCCTAAGCATTATTGCACTGGGGTACATTGGAAAATTGCTCTCAGGAGCCTGTCCTACAACCCATACAATAATTAAAATGGAATCACATCATTAAGTGCATTGCCCCATATAGAACTTTCGAAAGAATTCATACATCAAAATAATACGCTCCAAACCTCACAGTTTACAGTGGATTTATTTACTTTTGCACACAGAGCCTCGAGGTTCTGAGAAACACTCCTAAGCACACAAGGCCCTCTGTTCAACTGACCTGGCAGGCATCTTTTCCTCCATCTGGAAATCCAGCACACATTATAGTGTCACCTTGGATGGGCTTCTTTAAAGTTGAGAGAGCTCTTGAACACTCTCTGCTGTTTAGGATTGGTAGATTGACTTCATGCAAGACCTCAGGGAGCAGTCCACCTGAAACACAAATAAGTGATCATAAGAAAAGCTGAAAGGTAAAGTTAATGTCACTTCTAACACACCACAACTTGCTCCAAGCCATTTTATGGTTACAAGCATGCTTTGGCAAACATCCAGTTTTTTGTACATAAGCAGTTTCACTTGAAAAAATTCTAAAATGTTTCAAAATTGAAATGCAGGTCTAGATTTTGTGGTTACCCATTTTGAGGTAATTCACAGGTAGGCATAGAAACAAGGATCAATTTTGAGGTTACAATTCTTAAGACCAGCTGATGGTTCCTTTCGGTCTGGTTCTGACCTGTGTAATCAAGCTCTTAGTTTGAGAAAAAAGAGAATAATGTGAGTGGCTTACTTTCATTTAAACGACCCCAGCCACAAGCAGTGCAGATATATCCTGCTTCAAACTTTTCACCTGGGTGAGGAAGACATGCTGGCAAAACTGATGAACCTGCCACAGAGCAACATGAATTTTATTGGTAAGTATTTGACAGAACAATAGCAAAAGGCT
Source organism: Pardalotus punctatus (assembly GCA_013400915.1). NCBI lineage: Eukaryota > Metazoa > Chordata > Aves > Passeriformes > Pardalotidae > Pardalotus > Pardalotus punctatus. Next base: position 112,005 of record VZTX01010188.1, read on the forward strand.
CCCTTTATATGTGCTGGGGGGATTTTAACAAAAAATATATATATTTTTGTGGAATATGTAAAATTAATCTCATATTGACAATTTATCTTCTGCATACAAAGAACAATAACTTTTCCTTCACGGAGAAGAAGATGCCAGAAAACTCTGGCCTTACTGAAGTTGAAGGTGCCATCCAGCTTCAGAAGTGCAATGTCATAGTTCATTGGAGTTCTGGGGTCAAACTTTGGGTGCTGAATGACAGATTTGACAGGCAGTGTCTGCTCACTGCTCTCCCTGAGCCTCAAGTCATGCTCTCCTGCAGTGACGTGCAAGTACTGCAGTAGGTTCCTGTGGAATAGAAAAAATGAAAGTTCAGCTGCACTACTTTCAGCATTAAAGGAAAAAATAGAGCTGTTTTTAAACAGAGAAGTTATTACTTCTGATACCTCGTATCTTTTATCTTCAGATTTTAGAGCACTTAATATGTACAGACATCAAGAGCTGAGTAAGCCCTGAAGTAGGAAATCAGAGATGAAAAAAACTGAGGAGAAAAATAATTTTTCTGCAGTCCTGACCATGGCTTGGTGGCCCACTAAGGAACCAGATCCAGGTTTAAAAGTGTTCAGATACACTGCTTTTGGAGGTGGAGAGAAGATTTGGACGTAGGAAAGTACAGAAAAAATAAGATCATCTCTTTAGGATTCTGAGTTCATTAAAAAAAAACTTAAAACGACAGTGAATACTGCTTTAGGGCTCCTGGTACCAAATCAGACATGCAGCAAGGGAACACAAAAGCAATGACTATAAACTTTTTATTTTATTCTGCTTCAGATTAATTTTATATATAGATTTCCAAAATCCGTCTTCATCAATCCCTGTAAGTTTATTTATTAATTATTTTCAGATGTTCAAAGGTGTTTCTCTCTCTTAAAACATGGAAAACAGTGATTACAAATAAAAGGGTAGCACCTGTAAGTAAGCACCACAAAAAGATGCTACAGCACACAGACATTTTGCTGCACCTGCAGCCTGCTCCTGAAATATCCCATCCATACCTGTCCAGGGTGCAGTGAGCTGCTGTGACCACCCACTGAGCAGAAACAATGGTGCCTCCACAGAAATGCTTTTGCCTTCTCTTCAAGGAAACCTGCAGCATTTAAAGAAGACACTCCCAATAAAGAAACTCTTTGTTCTGATTTCATGTGAGGAAGAACAGAGCGAGCACACACAGGTGCTCTCTGAAGAGTCACATGGCCAAAGTACATTGTGTGTGTCCAGCACATGCACTTCCCTGGCATTCTCAGAATCCCAGAGTGTAAGAGATCCTAAACCTTGCTGCTCTCCCCTCAGCTGTGCCTTGGGGTCTGGATAAAAGCCAAGGCCCTCAGTTACTCATCAGGCTGCAAAGGTCACTGGTTGGTTGAGAATTTTCCCTTTGCAGGTCACTGGGAACACTGCAAATCAAGGATGCCCAACAACAGTCAGGGACTTGGGGTGGTGTCCTGTGCCCTATTTTTGAGCACTTTCACCCATGCCCATTTACAACAGACACATCTACAGGTGCTCTTTCAGAAATAATGACAAACAAAATTAAAAATCTTAAAGGTTCATCAGGAAGTAGGGCAGGTTCCACACCCCCTCCACCTGCTTCATTGCTTTCCATATAAGCAGGCTGGGGTTCAACAGTACATTGTAGAATCATAGAATGGCTTGGGCTGGAGAGGACCTCAAAGATCCAAACACCCTGCCATGAGCAGGGACCCCTTCTGCCAGACTTGTTTGCTCAGAGCCCCATCCAATCTGGCCTTGAACACTTCCAGGGATGGGGCAGTCACAGCTTCTCTGAGCAACCCATGCCAGGGCCTCACCACCNGCTAAAAATCCCAATTCTCTCAGCCTTTCCTCACAGGAGAGGTGCTCCATCCCTCTGATCATCCCCATGTCACTCCTCTGGGCCCACTCCAACAGGTCCATGTCCTTCCTGTGCTGGGGACCCCAGAGCTGGGTGCTGTGTCAGTGAGTACAAAGTGAGCCTGTTTCCTTCTCTCATCCCTTCTGTGAAAAGCCAGGACTTTGTTCTGCAGGTAAAACCATATTTGCTTGTGCAAACCTGCCATGGATGTGAGCCTTGCTTCACCTGGTTTCCCCCAACGATCCGGGTGAAGAGGTTAAAGTAACTCCATGGGCTGGTCTCTTCAACTTGCTGCCCACACTTGGGATCTGAGGGGGAAAAGAGGGGAAAGAAGAAAGGATTCCGTTTGAATTCAAGTTTTACTCCTTTTTTGGTAATGTAGAATTGCAAGGCATGGCCTGGCAAAAAAGTCTGTGTTGTCTCTCTGCCACGACAGGAAATACATCTTATAATCCCCAATACGAACTGCTCAGGCTGAGGCTAAACTGGGCTAAGAAAAAGGCAATTACTTTCTTTTGCAGAACTTCTCCAAATGAGCACATTTTGGTGCAATTGTATCATATACATTAAATTTTGCCTCCAAAAGTAAACACATGTGCAGATATTCTCTTTCAAGCAAGTTTTGGAATTATTTTGGAACTAAATCACAGTTTTATTATCATTTTCAGAAATCTCTTTACACTCAGCATTTGTACTGAAAATATTTTTGACAAACAGGGTTAAAATGCACAATACACAGACCTTGATGACAAAAACAGTGGCTGTATTTCTCCAGAACATCTATAACTATGCCAAATTTATTTCTTCTTAATTCACTGTTATTGTCATCTATTGTGGCTGAGTGAAGCTGATAATCTTTATGTGTTTCTAAAGGTGAATATTTGTAGAAACAATTATCTGCAGCGATAACTATTCATTTGGTTGTATTTGAAGAAAGACAGAAGCAAAGCAATCAGTTCTGCCCAGCAGCACATTGAAGCAGAGGTGTTCTTCGTAGTGCACTTCCTGAACCCAACAGTGGCCACAATTTTATTTTTTTTCCTTAAAGATGTATGCAACCTCATTGAGGACAAACACATCTTTAATACATTTTACCACAAATTCTGTTAAACTCTCCATTGGGAAAAATAAAGCATCCATAGGCTTGCTGTTGTTTTGGCAGAGAGGTGGGTGTATTCCAAGGATGGAGGAGCAATACTGGTACAGATTGTCTGGGAAATGTGGAATGCTCCAACCTACCAAATGCCTCCAACATCTTCAAAAAAAGGTTTTGCTGTCACCTCAGGATTAGCATGGCTGATGTAAGTGATTACAGTGTCACAACAATGCTGACATAAAGCTACTCACCCCAGCTTTTAAATAAAAAAGGCCTAATATAGAAATGAGCCTGTTCATTTACCTGACTTTTCCATTCTTTCTTAATTATCACTGCCCACACTTTTTTCCCCATGTGCAAAGACACAAGAAGGACAGAGGAAAGAGGAAACAGAGACAATTTTTTGTTTTTAAGAATTGATTTATGTTCTACCAGAAAGAATTTGGTACTGGGCAGATGGGAATAAATAAATAAATAAATTTAAATGTTAGATTCACAATTTTTTTTTTTCCTTCAGCATTGAATAATTCTCTCCTCCTAACATATGCAAGATTAATCTAAAAGTGATAAGTTAATATTTTTATTAATATTATACCAAACTTCTATTATATGTGTTTTAATAAACTCTAAAATCCCCTATGCTTTGCAATTTTTCATCCCAAGAGATTCCTGACTGCTTTACAGGCTGCTGGTTTCCATTCTTTTTTTCTATAAATTAATACATTTTCATGGAGGAAGCAGGAACAAATTCTATTATTAATTATTCCAAAAAATGAATACTCTGGATTTTAAGATATAAGACAGTGGAAGGGAGGACCTGCTGTGCTTTGTTTGTAGCCCATGGGTAAAATGATAAACCATGACCTTGCTACAAGTTTGAAAGAATTTCCTTTCATTTCTTTAATCATAAATCACACTTAGCATTATTTTTTCAGAATTGTCGAGGAATCAGACAAAAGTTTCATAAGAATTACTCATGGAAAGATAACTCTCAGTTACAGACTTGGACTGGGACAAAAGCACAGGATAAAAACAAGACTCAATATCTTAATTCTGCCTTGTGTCTCAGGGTCAAAAACTTAGAGGGTGAAACAACTGCAGCTTCTTGATTTCAGCGCTGCCTGCCAAGCTTGTCCCTGCCTTCGAGCAGAACCCTCGGGGTCTAAAACTGTTAAAGTGCATGTGGAATTTCCCTCCTACCTTTCTGAAGAGCAGCTGGTGCAGCACGGAGCTCTGTAACACAGACCATCCCCAGCAGCAGCAGCTGCAGCTCGCTGGGGGAAAGGCACATCCTGGGGCTGAGTGAAAACACAGAGTTTGTGACACAGACAGGGAAATCCAGACACAAACCCTGCAGGGGAACAGCAACTCATTGAGGGAGAAGTTATTCATTAATCCAGCCATAAAGCACTTACCTCCACTAATAAGTTTTCCAACTTTAATAGAGCATGATTCTTCTACCCACCGTCACTGAAGTGTTTGTTGTAAAATACTAACTAAAATCCTCCCTGGAAATATTTCTTTTGGAAGCAAAAGGAAAAAAAAACAAGTTACCATTGCATGCTTTGTTAGCAACACTTACACAGGCAGATCTGCATATGGAAGTAGAACTCAGATGAAGAGAATATAAATTGCTATTTGCTCCTACAATTTCTACAGCTTTTGTAGAGGTTATACCTGTATTTCCTGCACACTTTCTGTTTAGCCAATATTAGAGACCTGAGAAACACACCACGAGTTTATAATGCTGTTGGCAGCATGCTCAGTGTTTTATTGTCTGGCCAAGGGTTTCACAATAACAATCCCCCCCCCAATCCACTGTCAGTAACCATCCCAACAGTCATTTATGTGTTTATTAGATTCTAGCTTTTCATTCTTTCCTCTGCCAGCCAAAGGATAACAAACCCCAGCTTTTACTCCCAACATGCAATTCCATAACAACTGAATACAAACCCTTTCCTAGAAACTCTGAGTTGAAGTTGTTTCTTTCTGTAATAAATACAGAATTTATTAAGAGTGCAGTTTTCTTACTTGTCCTGGGGAAATCTCCATTTCTGCAAATTCTGAAACCTGTATCACCAACATTATTCCAGCTCTAATCAAAAACTTTGAAAGCTGCTTTCCTTCATGGATTCATTTGTATTTTGCAGGGACAAAACAAACCCTCCAGACCCCCAAACCAGTTCCATGTAAAGCAGAGCTCTCTGCTTGTCCACCACAACGCCATCCTTTGGAATGATGCTATCCAATAGGATGGTATAAAAACAGGAATAAACAATCTCTGTGTAATGCTGCACAAACTACCAATGAGGAATAGAAACATCCAGGCCACAGGCAAATGGAGAAACAATCAGCATATTCTGAATTTCTCACAGAGAGGCAGCACTTTCTGTGCAGCATCAAAGAGGCCAGACAGAAAAAGCACAGAGGGGCACATTCCGTACAAGCTCCTTACCTGGGATGGCAGAAGTGGAGGCTTTCTTGTCCTACTTTTCCATGTTCTCCTCTTCTGCTACCTATTTATATTTCTCCTGAAGCTGTTCCCTTTGTGCTTTCCCCCACTGGAGAGCTGCTATTGCTCCTAAAACTGGCAGCTTTGGCAGGCAGCCCTGCCAGCATCATTCCTGAGCAGCATCACCCTCACCGCAGCAAAAGGTCAAACCTTACGACTTGATCTCCATCCATGCCTTCGCTCTGAACCTCTTTGTAGTAAGAAAAAGCTCTGAGACTTTTGTAGTAAGAAAAATTGAATCACTGACTATCCAGAATGGCCTGATCCATGTTTTAGCAGGTAGAGCCAGTCCCTGCTGGCCCCAAATTAATGGCACTAATTGATGTTTGTCAGCCTGGGCTGTCCCTGTCGCTGTGCACAGGAAGAATAAAATGCTTGTAAATCAAAATGTGCTCTGTGCTGTAGAAATGTACACAGCTGCTCCTTGATATGAGGTTATGAAAAAATAGTCATGCACACATACTAATAACTTTAAGACCAAGAGAAAGCAAAGAACATTGGTAATACCCTTCAGCAGAGCCTTCCAGTTGCTTTTTCTCCTGGCTTTGAGGGGTTTTCACAGGGGGTTGAAGGCTGGCGGGAGGGAACAAAGGCTGCATTGGGTTAATGGACCACTGAGATGGCCCAACTGCAGGACACAGAAAGAGGGGGTTAATTCTTGCCGGAAAAGCTGCTTCACGTTGCTGCTCCTGAGGAGGAAGAAAGGTAGAAAATGTATTCACTCAGTGGCAATGTGAAGCTTAGTAGAAGAGGGAACAAGGAGTGAAGGGTAGAGTGAGCAGCAAATGCTGGTTAGTAATTAACCTGTTAGAACATCGGTAGAAAAGACAAGATTTCAATGGGATTGTTTCTTCTTGGGTTTGGTTGTGGGTTGCTTTTTGTGGTTTGGTTTTTTAAAAATACAATGAGCTGTGCTTTCAAGGGTCACTGATCACAGCCTAACAATTTTCAAGGTCACTGCTGGAAAACCTCTAAGCCCAATAAAATTAATGGTCTCATATTTTAAACAAGATATAATGTGTCAACATATTAAACTTGATCAATCTTGTAATTAATGTATTATATTTCTGAATCTGATAGTTCTTAAATGAAAACAGATTGAGTTTTAACACAGATTGAATGTTTTTATGTTTTGATAGCTGCACAGGAGCTTTGATTTTTCCAACAAACATTTTTCACCAGTTTTAACCTATTGTAATTCCAATGACTCAATTCAAATTACACCCATGTTTGCTGCAACAAAAAATCAAGTCTAATTTTCAAGGTATGCCCATTACTGCCTACCATTTCCCCAAAAGCCTATGAAAGATCCTGATTGGCACCAGCAAAAAACTCATAAGCCTCTTAATATGCTTTAAAACCCACCATCCACCCATACATTGAGAGAGGGGAGCTTGGCATTCACTGTTTTCAGTCAGAGGCTTCACACTACCTCAAAGACCGGTGGATTGAAAAAATGAGGGAATTAGGGATTCTCAGATCCCAGCATAACAACATTAAGTACCTCTGCAACTCCCAGCCATGTTTTTCCCTCTCTCTCTGTACAAATAAAGTCACATCTAGAGAAGAATTATGTTGCACCTTCACTTGGGATTCACGTTTTTGAGATTCTTGTACTTTTTTAGACCAGCAGAGAAGACAAACTACGTAATTTCAGCTCAACATTCTTATGTGAATTCTACTTAAGCTGGTCTTCTAGTTTAGGGTTATGGCTCGGTTTGGGTAAAAATTGCAAAAAAGACCCACAAACTAAAATTTTGCAGTAACAATGCTCACAGTGCTATCAATTCATTTTCCAGAAAGATTCATACTCATGATTTTTCAGCCACTCAAGCATTTTTGGGGGAGCAAAATGTTTGCCTGAAAATTAAGAAAATATGTATTTATAAAAAGGTTGGAGACAAAAGTGTTAAGTCAGTACCATTTCGAACCTATTAAATTCCACCTATTAATAAAAACAGTGCTGACAAGTGTTGGTGTCTGTACCAAAGACAAACTGACGTCAAAAGCCACGAGGCAAATCCTTCACAAGTGATCCAAAACACCTGATGTGGGTTCTCACAGTAGTTGCAGGCTCCTGATGTCTTTAAACCCACCCAAAATGAGGCAGTTGTGCCCCATGTCCCACGGAAGTCTGTTGCTGCCATTCCCCTTGTGCAAGTCTCCACTCTGTGGAGATCCGAGTTTGTTTTATGTAGCTGGATTTGGTTTCATAGCTGGATTGGTTTCTCGATGAAACCCTTTAATCAAAAATGGAATGCTAGTGCAAATGCAAAGGAATGAACACATGCACTAGACAGATCAGCCCATTCCTTTTGACTGCAGCCCCCACTTACTATTCAAAACATCAAAACCCAGCATGAGACTTCAGCCAGGCTGTTTTAGACACAGCATTGTCCTAAGAGCAGATCCATAATTCTCAGTTCTGTTCCAAGCTTTGTGACAAGCTTGTGCTCCAAGCTCCTGTCTAGTTCTGTTTAATAAACATGTCTCAGCTGAATATTCTGAAATGTTAAGGTGTCATCTACCACACTCCAAGGATTGTGAAACCCCTTTTCTTTGGCTGTGAAAGTCCCCGAAAGGGCAGAGTATCTTTATAGACTTTTAGCAGCATAGCAGAAATTCAACTCCAGAGTTACTGGGTGATTTTTAAAGAGGAAAGTTGCTACCACCCCTGTGCAGCTTAGGTCTGCTCCACATCCTCCCCAGTATTAGTCAGCCTAATAGATCCAATTCCCTTGGACACAGAGAACTTTCTGAGAGTTTTAGCACTTCCTCCCTCGCTCCCACTGCGTTCCCGTCACAGCCCACCCCAAAACTGAAAAGGCTGAAAGTTCTTGCCTCAGGGAGACACTGAGTTCTGTTTTATTGCCTCCAATTAACTCAGAGGGAGCAGTAAAACAGAAAGGTTGCCTTTTGATGATGTTTTCACTTTAACTCACTACCCCCTCCTGTATTCTTCAGCTGCCCCATCAGGACACAGAACAAAGTGCACGATAGCAAGAATGTTCAAAGGAGCACTTGGGGGAATAAGAATACACAGAAATCTCCCCAGATGCTGTTTCCCAGAACATTTGGTCTTTAATTCAGGATTTTGGATATGCATCAAGATCTATTTGGGTCTCCTGTGCAAAAAAAAAAAAAAAAAAAAAAAAAAAAAAAAAAAAAAAAAAAAAAAAAAAAAAAAAAAAAAAAAAAAAAAAAAAAAAAAAAAAAAAAAAAAAAAAAAAAAAAAAAAAAAAAAAAAAAAAAAAAAAAAAAAAAAAAAAAAAAAAAAAAAAAAAAAAAAAAAAAAAAAAAAAAAAAAAAAAAAAAAAAAAAAAAAAAAAAAAAAAAAAAAAAAAAAAAAAAAAAAAAAAAAAAAAAAAAAAAAAAAAAAAAAAAAAAAAAAAAAAAAAAAAAAAAAAAAAAAAAAAAAAAAAAAAAAAAAAAAAAAAAAAAAAAAAAAAAAAAAAAAAAAAAAAAAAAAAAAAAAAAAAAAAAAAAAAAAAAAAAAAAAAAAAAAAAAAAAAAAAAAAAAAAAAAAAAAAAAAAAAAAAAAAAAAAAAAAAAAAAAAAAAAAAAAAAAAAAAAAAAAAAAAAAAAAAAAAAAAAAAAAAAAAAAAAAAAAAAAAAAAAAAAAAAAAAAAAAAAAAAAAAAAAAAAAAAAAAAAAAAAAAAAAAAAAAAAAAAAAAAAAAAAAAAAAAAAAAAAAAAAGGAGTGCAATTTTAATGGAAAACTCACTGAGCTCTTTTTCATTCTGCAAGGCACAATAGTTGCTGTATGAGCCAAAAGTAACTGGTAGCCAAGAATTAAAAGAAACAGCACCTGCTGGCCTTTTCCCACTTTTCACTGCAGCTCCATTTTTCCTGCTTCCAGAGCTCATCAATATATGACAATTAGAGATATAGGCTCAGTTACTTATATCTGTGATGAGCAATGCTGCAACACAACATTTTCTTTTTGTAGCTAAGTCTTCTCCTGGACAGAGATTTTACCTTTCAAAGTGAAAAACAGCAAAACCAAGCAAGGTGAACAATGTCAACAAATGCAGAAATACCGCAGGCTGTGAAGAGCACAATGCATTGAGACATCAGTCAAAGCTTCCCTTGGATAGAGCCCAGCCTTACATCTACTGCAGAACTGATTAATTGGGAAAGGACAAATGAAGGGAGGGAACAAAATTGTGCTTAGCTTAAGTATTTGACCTGAATATCTCAAAATGCTTTGTAAGGAAAGATCAATACTAATGCTTTTCAGCTAAGATTTGGCATATGAATTTAGCAAATCAGCAAGTCAGAAGTAAGCTGGTCAAATCAACTGCACATCTCATATTAAATTGATGCCTAGCAGACACATGGCCCAAAATAAATCTAATCCATCACTTGATTTTTGGAGAGTACAGTGAATGCATTTCAATGTCTGCTTTTAACATGGGGAAGATTTGCAGTGTTACATTGCATACAGAATATACTCAAAATTCATAAATATGCCATCTCAGGTAGGCAGCAGTGAGATGACTCCTTGCAGATTTTCTCAGAAGCATCTTTAAGATAAAAACACATTACATCGCCTGGCTATGCTGGCACATCACATCAAGAACAGGACACGAAAGGAGAGAACTCCAGGTGACTCCAGGTATCCCTGCACAGCTTGTTTCACAGTGGGTACCTCTGCCTTGCCAGGAGATGGAGCTGAGTCTAAAGAGCAGGAAGAGATGAATGATCTGTCAATCTAGCTTAAAAGTCCAGGAGAAGGAAGTCCAAGAGTAATCCATGTACTTGCTCTTGATCAGCCAAGCGAGACCAGCATCCCCTATTACAGGAAACTGGCCCAGGGTCTGTTTGCTCTCTGCCGGGCTTGGTCTCCATGGTTAAATAATTCATTTTCAGGACCCACCATCAAATGTAATCAAGAACAGGCTCACAGCCCTCAGCTACTGGAGATCAAGCCAGAAATGAGGAGAGAGCAGTGAAGAAGCAGCATGCTCATAAAGCTATTTATGTTGTGCCAAAACTGTAGAAAGGTGGATTTAAAGCTCTTTGGGGATATTTCCAGGCTGAAATCTGAGAAGGGGGCCTGGGTTTGTGAAAGATTGCAAGATATACAGTTCCCACTTTTAAACGTGGAAATGGAGACACAGATCAAGAGAGACAGGGAGGGAAACTGCAACAAAGTTAAGATCAGAAGTTTGTCTTCTGGTCTTGACACTACCAGAGCAATGTGAGAGTGTGGAAAGCACAAAGTCAGCCCAAGCTCAAAGAGCAAGCCATTTCAGAGAGATGGGGAAAGCCAGGCCAAACAGGATTACTGAACAACGATGGGATAGTTCCTACATTTCTAATTAAAATACAACCAGTAGTAGGATCCCCTGCATTGACATTTATCCTTCTAGCTGCCCCACACGGACACACCCAGAGTAACCTGCCCTGGAACGAAGGCAGGAGTGCTGTTCTGTTCCAGCTCTGCCATCAGATGGCAGAACAACACCATTTCTGCCATGGAGGAGGGTGATCTGTATCCCACGGTTTGCTGTACAAACAGCCAGCCACGCCAGCAGCTGTAGAAATCAAAATGAATCGTTTTCCCTCTGTACCGCACGACAAAACTCATTCAAATACAGTGAGATGGTTAAAGTCATATCAAGAAGCTTAGTTCACGATCCTTTTAAGACTCTGTAGAAATTAATTTTAATCTGTTTTCATGATTGCAGAGAAAGCTTAAGGAAAACTGGGAAATCTGCAAAGTTCTATAATCATGAGGAACCACATGATGAATAACAGTGACACACAGTCAGCACCGACCTTGCTGCAGGATTTCTGTCTGGCTTTGCCAGTTTTGTGTCTCATTCTCAATGTTGAGGGTTCAAGGGACAGGAATTTGCAAACCCTTTGTGCCCCACAGCAAACCTGAGTAGGATTCACCCTTGTACAAGTAGATGCACTGACACAAAGCCATCTGGGTTTAAGCTGCAGATAGCTTAGAATTCTCCAGCTGGATTCATATTCCTATTTTTTCCCTTTCATAACCAGACTCCTGCGCTCAAGCACCTTCTACCAATGCAACCATCTGCAATAACTGCTGCCCCAGGGAATCAGAGCTGAGGCATTACCAGCAATGAAACACTGGTTCTTTCCTTTAGGGAACAGACCTTGTGCTACAGTAAATTCCACAGCAGGATGAGAGAGAGGAATAGAAAACCTGTCTTGAAAACGAGAGGATTCCCTGTCTCTGCAATGGTTGATGTAGCTATAAATAATGAGGAGGAAATAAGAAGCCTTTGAAAAAATAACTGGGAAGAGGCAAAAAGAGGGAAAGCAAAAAAGCTCAATAATGGAGCTACTGAAAAACCCTTTGTTGTAAGTAATATAATCATGCAAGCTGTGAAGCAGAGACATGGATCTACAGCCACCCCATCACTCTACTTTGGAGGAGATAAATTCCAGCTGTCTCAGCAATATTTGGCAGAGTTGACAGAGCTTAAGGGTTTACGTCACTCTTGTCAGGCCTGCAATGACAGGCCAGAGCCAGCTCCCAGCAGCACATTGCAACAAAATGATCACCAAAGAGTCTTAAAGGCTTAAGAAAATGAATTTAAAGGAGTTCCAGGGCCGAGGTGAAATTGCAGTGGGTGGAAAATTGAACTGTGCTACGTTCGATCCTCTTGAGCAACTCAGCCAAGAACTGGAGGCCTTAATGAACGTCACAGAGCACCACAGAAACCACACCACCCTCAAAGACAGGAAGGCTTTTGCCTTTCGTCAGCAGATGTGAGAGATTCACACCATCAGCAGGAGCTGAAACTATTGAATTATTTTCAAAACTACTGCAGTAGAGCCCTCCTAAACCAGGCAGGCAAGTTTTACTGCCAGCCTCTTTCTTGAAGGCAATATTTTCTGACATAATGCCACAAGGAGATTGGTCACCACATTTATTTCTGGCTCAAAGATGTGTGAAATCAGCTAAGGCAGACAGTGTTAACTTTAAAAGGACAAGTTTTGCTCCTAAATTGGTGTGAACAGGAGACAGAACTAAACCACCTACAAATTCTGTGTGTGCTTAAGACTTCATGGTCATGGGGGTTGGCCCCATGTTGTGAGCAGCACTGTGCTGATCATGCAAGAGCTTTGGCCAGTTCTGAAAAAATAAAAAAGCCAAAAAACCAGCCACACAACAAAGTAGACAGCAAATACTAACTCCCTACAGAAAAAACAGCTGAAACACACTGAATAGCAGCGTTTCTTTCACAACTTTGTGCACAATGCAACCCTTTTTATGTAGGAAAGTGCCATGTCAAGCCCTCGGAACACTGCAGTTCACAAATACTACAGAATGGTGTAGTTTTGTGCCACTCTGTGCTGGTTTATATTGAACTAGCACACACCACTTTCTGCACTGTTCCTTGCTCTAATGTAATATGTATGGGGTTGCGTCACTAATTCATGGCTTAGGAACTCTCTACCTTCTCTAGAGAAAGGGTTGGGGGGGAAATGTAGTTTTTGGTATCTTTTCATGTGGAAAAAAAATAAGCCTCAGCAGATAAAGCTTGAGTTGGTACATTTGTGTACAGGCAGATAGATGAAAGGAATTAGGATAGGATAGACAAATAGCACAGCAAACTTCAGTGAGGCACATCTTTATCTGCAGGGTAACCTACCAGAAAAAAATCCCACAAAATCCCCAAACAAAAAAAAACAAACAAAAACCCCAGACCCCAATATTTCTACCTGCAATGTTAAAGGTTCTCCATGTGCTAAGTATAGCCTTTGGCAATCTGAGCTGTTCCCAGGCAGCAAGAAAGCAAAGCAAAAGGTTCCTGCAGCTTCAGAGCCTTTCTCAGCCTTCAGGAAGGATGCTGGATTTAGGACGATGAAGAGTTAATAATTCAAGCAATCGCCAATATTGTCATTGTTACAGGCAGGAAAGAACTATGCAAGGAAGGAGTGATTACTTACTAGGTGTGCTCAGGGTGAGTCACTTTTCAAACAGCTGACAGATTCAAGCTGAAGGCTGCAGGGCCCCAAACCTGTCCCATGGGCCAGGATTCACCACTGAGCACAAGAAGCTTCTGGTTACAGCCTGATTTTCTGTGCTTTCACAGCCTTTGTCACTTGTGAGCTCTGTCCAGCCAAGGTTCTCCTGCCCGGAGTAAGTTAAAATTAAAGTTGACACACATAAAGCAACTTTCCGGACTTCATAAAAGTGAAAAAACCCTGACAAAAGAATTTGGGTGCATTTTGGCTTAAAACATCTTTAACTTGAAATTTTACATTTTAGTTGTACTCATTCATTCCTTGCTCTGAAATACCCAGTACAAGATTTTATTATTAAGTGATACTATTAAAAAAACAGAACTAGAATTTTGTATCAATTAGCATTGCATGGGCGGCCACTGCAAAGGTTAGAATAGCAGAATGGCTAAAATAATTAAAACCAAGAAAAACAAAAAAACAAAATCAAATCAGAGCCTGTGAGATGCAACTCTTCTGTTGCACATTTTACATGCACTTTTGACAACTTGGACACTTAACAACTTCAGTATGTAAAACTCCAGCTGAGGAGCTATAGAGGAGTTATAGTGGAGTTATGAGAAGCCCAACTGAGGTTTAATAACCTTGACTTCTTTGCCAAACAGCTGAGGCCAGAGGAAGGTCCATTTTGCCATAATGTGATTGCTATTGGCACCCAAACATCCCAGCAAGCACTGCAGATTTCACTCGTGCAAAGTTCTCTCCTACAGAGAGCTTATGATTCCTGAAGCAAAAAGTGCTGCTTTTTAAATTAAAGTTTAAATATAATAATCTGCTGCTGCATAGCTTTAATTGGCCAACCTCAAATGGCATCTGAGCTAGGTTGTTGGCCTGTTTAAACATACTTTTTTCCTTTCAGGAAACTTCTCTCTGACCAGAACAATCCTCTTACCCAACAAAATCTGAGGTGTAATTGTGCACAAGAATGATAGAAGGGTTTGGATTGGGAGGGACCTTAGGGATGATCCAGTTCCAGCCCCTGCCATGGGCTGCAGGTTGCCCAAAGGCCCATCCAACCTGGCCTCGAATGATTGACAGGAGTTGGTTTTGCCATTCAAAGTCTCCTTGACGCAGCATCTGTTTCCACAGGAGACTCACTTTGCTCTTTCCCTTCACGCTCCCATGTTTGGGATCAATGGCAGCAGGAACAGGCCTGGCCTGTTTGCCAAGCTCCACCCGGCCAGGCTTTAGGCTGCAGAGTTTACCATGGACACCCTGAGAGATTCCTAAACAAGGTGGGGGCTCTAGAGAAGCTGCAGGAATGCGAGCGCCGTGGAGCTGTGTGCAGGATTTGCTGTGTTCCCTCTCCCTGCACACAGAGCCCTCGGAGCGAGGCAGCGGTGACAGAGTGAAGCCCTGCCCTGTCACAGGAGACACAAACAGGTGTGGGACGGGGTCAGAGCTCTGTCAGGGCACCCAACCAGCAGGACACTGCACTAGAGAGTCAGGCAAGGGGCAAACAGCAGCCCCTGCTCATGTCTGACAGCCCAGTTAAGCGTTCAGGAGCAGAGCACACAGTCATTACCACCAGCAGCACTCTCTCTGTTCATCACCCAAAGGTCTGTGTGCAACAACAGCCCATTGTAGCGGCCCCGTGGTAAAACCTCCTCTTTTGGCTCATCCTCCCTGTTCAAATGAGTTGTCACTCCAAAAAACACACCAGAGCAACAGCATCTGCAATATTGTTATTAACTGGATACCAGCACTTTCTCTTGACCACTGCTTAGCTCTGCATTCAAGCTGGCTTTAAAAATTAGCTCTAGAACGCAGCTCCTACAGAGCTGTAGGAAAAATAAAACTAAAATTATTTTTTTCCCCTTAAATGTGTTCAGTTAAAGCTCCCAGGCTGTTTTCATTAACTGGCAGGAGGACAGTGCCTTTCAGGGAACTGAACCTGCTCATCTAGCTTCACCTCCCCATTAATTGCTCCCTGCTCAAGCATGGGCACACAGCAATTTTAAGCTCTGGTACTGTCTCTCAATGAGTTCATTTACCAATTATCAAGCCTTCAACTCCAACAGTAAACAAACTACAGCTTACACATCTTAATGCAGCCATAAAAACAGCTCTTATGATACAGTTTTTAATTTTTCAGGCTCATTATTAATCCTTTCTATTCCCAACTCAATTGTCCTGGAGCAGAACTTATTGACAACACATACACTGTCTCTGTGCAGTAACTGAACAAACGCACAGCTCTAAAACTCCAAACTACATTCAATACACCTGTCAGGGTGAAATGGAGGTGATAAACCTTCAAGGTTCTTGGAGCAGTGGAAATCCTCTTGCCCACCTTGCACTGCAAGCATTTAAGCTTTTGCTACAGAGATGAACATTGAAAAGGCACTCATACTTTTGTGTAAATATATGTGTGTACACTGATATGCTTGTAGAATTTACACCAAAAAAAAAATTATGTAATTTAGAGGGGGTGGTTTTTATTTGGAAGTTGGCACTAGCATTTTTATCGGCTCTTTAATAATGAGATAGCAGATGTTTAATTTTGATTCAATTTGGCCTGCCTAAATATTCACAACATAGCAAGTAGTCAGCAAAGCGTTAAACTTCAATGAATTTGAAAAGTATTGCCTGTATAGATTATTTACTCAAGTACTTCTAAAGCACAACATTGGTAACAGGCACCACTTACAAACAGTCCCCTGAGGCAAGATTCGGCTTAAGAAGTTAATTACCAGGTAATTACCTGTGTTTCTCAGTTTCCAACAAACAACTAATCTTCAGTCATTCCTCTCTAAAGAAAAAGAAGTGAAAGAACAGCAGTGTCAGAAAATCTGCTATGATAATGTTACAGCCTGAGTACATATCAAGGGTAATTGCATGTCACTTCTTCAGAACACTGAATATTGCTTTTCTAGTAGGCTTAATAACACACATGGCTCAAAATGTTAGTGCAGTTAAACCCAAGCAGAGCCTACCAATTTACATCACATGGGTTCAAATTATTTTAGCTCCATGACATCCCAGACAGTGGCCAGTCTGTTGTTCAAAACCTGCAATACAATCAAATTTCACTTAAGGCCTTCATACCTTTTATCTTCCCTCAGATAGTTAATTTTGGCAGAACAGAATTAAACAGCCTGAGACATCACCCTGCAGCAATTTTACAATAAACCAAAATCAATTCCTGCAGGAGCAAAAATCAGTGTTTGCAATAATTTTGTAAGGGTGTTTACTTCCCAAACACAATCTCTAAGGCAGTTACAATTTCCATCTTAAAGGAAAGGACAACAGTATAAAGAGTTTAAGAGCAGTGATTCATCATCTAACCTCCTTTAACTTTCATTTTCCACTCTTTTTTCAGCCAGGTACAAATACTACCACAACCTCTGTAAGTTTTATTTAATCCAGTTGTATAGAACCAGACACTTTTTTACCACTTTCCCATTCCTTTTATGCACAAGTATTTCTTGCTATCAAAAGGTGGCAGGGCAGAAGGCTTTAGCTAAGTCTCAAGCAGTAATTTCTGCAGTAAGGCTGAGATGTCTCCTCCCATCTCCCACCTGCAGTTTGTGTCCATCTCTGTCTGTGACTGACTTCCTAAAGGATCCTGTGAAACTGCAGCTGCTGAAGGGAACAAGCAGCAGCTTCTAGAAGGGTGACTGAGAAGATGCAGCAGCAATCAGCTGCATGAATGGAGCAGGAGACAAACTGGGCAGGAGAACCGACAGTAGACACCCTCAGTTTAAAGCCCATTCTTTCAGCATCTGTGGAGGCACAGCTGAGCTTGTTCTTCTGCTCTAAAGCCCCAGGCAGTTACTGTGCAACACCTGTGTCTTTTTGCAGCACCACCTGCTAATAATTACCTGTTCTAAACTCTCCCACCTGCGTTTCTAAAAATGAGGTGGTGATCTTAACATAGGAATCAGCCAATGTGTCACAGGTGGGAAGAGGAACTAAGAGAAAGACGACCTGTAAGAAAATTTCATGCTTGAAAGATTAAAAACATGCACCATGAGGCAAGTCATCATCTCCACTTGTCGTGTTTTAATAGCTTTATGACAGCAAATGCAAAGAATATTTCAGTGTGGTGACAACAACCTCTCAGGATTATGAAGGGTGTTACTTTCAGTGTGCAGGTGACATTGGATTTCCACGTAGGGGGTTTTTTTCTGGATCTGAAACGCCTGAAGAGATGGCTCTCTCAGGCAAGTTATTTTGCCATGCTGCCACACACCCAGCTTAACCCTAAATGATGTCTCACATAAAAAGGTGCATCACTAAACCTGCATGCCAAGCACCTGGAAAGCTACCACAAGTGAGAGGAGCATCTTTTTCCAAATTCTTCATTCAGCTACTGTGACAGCAACACTGATCATTGCTGGCTCCCAAGATAATAACATTTTAACAAGACAGGAAGCAAAAACCCCACGTTTCCACCAGAATGACTGAAGTGACAAGATTGTATGAGTTTAAAATAAAGAAAAAAAGAAGTGCCAAGAACTGGCTGATGTTTTTGCACTTAGTAAAA
The DNA here is from genome assembly GCA_013400915.1 of Pardalotus punctatus. Lineage (NCBI taxonomy): Eukaryota > Metazoa > Chordata > Aves > Passeriformes > Pardalotidae > Pardalotus > Pardalotus punctatus. The sequence goes on from VZTX01010188.1 coordinate 130,003, forward strand.
AAATTTCATTTCTAATTAGAAGTAAAGTTATTTTATAGGTATCAGGACATTTAAAATGAAAAGCACCAACTGCTTCCATATTGTGTGGCTCTGAGTTTTAAGAGCATTTTTCTTTTTACCAAGTCATATTATAAACATTTTTGCTCATTAATTCTGACATAACTACTATTTTATACCAATACTTTAACTCCTGTAAGTACTTTCCTGCAGTAGTAGCAGAGACTGATAAAAGTGAGATCACTTAATATTTGAAAACATGGAACTGTTCTCTGTCCCTCTAACCAGAGGGCTGCTACATAAAAAGCCTTCATAGAATACTATTGGAGTGTAAGTCCCTAAAGTATCTTCAGCCACTTAATGTCCCATAGAATTTCAAGTCACATTTCATGCTCTTTGAACTCCTCCATAGGTGCTAAGCACGCACTGGCTCTGAAATGTAGAAACCACATGGAATGCAGAAACCAGCAAAGCAGCAGCTAATCTATCCAGCAGGTGACTTAGTGGGCTAAGTGCAGCACATTCCTATTAAAAATGGATAGACTTGGTTTTAAATTAGAGTCACAAAGAGTGGAAGTTACCTTGCATGTTTTTCTTTCCAAATCAAATATTTATCAGAGGAAAACCACAGGTGTCACTGACAAGGAGAGATTAGCTGTGACTTAAAACCACGCCTGGATTGAAAAGTAGTGAGACATGCTCTGCTTACAAAACAACCTTAACAATGCATGTGTTATCCCAGACAAATTAGAAGCCTTTCATTTGTTTCCAAGAATTAGAATTTAATGGTATTAAAAGACCCAAGTGACATTTTCCCTGGCACCTACAGTGTCTGGCATTAATGACGTGTTTACAACCAAGATCATCCAATCTTTTTGTCTCAAGTCAGCTGAGTGGGTGGCAAGAGCAGAGGCATCAATGGCAGCATCTGGGGTGGGGAAGGAAAACAAAGGAGCCAAGAGTTTTGAAGAGTTGGCTTGCTCAGTGCGATTGAACACTCCATAAAATATTCCAAACATACAGAACTCACTGAAGCATATTTAAATCCAGAGCTCTGGTCTTCTTTTTTAAAAAGCGTCTTCAGCAAGGTGACATGGAATCTAAGACCTAAACATGGAAGAAGTCTACTGGATTGGCACTGGTGCCACGTGATACAGAGGAAAAAGGTGATTATTGTGGGTCCTACTTTAGATCTGAAGCTGACTTGAATACTTACCCTTACAAGATTCTAAACCTATGTACTGTGTGCATTAGGCAACAAAGAGCAGGTTTCTGACCTAAATTGGGAGAGCCTTTATGAAACAGGAAAGGTAAGATGGATTTGAAAGATAAAGGCAAACAAAAAACAACCAGTCTCTCTCAAAGTAAAAGTGACTTCACACAGTTGGAGAATACATGAAAACAGATATTAACCAATTTCAGCCTGCTTCTCCCTTAATTTAACAACTTCCCTTTGTTTCCACAGGTCTCTCTCTCCCACCCCACAATGTGACTGCTTTTGCAAAGTCTCTGCTTATTTTAAGCATTTGCCTTATGATTCTGAATCATACCGAGAGAGCCATACACTAGAGGAAATCAAGCTTTAGATTCTTGAATTCCACCCAAGTAGGTGCCTAAAACAGCAAGCATAACTATTTGTGTCCCTGGACATCCAGTTCTGGGATAATTTCATCAGGAATGAAGGAAAGGATGAGCTACTGAGTTTTATAAAGATAAAAATACTCAACTATATTATGCCATCTCGAGTGTGGGATTAAGGCTGACATGATACATGAAAGTTAATAGAGTATAAGTACTGAATCATTTTCACTGAAGTGGCAAATCAGATGTTTGTTGATGAAAACAAGAATAGCACAGCTACTTTCTGCTGCTAGTGGACTGGACTGCTGTTTCTACACACAGGACATAGCAGAAACTCCTGATATATGGGGCAGGGGCCATTTACGAGCATTAAATCTTTCTACACCCCAGGAAACTGTAACTAAGTGGTGGTTTTAATTCTTTAATTTCCAAGAATCTATGGCAAGTTTACTTTTTTCCATTTACACATTAAGAAGCAAAAGAGGCCTCACTTCTCCACGTCAGGCCATGAGTTTTCCAAAAGTGAGGGTAGCTACAGAATCACAGTCCTCAAAGGTATAACAATTCAATTAGGATGACACTAAAGGCTTATGGTAACAATCACAACACTTGCAGTTAATGCCTGTAACTGAATCAAGAATAAAAAAAGTCCCATTCACCCTATCTAGGGCCCATGGCTCCAAGCATTCCAGTGCATTAACGTGTTGGAACTGTTGCTTTCACCAATTAGTCACGGCTTCTCCCACTTCCTATGGTAAGAATAAAAGCTGCTCAAAGCTGTCATTGTTCCATATTCCAGAAGAGACAGTTGCATAATTACTAATTACCTATCAGTGAGTCATAATAGTTGTGGAGCAGGGAAAGCCAAAGCTCCTGCACTGAAGAAAAGCACTAAGATAACATTAAGGAGAAAAGCATTTATAAATATCTTGAAAGGGGAAGCAGGGTTAAATTTAGTTTGAGATGGCAGAGCAGCAGCTCGGTTATGCAACCTTTAACTCACAGTGCTCTGCAGGCAGAAAGGAGGCCAGAGCTGTCTGAGGAACTGAGCAAGGCTCCAGAAAAGAAGAAGCAAACCTGGAATTTAAAGTGATAAGTGAGACCTGTCAACCTGCACTTCTAAATTTATGGTGGTATAGCACATCTTGAAAATAAGAGCAGACAATTTGTATCAGCTCTGCTGGAATTATTCTACTGTTTCTTAGAGATTTATTCAAACACACAGTGAATGTCTCCAGGCTAGACAAAAATTGCCCATGCTTCAGCACAGAGACTGACAAACAAAAATACACTTAAATACACTTACTTACATTTCTCCAGAGCTGCAACTCTTAGGTCGCTTTTCTTCATTTCTGTTTTAAAGTCTGCTCAACAGATTGGGAAATATGTACAAACATTATGGAAAGTTTGACTTCCTAGCTTGGTGCTGGGTGCTTCTCAGTCCAAGTTACTTTTACAAGCCTGTTCTTTGCTTCTGAACAATGTAGGACTTAATACCGTACTGTGAAGAAAGGGCAAAATGTTCAACAGCACAACACGTAAGGGACAGCATCTTAAAACATTTTTGCTCCTTGCTTCCAAGTTTGAATTTGAGACCAACAAAAACCATTTTAGTTTGCTAGTTTTAGTCTTAAAGGAAAGGTTATGCTTAAAGCTGGCAGACCCCAAAGTTTTGCTTGCAGATCTTTAGGATTGTGTTCTTGATAAAAGGAGGAGGAATCTGTGAAAACTGAATATTCCAAGAAATAAAAGTTAAAAACCAAAAACCCAAAGCATTTTGGTGATGCATTAATTTAATGTTACCTTTCCCTCCCTCACCACAAAATGCAGATGCCATAACTGTAGTTGCTTGAAATGTTAATCCTAAAGCTTCTGCAAAATCACAGTACCTTTTAAAACCATATGAAAAAGCAGATGGGTCTATACTATTTAAATAAATTTGAAACTAATAGTACAAATACACAAGTAATGACAGCAAGGGGAAAAGCAGCTGACACACCAAAAAGTCACCATGACCAGGAATACCTACCATGTGTTCTGATATCACCCCTTGAAGGTTTAGATTGTGGGGGTTTCATGGGTTTTCTTGGGTTTGTGTTTTGGTTTGTGATTGCGATATTTTTCTGGTTTGTTTATTTTTGGGGGGGAGGGGTTTTAATGCAGCATTAGTCACAAACTTAATTTTCACAGTTTCTCACAAAGTAAAAGGGCATGTTCATGTATACTAAGATGGCATTTAAATTATCTGGTTTTTTTCCACAAATCAGACTAAACAACATGAAAAGATAAAATGAACACCACAACAACACTTTCAAGGGATTCGTTTATTTTTGGTTTACAAACAAAGGCACCCAATATTTCTGTTTATCTCTTATAAAAGCTCAGGGATTTAGCATTTGTTTCCAAACATCTGTTCCTACAGCAGAGAAAAACATTACAGGAAAATGTAATTTTTTTCCTGGTCCCCAATTTAAATACCAGTACCAGTTCAGTGATAATGTTGTTTCAGTCTGTTCCTATTAACCAGCTGGTATCCCTCCTGTAACTTGCTAGTCAAAACACTGACTCTGGCTTCATGGACCAAAATATAATTCCAGTACATTATTGACCAACATCCTTTATGTGCAAACACTGGTGTGAAGAACTGCAAGAGGACAGGGCTCCCATATGGAAAAAACCCAATAGTTCCAGATAGAATTTCACAGACTGACCACAGGAAGTGACAAAACCAGGGGAATAAATGTGACACTGAATCTACTGTTAGTTCAATAGGATGACTGATGAATTGGTGTAAGATGCCAATAGGGCACAAAACAATGGTCTCCAAAGAGGGAAAAAGAAGAGTTTCTAAATTAGCAAATGTTTAGAGTGGAGGTTAAATATCCTTAGGTTTAAAGTTATCCTTGTCTTCATTGTTTATTCAAAAGACTAAATTTCTAAGCAATATTTTGGACCAGAAGTAATTGGTTCATTGGCTTCATAGTTTATCTCAGTATTAACAAATCAATGTTAAAAGTATCATGTCATAATGTTTATATATTATGTTTGTAGTTATGAGTTTTGGTTGTTTCTAAGTAAATTGTTTCCCAGAATAACTTTCAGAATATGATGTACTTATCTTTTGCAAACTTCAGCCACATGCCAACACAGGACAAGGGGTGTCGCTGGACAGGAGGCCCCTCTGAAAAAAAGTCTATAATTCAGGAATGCTTAAGCATACTTTCAGGTCTAGTAAGATACTTGGGGAGGCAGCTAAAAATGTAATACACCTACTGTATCTGTTAAAGTGTAATATCTCCAAGCACAGAAGCCTTAATTATTTCAGCCACAGTCAGAGGTCTCTCACACAAGGTGTGGTCCTAGACCATTTTGGCTTTTCATCACTAGCTTTATATATACACCAGTAATTTTAAAAAGGAATTACAGCTTAACTACTTACTACAGAATATTTAGCTTCAACAAGGAAGCCATTATCTTTTCAAAATGAGATATACACCTGCAGGAAAGGTGTTCTCTTTAAAGCAAGAGTTTTTAGAAGAATAGCAAAATAAGTTCTTTACAAATTTAATTCAATAGGACAAAAAACTACCAAGGGCAAGTATAATGTGGCTCTTGTGTAATTAAGTCATTATTTGCCTTTCCAGGCAGATTCAAGAACAAATTAATCAGTACAAACTGATTTGAATGAAGAAACACTGGGCAAGGGTGCTGGTCAGTGCATCAATTAGAGGAACATTACAGCGTTCTCAAAGCTGTGCAAACAAAATTTAAGGGGATCTCCATGTATTGCCTTGCATTAAAGAAACAAAGATTCAATCTTTTCTTACAATTTGCCATTTTTACAAATGTTTTCCGTACTGAAACAAAGTAACATGCAGAAAAAACCCCAGATTTCTTCAGGTTTAACCCTAATAAGTTAAAAGATAGATGGAAGAACTGTTAATATCTATTCATTTTGGAGCAAGGTGCATCTTACTCAACTTGCCCAGTGAAATGGGGTTTTACTAGGGCAGGGATGAGAAAGCGTGCTTGTGCATTGGGGTTGTTCTTGCATCAAATTTAACAGCTCAGATTTTTAGAAAATGACTAATTTGTGAAGTATTTGCTAACATTATTTACAACTTAAAAACAGGTATATCTCTTAATGAAAGTCTATAGCTTGTCCAGCTACCATTATCAGCAATATAAATAGCAAGTAAGCATAATAAATTCCTTTTCATTATATTTACCCTTTGAAGTCAGAAGTGTAACAATCAAGTGCTGGCTCTGTGTTCTTAATAAAAATTAAAAAAAAAAAATCATTAAAAAGAGAACAGTGAATTACTTTATTTGCCCCTCTCTGGGTTACATATCCTTTTACCTGCTCAATGCTAGGATCAATTCTGCTTTCAGAGAAGCAAATTGTTCATGCTGACACAAATGCAAGTTGGATACAGCCAGGTTCAAGCACAGAACCAAATCACAAAGTGCATTCTGAAGCCCAGATCATACAAAAGGTTTTTCAGTAAATAAGGAAGGTTGATTCATTTTTTAAATTTCTTCTTTCTTTTAAAGCAAAGGAGGCATCATTGTTGCATCCCTACTTTGAGGGGAAGGGAAGTGGCAAAATGTAAAGACAAATTACAAAAGTCCTCCGTAATTTTATTTCAGGAGATCCAGAGTCATTTATACACTTTTGCAACTTGCAAAACCCTTTGTAATTTAGAAGGATTTCAAATAAATAGGTCTACAGCAACTACTGCCTACTAAGTCAATATTTATCTTGCTCAATGTGCAGTAAAACTTAAGAGAAAAATATCATGTTAAGGCAGATTCCAATCAAACACGTTCCAAATTGCACAGTTATGTTGGTCAGTGGTCTAATATGTCTTCTCCAGGTCAAAGACAGAGTTATCCAAATGCTTTTCTAATGCCAATTCAGTGTGGCACTTGCCCTTTTCATTTGCTCAGTTTCCAGGAAGATGCACAGCTAACATTACAAATACCATACCATTTATTTTGCACTTCAATTAAAAAGGAAATTATGCTTTTACGAAATGTGAGATGACTACATGTTACAGGGTTTGTGCAGTTAGACCACCATATGCATAGATGTCCTAATGCTAAATTCTCTTTCTCAGTATCTCATTGTACTGGAGGCTCTGAAGTAGGAGAGGAACTTGTAACACAGACTAACCACAAAGTACCAGATGTTTCTTGCCATTTGTGACCTTGCAATAAAGATACGCCAGATCAGGATCACAAGGATCGTGTTGAAGCCATAGCGAATGTTCCTCAACCTTGGAAAAAACAAAAGGAATCATTGAGAGCCAATGTAAAAGACTGAGGAAAAAAGAACACCGTAAAAATTAACTTCTGATGTAGAATTTAATTTGTTAATCTATTCATCTCAAGATACATTATGGGTGGTATTAAGACAATGACAAAAGTAAGTGAATAACAAACTGAGGGGGCTTTTCACCGCTGAAAAGCGGAATGAAAACTAAAGCAGCAGAGCCAGCCCTGTTGCTCACCACAGGAACTTCTGCTTTAGAGCTCTTTGATAGAAATCTCCTAAAGCCAACATCACAATGGTAACTTACCGATGGGAAGCTGCCAACCACACCAAAAAATATTTAGCACTCTGAACTTCCCTCCTCCCCACCACGTATTTAAAACTTCAAAAATATGTTTAAGTAATTTCAGCTCCCACTGATGACAATAACAAGGGAAAAAACCAAACCACCTCACCCCATCATCAAAACTCATCAGATTTTCCAGACATTTCCAGCCAAGGAACTCAGCCTCTTCACTACAATTTTAAACTCCTTCCTTCTTAGGGAACTGTATTTAAAGGGTAGGATAAACTAAGTGACCTTTTAGAGGAACTGTGATTTTGAGCAATCTTCTCACATGTCGAGATGGAAGCTTCAAGACAAACAGCAACCAGAATTTGCTCATATTTCTTCCAAACAGAGCAATCTCTTTACAATAGTACATCATGACAATTTGTATTTCAGAGGCAGCTCGTTTTAGGGAAATACTGCCTTTATCTGGTTTACAAGTAGGCTGGGTTCCTTTACAGATCTTATTTGCAGAGAAAAACAGTTTAAATTTCTGTTACAAAAGCATCATTTTTCTATTTGAGGAACAAATCTACACCATTGTTCCCTAGAGAAAGATGTCCCCTGGGCTGCCAAATCTGATTACCACTAAAGCAGTGGACTCCAAACTCAGAGTTAAGAACTAGATGGTAACAAAAGAGATCAAATTAATACCTCAGAGTACACATATGTCCGAATCTAAACCTCTTTCTAAACAATCCACTTATAAACTTGAGAGCTGGGGGCAACCAGATGCTGCTCCAATACAAGATTACTTCTCATGTTATTTTCAGTATGATCCTTTGTGCAAAGAATAGCAACTATGTGGTAACTTCTATGCACTTTTTAATGGCATCTAAATTTTAAATTTTAAAAAGCACCCCAACAAAACAACCCAGAAGGGGACCCTTCTTCAGCTATTTCCACCATCATCACAGATACCATCTTTTAAAAGTGTATTTGTGATTTTAACATATACCAAACCACTCTACAGCTGCAAATCCTTGTCTTTAGAATGACAACACAAGTCACGACCTGGATTGTTTTTCTTTGTGCTATCAGGATTGCAGACGTGACGTAGCATTGCAGAACAAGAGGATTTTAATTTCACTCTTAAAAGAGATAAATCAGAAAGTCTACAGCTGCCTTTATGAACGGGCCAAGAACAAAACAAGGGCAACTGGGCTAATAAAATTCTGGACAGTAACAATCCATCCAAATGGCAGGAATTAAGCCACAGAGAAAAGACTAAGTCATCCTAGAGCACTGACATCAAAGTGTCCAGCTCTGAAGTGCAGAGTCCCGGCCTGTTCACTCACCTGCCTCCAAAGATCACATTCCCAGAACAGCTATTGTTCTATTAAACCTCCCAAACAAGCCGTCCTGACCTGTGTAACCATGCGTCTTTTACCTTCCAAGATGCTTGGGTAAAATCAAAAACCTGGATTACAGTATCCACACCGGTGATCACAATCCCAGATTGATACTGTAACTATTAATACTAAGAGCAACTCAGGAGCAACAAATTTTCTTTAAAAAATGCTTCAGACTACTGCCCTGGAACAGAAGAATTGTGGAGAACCTAAACAGGTGCTATTAAGAACAATTAAGTCATAACATGGAAAAGCCAAACTGGACAAATGGAAGAGGGCACAGAAAATATAAAATTATACTTAAAATAACACATTTAAGATTATACTTACTTATTCAAGTGTTTCCTAGCTGCAGGGAGGCCTGACATTTCTTCATTCAGCACATATTTCTTCGTTCCCAAGCAGTAATTTTCCATATATTCTGCCCAGTGTAGTTGTCGAACATCAAAATTAAACATCTGCATAAGAGAAAAACGTTCACTGTTAAGTTGCCTAAAAATTCACCTCCATATAATTTAAATGAAAACAGACATCTTTATTCCAGATAAATCAAATTTGTCTTTGACACAAGAAAGTTATCCTATCCTTAATCCTAAAAACAGTCCAGACTTAGGTCCCATTTCTGATTCAACCACCTTCTTACATCAGCTCTTCCAAATTTCAACCACTTCATACCTTATTTTCCCTCCTCAGCAGTAATATTCTTCTCTCTGCATCACAGTTTTCCCATTTCAACTGTATGTAAGCCATTCCATTCGAAAAATAACTATTTTCTAGTATTGTATTTATCTTAAAGCAACTAAATAATTCTCATATGCTCTAAAATAAACACTGCTCTGTGCCAAGTTCACTGTTTGGTGAGTGCAGGGTTCTTTTAGCTGTGCTTATAGTTGTACAGTTTTATTTCAGATATAACCATTTGAGTGGCTTCTGCAGGAGAGAAAATTACTATGGTGAACTCACAACTCAAGTTTTTTACTGATGTATTGATTTCCTCATCTCAAGATGCTACAGTAACAGTGTTTAAATCCCAATAAAGAAAATGCAGCTATTTGAAGAATACTAACAGTCCAAAGCTCTGGCATTTTGTTTTTCAAGTTTTTCCTGAACTCAAGTTGCTAGGAGGAGACAAGAGGGCAGGAAGAGGTGAAAATACCGTTACACAAAAACAACCAAAAGCTGTATTTCCTACTTTTAGACAGCTTATTTAGGAATTTGGCAGCTTTTTCTGGAATGTAACTACAGAACTGATTCTGGAAAACACTTCAGTAGGAAAGACATCTCAAGAATGACAAAACTGTTCCAAATGCATAAAGGAATCTGAGTTTTTAGAAGTGTAACTAGTGATTTTTATTCTGCTGAATATTAACCAAAAAAGTCATACAGAAGGGAAGTTTAAACTCACTTGGGGCACCTGAGCCACTGTTGGGGGTGGAGGCAGGGAAAATTGGGAGTAAAATTAAACCTGGCAAGAAACAACTTTTCCTTCTCCCTCAACAAGCTGTCATCCTTGTTTTGCTGCCCCCTGCCCTTCCTCGTCTCTGATCATGTTGCTGATGCAGCTTTTCACACAGCCCTGGCACAAGTAAAGGATTTAAGAGGAATGTGCAGTGCTGAGTTCCTCCTGGGTTAGCCCCACATTACAGCTCATGTCCTTATTCTATCTTGAATTCACAAGCCTCCATTCCCCTCTCAGTCTCCATGCCCACACCACAGAGCCACTTGCCTTTTTGTCTTCGGGGGTTAGCTGGTTCATCAGCATAGTCATGTTTTCAGTGCTCCAGATCCAAGAATTGTTCGTAAAGTATTCTAACAACACCATGGACTTATGAAGACGTGTTATTGTCTTCATCATCCTACAGTCCAAAGCATGGAATGGACAGGTTACAGTGGTAAAGATTAGTTCAAACAAGTAAAACAGACAATAAGATTTTTTTACCCTCCAACCCCCTACCCCCAGGTCAAAAAATCCCATTTTGCTCTGTACTAAAAGCACATTATATTACATCAATAGGGTATTTCTGCATAGTATTGAAGTGAACTTTGGCTGTCCAATCTCCGTATAGAACCAGAAACTATCAGACAGTCCTTTTTTTCCTTAATCCTACTTCCCAGGTCAATAGTAAATTATCATTTCTTCTTTTTTATTAGGAGCAACAATATGCTGCCTTCTGTTGGTAACTCCTAGTTTAGGACAGAGAGATAGAACCCTTTTCCCTTCAGCACACTGGAGTTTTTAGCTGTACTCAAGAATGTGACTTGATGGAAGACTCAAATTGCACAGGGAAGGATGTCTGTGCAGGACCTCCCCTTTAACAAGGGAGGAAGCTGCCCTGATCTTCCTGCACATTGGGTAAGACCAGATCTCTGTAACAGAACAAAGTTTTTTGTTATGGTTACTAAGAGATCATGGCTTAAATCCACCGGCAGCAAAGGGCAGGAAAATATTTAAGGGCACAGACAGATCACAGCAGATCCTGTTCTCTGCTCCTTCAAAATATGCAGAAATACCTTCCGCCGTCCATTATTCTGCAGAAGAAGAAACTCTACAAAATCATCACTTGGAATACAGAGAAATTATGTTATAAGGACCAATTTGGGCAAGTTTCTCTTTGTTCATACCATCTGAAGCGGACTAAAAGAAAAAAAAAAAGGTCATCCAGCCTCTCAGATGCAAAGCTTCCACAATTATGACGAGAAAATTTTTTCAAGTGTCTCAGTGCTAGAGATGGCCACTCAATTTTAATATGCACTAACTAGCACCACATGGCCTAATGCTATTAAATTCCTGCTCTGGGTGCTCTGTGCATTTCTATCTTGCAGAAATGGAAAAACGCTTCCAATTTGATCCTTATAACAGGACACTGATAATTTTAAGCACAACTGTAAAGGGGAAAGCAAAGAAAGCAGAACCCAGTACTAACAGGAAGTAGTCTTCTGAAGGTAAATTTTGTCAGTAAGACCATAGAAGCAATAAAAACAAAATTATTTTCCTCTGAAAGCTGCCTTGATGCATTCAAACTTGTAGAAGGGATATAGCACATTGTCCCAGAAACTGTTCTAAAGCTAATATTTTGCATTGCATTAGTGTCCTTTACTGTCACTAGCAGCTGGCATCTCAGTATCTAATAGAATATTAAAATTTCCTTTTTCTGCTCACAGAATGGAGCAATACAAAGCCCAGAGACCACTGAAAAATGCAAAGTATCACTAAAGCACAAAATTTTTTCTTAAACCCCATAGGAATACATCCAATTCAGAACTGTCTTCAAATGTTAGACCACCAGCTGATTTTATTAACTAAGCACTTCTAGAAGCTTTCAAACACCTGCTGATAGTTTTACTGCTTTGGCGTGGGGGCTGAGTTGAACCAGAGCTCCTCTGATGCAAAAATGATTAGGAATAGAGATTCTGCATCCAAACATATCCTGCGCTATCAAGACTAAACTGACCTTTAAAAAAAAATTATGTTAAAGAAAACAAATTAGGAAAATAACTCAAAACTTGGAAAGCAAAGAGCTCACAGTCAGATAAGCAAAAAAAGACCTCAGAGCAAAAACACCTGGGTAAAATTAGTGCCAAACAGCACTTAAGACTTTTTTCAGAGGTCTGTCCACCGGCAGTCTGAAGATTATTTAACTTGACTTGCCCTTTTGAACCTTCCCAGTCTGTGTCCTTATGCTAAGCTGGACGAGCAGCTGAATTGGAGAGTGTTTTGACTGTGACAGTTTAAAACCTTGTGCCCCTGCAAAATACTAATTGTGCAAATGAATATCTGATTAGATAAGTGTATATTTTGAACTCATTTCTGGCCACTGACATTGGTTTTCAATCTTTTCTAAAAAAAAAAAAAAAACCAACTAAATTTAAACTAATGCAAAGACTAACCTCTGCTGGGATTCTTTTTGTCCCTGCTCATGGATATGATTTTAGAGCATAGCTAAGCTGATTAAATTTTTAAAAAAGGCTTAAAAGAGGTTTTTTCCTCCCTCCAACTCAAATTGGATTTAGCGACTGACCACAGAACCAGCTGTGGTCAACTCATCAAGGGAAAAACTGTTTTTCGTTTTAGGGTTAGTTTTTTTCTCCATCAGCCAAAAGAAACCAATTCTCCACATTATCTCAGCTGCTCGATCAATGACAGAGTTGGCAGAAGAAGACCAAGTTTCTCTGACACTTTGCTGGTTTGCCCTAAATCAACATGAAACTCCATTTTTCTTTGAGTGGGGGGAAAAAGCAGCCTGGTGACACTGAAAGATGTCAGCAATGAGTGCCCTTCAGTGGACACTTGTGTAGCTCTGCCAGAGCAAGCTTTGTAACTTCACTGGCACCATATTCCTCCTGCAAATGGGAACACACATGACTCAAAACTGAGCACGAAGTCACATAATGCAACTTTATCCCTCAACGTGAAGTTTATTCCAAAGATAGCCATTGGACACAAGCCATAAATATCAATACCATATATAACCAGTCAGTACAAATCAAGCATTGCATCACACCTTCTTCATCAGCTGAAGACAGAAAAAAGTCAGATGCTGACCCTCTCACAGAACTGAGCTATTAGGGGCAGTCAGCCAGTTTGAGTGACTTTCACCCAGATTCTAGGTAGAATTCTGCCTCCTACTTTTGCAGTCCTTACTGCCATCAAGAGAAAACACATTACAACAGTTTGAGAAGCACATTACAGGAATCAGAAATTTAAGCAAGTTAATTCAATTACCCCTAAGTTAGGAGGGCTTCTTTCTATACCAGACAGTTGAAAGTGACCTGGCATAAAGCTACAACTTCATTTCGAATAAGTTTTATACACAACCTATTATCTGCAGGTTAAAAACAGTCCTGATGCTAAATACAGACTGATCCTTCAGTGGATCTACAGTCTGCAAGTCTCTGCAGAAGCATTACAGATAATTACTTATTTTTTTTTTTAAAGATGCTTCTAAAAAACATAGATCAATCTTTTAGATTTGCCTTTGTTCAGACTTTCACCTGGCTGTAAAATTTGAAGTGCAGGACACACTATGGAATTTTTATCATTCCAGAAACTCTGTGGTTCCTTTAAGCACACAATTTAAGTACTTTGAGGAGAAAAATATGTATTGATCATGTATTAACATGATTATGCTCTTAACTCACTTCTGGTTTGTAAGACAGTAATTACATAAAAGGTGCTTCCAGTTTTATGACACTTTCAATTGAAATGACAGATGTAAAGGACATAATTTCACATGTCCCTACATACATCCACCACACCTTTCCTTTAGCTTTCTAAGAAGCAGTAACAGAAGAATTGCTGCAGAAGTCTCTGAACTACAACTAAATATTTCATGTCACATCTTATTTTCTCAGAGCAACTGGGAAGATCTGCTTGGTATGCATTTTTAAAGGCTTCAACATTTCAAATATACCAAACTGCTTTTAAATAACACACAGTTCTGTCGTGCTAAGCACTATACAAAGTTACATGAGCAAACTATGCCTTGTATTAAAGATAATTAGACAACTAATAAGCTTTGCTACATAACTAAGTATATATGGCAAGCTACCAACAACACTACCTTTAAACTTCAATGCTAAGGTTTATTACCACTATTTATGTAATTGCACAATGCTAGAGCATTGTTTAATATAAATTATTAAATATTCATTATGCCAGTCCTTCTTGTACACATTCTCTCTATACCAATTTGGAAGAAATATTATATAGGTTATTTCTTCCTTCCCTTTCCTTACCTGTTAATATTATCAGAGAATCGTTAAATTCAAGAACCTTCAACTAGATGCAAAAACAGCAGAGATTTCCATTTAATCAGAAACATTGTTTCCACAAGCAAGGTGCAAAAGAATGATTTCATATTGCAGAAAGATTACAACAGGTAAGCGTTTTGAATAAAGGAAGATTTTTGGTTTTAATTATTATTAACATAATCATTTAGTTCTGAAGGATCATAGACCTGATCTATTTCTAATTTTTTCCTTTTTTCTACTTGTTAAAAATTTTCATTCAATTGCAGTATAACATCCTGATGATATGACAAGAGCAAAGTTAAACCTACACACTAATTTCATTACTTTTTTTTCTACATTGTACAAAATAGATACTTCAGTGTACTCAACACAGAAAGGGCAAGCTACCGCCCATGTGAAAGCAGGTTAGCAGAGTATTTTTGAATCTTCTTGTGCTGATTTTACTACATTTTTACTATATTGATCAAGTTTTTCTGCTAAATCATGGTGGAAAAGGTCACATTTTTAATTAAGCCAACCCATCTTCACTTAGAACTGAATTCTATTGAGTTTAAGAATCTCCAGTAGTGTTTTCAAGTCTTTAGAAGGTTCTGAGTACATGCTGCTTGGCAATTAAAACCATTCCATCAACTGATAGAACGACCACAGCAACAGTATTACAGCCCTCCCGCCCATCAGTTAAAGCAGCTCTCAAAGTACTAGGAACAAGTACAAGAGCAAAAATCTGACTCAAAATTCTTGTATTAGTAAACAACACTGGTTCCATTAGCATTTAACACTGTATGTCTTCCTTGTATTTATACAGTTTTTTGCTTTTACTGCTCCTGTTGCAGGCTCCCATTTTTAAATGCTTTAAAAAAAAAGAGAGAGGAGCACTGTATAAGGAAAGCTGCATTCCTGTAAGTGGGCTAGGTAGCCAACTTAAAAGCTGTGACTAAACAATAGCTTATTTTAGTTCAATCTGCCATCTTTGCTCCCAACTGGAAATCTTGCACATCATAGGAAACTCATCAAATCACTGTTATAGTAAGATAAGTAGGAATATTCATATCAGTAAAAATTTATTTTCTATTCTGTGAAGTATCAATGTCATGAATTGTACCAGCTCTAAATTCCATCTTTAGACATCAAGTAAGAACTCTGGGGAAAAGTGAAAATAAGATTCAACATTCCCAATGTTAGAATATAAAACTAAGCTAAATGTTCTAAACAGCACAATTATTCACTGCCTTATTTTACTCCCACTGATCAAATACTCAGCAGACCAGCTGCCCTTCAAAGCCTGACAAGATTCTGGCAGCACTCCTTCACAACCATTCGGAAGACAGGATGTTGGCATTTATAGTATAAATTTTTTAGAGAGTGATGAAGTTTTCATATCTGTCAGGGAGCTTCTATCAATTTGTATTAAGAATAACTTGAAAAATGCAAGAGAACCTAGAAGCTAGGAACTTTTATGTACAATACCTTATTTAGAGCTGAAGATCTTACAACTTTTTAATGTGGGAAGATTATTATACAGGCACAGCCAACTGTCACTACTGCTGCAGGTGAGCTTTTTCTCCTACAAACTGCTTACACAACTCCTTTCTACTGATCCAGTGCTAAGCATGTTACAGAGTTTTTACCTTCCTTGTAAGACAGACCTGGACTACAGTACAACAAATGAATACTCACTTGTGTTAATACACTGTCACCACAGTGGAGGTTTTATTGTCCGAAGACAAATACTTTTGCAAATGTAATATAAGCAATGATTTAAGGTCATATGGCTTGGCAAATCTGAAACAAATTGAAGTGGCATCTTATATGCCTTCTACACACTTTAGTTCAGCTTCTTATTTTCACCACTTTAGTTAGCCAAATACTAGTCTAAATATAAACTGAATGGAATGCTGAGATGATACAAACAATTTGACCTGGTATGTTGGTATCATCTACAGGGAAAATCTGCAATTGAAAGCTCAGTCTTCCATTTCATTTTCAGTTTATAAAAGCAAAACAACCTTAACACAAGCCACTTCCTAGAGTTTAATGACTGACTAGGATTCTGATCCAAGGCATACCTTGGACAGCATTGTTAAGCCAGTCATTAAACTCTCCAAAACGCAGCCACTGGATTGTTATTGCTTACAGTTAGTAAACCTAGAGAGTGCCCAGGCCATGTCCTCTTTACCAGTCTCCACCACCGTATGGGCAAGATATTTTTTAGCCCTGTCCTGCTTACCATGGCTCTCGACCTGCCAATCTGAACAAAACATCCAAGAAAAATAGCTCTAGAAAGTTCTTTGCAACCCGGTAGTGAAACACGATGGGGTTGGAGAAGAACTGAAAGTCAGGGAACCTCAATGCGTTCTCAAATGGATTTCGTCTTAAAAACACACGAGTGTAGTACGCTGTAGGAAAAAATTAGGATCAACATATATTTAGTATTTATTATTCAAAAACAAACATCACTTGTTCTGTATCTCTTAATTCTGTTTACCTGGGAGGCTACTCAAAACACCAACTATCCAACAAAAAACATTCTCATTTTTGCTAAAAAGTTCAAAGTCACTTTGAATTCAAGGACCTGTTCTCAGGAAAAAAAAAGGTTGAGTCTTAGTCATAAAACATTCAGGGAGAGAAAAAAATTAAAAAACAAAAATCAATACATCCTACTGCAAGCATAGCTTTGTTTAAAAGTCAGAGGAACAGAGAAGGCAGAGCCAGTCACCATTACCTTGGGCTTCTTCCAGTAATCCTGAGGTAGGTATCATACAGAAATGCTGGGGCCTTATGGCTTACAGCAATCCAGTAATGATATAAAAGGTGATTGGAAGTTAGATTTACATTGGGCCGTCTGAAGGCCTGTTCGAGAGGATTCCTCTTGAAAGTGGAAATTACATGGTATTCTGAGAAAGAAAAGTTGCATGACAGCTTCGATAATCACCATGTAAAATGTATAGGTTTTCAAAGTACATTACAGGGTACAATGTCAACATCAGTGTGTTATTTAAATAACCACCCTAGCCCTTCTACAATGCACAGAAACTAAAAGTCATAAGTTTTTAACTTAGAATACTATTGAACTGGCTCTTACTATCAAGAGGTGGTTTATGCCTTCATCTTCAGTATCATATTTTATTGTAGCTTCTCTCTTTCTGTTCCTCTTCCCTACCTTAGAATTTGTTGGTTTCAAGCACTGGCAGCAATTTCAGTTTATAAAGCAAGTAAAGCTATTTAAATAGTCATCTATATTTCATGAAGAGGGTTATTCTGATCACTTGTGTGAAGAATTTAAAAACAGACTGAAGATTCTGCAAGTATCTCAAGTGATTTTAAACGGCATTTTTAAACAACTTATCCAAATTTAAACATGAAGAAAAAAAGCAATTAAGGTGGGACTCCATGCAAAATTCTTGATGACACCTGTAAATTCAGTACATGACAGACACGCAGGATCAGGACCTTAAAGAGTTATGTGGAAATTCACCTGTCTTTTTAATCTTCTCTTATAACTTTATGTTGTTGTTTACAGATAGCACTTAAATACCCTGATTCAAACTGGGATCTAAGTGAAGTCAGCAATTTCCCAAGTTTGGTTGAAGTAATAATGTTTGTATTTACAGATACATATAAAATGGCCAAAATCAAGTATTGAGGTTAACTGAAAGGAAAAAATATAAACTGAGCTTAAGGACTCAATTTCTAAGAAACTGAAAACTAAGAAACAATTTTTTATTATGCTAAAGAACTTGTTTTGCTATTTATAACAAAAACTATTATAAAGCCTTTGGCATATGGGTTACATCCTAGTCAGGATATCTAAGAGTTGAAAACAGGTAGTCATATTTCCATAAAGGCTACTCTTCCCTGTACATGAATTGTTGAACTGTCATGCACCTATATGAAGATTAAAAAAGTCACCTCAACCAACAATAAACTTAAGCCAAACACAAAGAGTTACACAAGGGCAAAATTATTACCATACCTCTCAATTATGCAGATATACAAAACATTTAATTGTGGGCTGCTCATTCATATGTATTTATTGAAGTTGGCATTACACCCAACATCACTACTGCTCCTCTGAGAAACACTTCTCTCCACATGCTACCCACACTGTGGATTAGGTCATGGCAGCAGCACACAGAAAAATCTGTTCTCCCATAGTTCAAATTATAGTGGAATAACAAAAAAAAATCCCAACAAGAACCAAATGAAATGGAGATAACGCTGCAGGGGGAGTGGGGAAACAATGGCCAAAGCTAATGAAAAAGCACAATACACTACAAAATTGAGAGGTATGGCTATAATACCAGTTTCAAAAATAAAAATGCAATATGGTCTACTAATTATAACCTGTTTGATTTTGTTTTTTGTATTAAGATTTATGAGAAAAAAGAAACATGGCATACCAACTTCACTCCAGTGGAAAGGATTGGTGCCACCTGTTGTACAGTTATACACCATGACTTTTCTTGGTCTGGGGGAAAAAAATATAAATGAGCAGATTAGAAGAAAAACAACCTTTAAAAAACACAGACAACTGAATAGATGCCCAAAGTTATCCTTTCCCTCAACGGCATCACTTATATAAAGCAGAAAGCATCAGTCTCATCATCTTTCAGTATTTTTCTCCCTCTTTAATTATCATATTTCTTTTATTTCAGAGAAGGCATCACCTACACTACTGCAGATTGTATTGATCAAAAGACCCAGGAAAGAATTTTCAGACACAGCTTAATAGTATCAGTAGGTATACTGATACTTTCTAGTATCAGATGTCTTCCGCTTTGGCATAAGCAAGTTACACTTTGAGAGATTAATGCCATCAGAACCTTAGATTCCTTTGTCCTGAGGGAACACAGCAGGACACCGATGAGAATTTCAATACAAGACTGATTTACTAAATACACAATATAATTTCAAAATAATCAGTACTCTCTTTTGCCTGTTATACCTATTAATTCCAGAATACCAGGCTGCAGCAAGTGTCGTATTGACAACAACATCTACTGGAACAAGATCTGCTAATGCATTGTTGGAAGCTCTCATTGTTCGAAGAATTCCTTTTCCTGCCTTGAAGAACAAAACAACAAAACAAGACAGAAGACCCAGTAGTAAAATATATGAAGCTTTTCTGCCTTCCAAAAGGAGGGGGGAAAAATTAAGTATATTCATTACTTACAGCAATGAAGATACCACTAGGTCCATTGAAGTTATCGATCCAGCCCTATTAGGAATGGGGGAAAGGAAAGGATTTGGTTAGAGTATACTGAAGTCAGCAGCTTCAAGAAAAATTTGAGCAGTTTCTAAAATGTAAGGGGTGGAAGAAAAGGAGACTAAAGAGAAGACAGGTGTTTAATTCCATGTCTCTAAATCACAAATTCTGGAGATGTAACAAGTTCCTATGACTCAGACAAGAGATCTACCTGTATGACTCTGTGATCCTTCAGAGCAAGATGCCTATTTATTTCTGACTGAATGAACTGCAAAGCATTGTGCATAAACATATGTTTACGTCCAAAGTATTCAAGTTGACAAGTGTTTTCAGACTAGCTTCTAGCAACTCAGTTTTTCCCATTTTTCAAACAGAACACATTCTTGCACAGCTTTAATGACAGTATTTAGACACTATACACCGCATCAGTTGTTATCCAGAAGCAACCAAGACACAACTGCATAGTCCAGGAGATTTTCCTCTACGAAGGTCACGGGATAAAGAGGCTCTCAGTGTGTACTACAGTTCACAGGCAAGATGGTCAGGTGACAACTCAGGGACTTACAGGAAAAGGCTCCTTCCAGCTGGCACCAATGATGGACGGCCTCACAATGGCAATGTTTAACTTTGCACCTTCTTGCTGCACCACGGATTCAGCTAAGGCTTTGGTGTATGTGTAAGTATTAGGTCTTTTACCTAACAGTTTAGGAGTAATATCATTCACTAGGTCATCATCCATCCACCTAAAAAAACAAAACAAGAAGCAAGTGTAACTTACTACATACTGCTTCACTGGGGAGGTGGAGTGTGAATTGATAAAGTTACCATGATTATTTATTTTCTCTTTTAAAGAAAAAAGGACACATAGCTCAATGAAAACAAGTTTCTCAGTAAAAGAGGATTGTATGTTCAGTGTCCATCAAAAGAAGCATACTGGCATTTAGGGTAATTAATTTGTTACACACCAACTACAGAGCAAGCAATTTGGATTTACAATAACCCAAATTCTGTCAACTAAGTTCTCAACATGAAGTGCAGACACAGCAAATTATTCTTTGGAACACAGACTCACTGCACTATGATCTACAAAGTGATGCCACTGCAATGGAGTCCCAGCTGCATTACCAGCATCACCTCCACCTTTTTGGTGGTGAGCAATCACACACTGTGCCCCCAACCCCTCAGAAGCAAGCTGGTCACAATGTTTCTCCCTTTAATTTAGTTAAATCTTGCAATTTCATCTTGCTTCCCAGTTCATATTTAAAATGTAATAACCTTCAGTCATAGCACACAAGCAAGAAAGATGTGCCTCTGCAACTACTGCTACTTTGGTGTTCCTCACTGCAAAACAGGACTTGAATTTTATTTGCCTTAGTCTCTTAGTCATAGAAACGGAATTTAATGTTTTTCATCAATGTTCCATTACAAAGTGGACACACATCAGACTCCTTTCATTATATGAACAGGGTGGGAAGAGGGGAAGTAAAGGCTACAGATCACTTTTATAACTCTACAAAAGCCTTCCCTTAGGAGTTCTAAAGCACACACAGCTGTCCCAACCCATACCAAACAGTTTAAGCTACATTTGTCTCTTTACAAGTCAGATAGTAAAAAATACTACTGTTTTGCAATCTCTCATTTTTAAGTGCATTTAAAGTCAACATTATAAAAAAAGGCTGGCTCAATGTGCATTCTGGTTTGTAGCTCATTTGGTTTTAATGTTAGCACTCTTCTATCTATAATAACAAGTTCAAGTAGATATTTTACTTTTAATTGCTTTTTTCAGTTTCATACTTCTCTTCCAAGGGGTGACATTTTGTACAGCAGGTAAGGAGAAAGAGACTGCTTTAGAGTTGAGATTATTATGCATTACACTACACTTATACCACATTCTCACCTGTTCCAGAGCTTGACAGCTACTAAGTAAGACCTCAGGACAGTTAATATACATAGAAAATAAAATACCAAATGAGTCATTTTTCCCCACCTGTAATGCCCAATTCAAGCCTTAAAAGCTACAGGAAACAGATTTTTAATGTCTGAGCTCTCAGAATACCTAACAGAACCACTTCCGCAGTAGAGTAATATTATTTCAGCATCTCAGTCTCACCTTCCAATGGCATTTAGATGGATGTAGTGCAGCCAGCTGTTCAAGGGGCCTTAGTTTTATCCCTTTCCTTCACAATGTTGGTACCTGCACGCTTGTAACAGCACAAGGTTTTCAATATCTCCTGATTCAGCTCATCATACACTGAAAGCCTGGCACTCAGCACAGAGGAGGCATAATGAGTAGATATAAGCATCCCTCTCCTTCAGTACCCCTCCACACCTAGCTCAGCTTAAAGGAACCATAAACCTTAATCCATCTCCCTTACAGAAAAGGGGAGTGTCAGTCCTGCTGTCAGATCTACAGGACAGGGTAAGATAACTCTTCATCTTTATGGCTCAGAACCTTCTTTTGGTACTTCAGTACTAGGAAGCAAATACAGATTACCCAAGCAGATTAATGAAACATAACACATACTCAAGAGAATCTATCAGTTTCTTGGGATCCACAGGAGGTGGGTACACGACTTCCTCAATCTGTTTCCGATTGCAATACGCATAGGCGGTGGAAACGTGCATGAACACCTCCAGATTCTTCATGCGCTGTGCCAAGAAGAGGAGCTGTTGCGTGGCAATCACATTTAACTGCACAGCATCTCTATTGATTAAACAGATATGTCATTAGTAGAAAGCAAGACAAAAGCAACCAAAAAGAAATTCACTCCTAAATGCCTCAGTGCTGGGTATATAAAGTAACCCTGAATTCTCCACCCTACCCCAAAAAAGCAGCATGGACACTGCCCTAACTTTCTGCTCAGAACAATATACCACAGTCCCAATCTAAAACATCTCTCAATGTTCAATATAATTCTCCTTTTACCCTATTCTTACCAGCATACTTTGATTTCCCCAACCTAAATCCCAATCCTACATCTTCCATAAAATGTGAAGGAAATAATGCAACCCAACACTGAGCTGCCATAAGATGCACCTCTGAACTTCCAAGTTCAGGCTGAGTTAGGTCAACAACCTGGAAGGCTTAGTGGGCCAGTAAATTGGAGATTGGCATCTTCTTGTAGAATAGCACAAAGCTCCATACAGGATCGAAGGAAGGGAACAAAAAGGGAAACCACCAAGAACCACACTTTCACTCCAACCTCATTGCTGCTCATTAGAGTGTTTAAGGACTCTACAGCACAGTAGGTGTTATCTCTACAATTCCCAGCAGATAACAGCTTGCTGACCAACTCCTATGATTATCTTATAGTTTAGATCTCTCCAGCCTACAGACTTGCTGAGGGCACCAGTCTCCTTATACACAGTATATCAATCAAGTTTCAAGAGTAAAGCTAAGTAACACTTCCAAGTCTCTGCAACAAAGGTGTTACATTAACAACAACAAAAAAATTGGTTTCCCCCAAACAAACACTAAGTTCCAGACAGCTTTATTACACAGTATTACTGAAGCAGAGGACAAGAACGGGGACCATTATCCCAAAGCAATTCACATAAATGGAAGCTAATTAGTTCCCTACCTCTTTCAACAAGTCAAAGGAAGCAGCTTATAATCACAGCTGTATGCAACACTTTTTCCACTTCTTGTTTTCATCTTTCTCCCTGGGCCTCTACTTCTCCCTACTTCCTCCAATGCAAACCTCCATTATTAATAAAGGACTTTTTAAAAACAGGAAGAAAAGCTGAGCTCTATTTCACCTCCTGTTTTTCTTACCAGGTAAAGGAGTAAGCGCTAAAACTTCCCACACACAACCTCTCACAAAACTGTACCCTCTGAAAACTTGCATTCCCTTTCTAACACAGAAGGCTACAGGAATAATTTGTGCTGCCCTTTATATACCAGGAGAAAAACTCTAACATTATCAGGGAGCGCAGGACATATAGCTACAGTTTATTTGCATCCTTTCTACCTATATTTGCAAAATTGTGCAGACTCCTGATTCACCCCCTCCCTTTGAGCACCATTGGTCTACCAGACCAGGGTAAACAGAATTTTAGACTCACCTTAGTGTTTCATTGAATCTGACTGTAGCAGCACAATGAAATATAATATTAATGCATTCTATAAGTTTTTCCTTGATTGGTTCACTAAGATCCAGTTCAGGCTGTGTAAGTTCACTCATAACTACTATTATTTTTGCTTTGAAGTCTGGTTGCTCTTCTCTCAACCTGTCAAAGAGCTGCCAAAGATAAGAGGACTATCAACTCGGTGAATAGAAGAGAAACATTTCACTTAAGTGAAGAAAAATCCCACATTCTTTGTCCATACCTCCTTATTTCTCATGATCATCAGGAAGTCAGAAAAGCACATTAGCAATACCATAAAAACGTTACAGATTTCTCATGAATGCACTCAGTGATGAAGTTGTGCATGCTTTAGCCCACACAGTGGAAGCAGTAATGCATGTGTTGTACGGTAGGTAAGAACACTTCAATTTGCACTTAATACTATTTTAATACTCATTCCAACCCTTAAAACCAAATCTGTATCAATATCAGAAGAAAAAAAGAATGAATGGTCTCTATCAGACTCAAAGAAATTTTAAGTAGCATTCTAAATACTGTAAACTATCTTTTTCCCAACATAAGGGAACAGTATACCTACTTCCCAAGCGTGATAATAGCTATTTAAATTCTTTAAAAACTCATGCTGGATTTTAGGTTTAGAAAACTTGCATTAAGATTTACAAATTTCCAGTGATTTAAGAAATGCAATCTTCGAATTAGGCTAGTCTTGGAAACTTCCAGACTACCAAAAAAAAAAAAAAATCCCCCCCAAAAAAAAAACCCCCAAGAAATTGTTTCTCTGGCTAGTTAAAAGAGAAAAGGCACACCACATTAGAACATCTGATCAAGTCTTATCAAATTGATGTTCAGCAATTCCCACTAAAAAACATCTCACCCACATTATATTCCGTCATTAATTCTCCTCATAAACAGCCGGGTTCTAACCAGGTGCCTTAACACACAGATCAAAATTTTTGCATCATCTTATTTACTCTCTTTAGTATGCAAGTTTTCCTGAGCAACAGGGTACTGTGGGAATAAAACACATTGGAAAGTTGCACCAGAGCAGACCCTTCTTAACTGCACAGGGACCAATATCTTGCAACTGCTTCAACACCAGTCAATGACATTGTATTAAAATCACAGCAGTGCTTTTTCCCCCTCCAAGTATGCTGTTACACCAAATGCAAATAGTCATAATGCATTTTCTTACATAATGACATTAATTAATTTTAAACTAGAAATTAAGTCACCAAAAGGTGCAGTGTCACAACACTTCAGGCAATATAAGTTTATATTTCTACCAAACAGACTGGTCCCTCTCCTTAACTTTATTTTTGTGTTGTTTCTGCTGCACTGGCAATAGCAAGAAGCCCCACAAATGTGTGAGCACAGCAGCTGCAGGTCCAGCTTTATTTTTTTGGGAGATGTTTTTTCAGCCTAACTGTGAGCTAATGCAGGTCACTGTGTGGCCACCTGAAGTAGCAGCGCTAATTCTAAAGTGAGAATATGGGACAGCTGCACCTTGACTGGATTTCCTAAACATGAAGCTTTACTTTATAGGACAAAGCTGCCAAGACAGCATTTAAAGCCTCTGTAACTCTTAGGGGTACAGCAAACAGTCCTTACCTACAGGCAGACAATTGTGTGTGATTTTGAAAAATGAGTCTGCTATGTTTTTAGTTGGAATGATGGCCTCTTCCTCCAGGGAACTGAAGCAACTACTTGTTAACCATATTAATGTGTGATACTGCATTATAATAGAAAAGCAGTACCATGGATGAGCTCTGAAAGAAACAGCTTTTATTTTTCCTATGTCCAACACATCTGTTCTATTCCTTTTCACATCCATAGTCATACACTATTCCTACATACTTCTCACTAGCACTGACACCAGTACTAAGGAGAAGAAACACCTAGGATGAATGCAGAACAGACAACAAATTAACAGAGGAATTAGATAGCTGAAGTTCAAAGGAAGTGGAAACCTCAACTTTTTTTGTTATTTGTAGCTCAATTTATTTCGTGTTTATTTTATTTATTACCACATTCACCCATTTAGATCTCAAACTCTTCAAGAAACAGAACATTGAAGCATTTGTAGAACACAAAATGAGTCCATCCAAATTGAGAAGAATTACTGGCAGTGCCCTTGCAACTGGACAGCTTAAGACAATAAATCTTGTTGAAATTTTCACAGACTTTTGGAGGAATCTTGATGACATTAATGCCACTTAAACAATGGACTTTCAATCTTGTCTAATCATTTGATGAAGACAGAACATCTGGCCCTATTCTACATCTCTGCATAGATGAGCAACTCCATCCCTGTATGTTCCCACCTTAAACAGTAACTCTGCTTATCAGGACTTCTGCTGTGAACCTGCTCCAGCAGTAAGTGCTCACCAAGACTCAAATCACATCAGATTTTTATCTCAACAGGAGCTGGTATAGACTACAAGTCAACTTTGACTCAAATTTAAAAGCCTTTTACAACAGATTTCCTAAAAGCCACACTGAGCTTCAGGTCTTATTGAAGTTTAAGTCACCCTACACCAGGGCTACTTCTCCCCCTACCCAAATACTCCCCACTTTTCTCTGCATAATAGTGTACGCAAAAAGTGGATTGAGAAATTTTTCTTTTTTCATCTTGGAGCTTAGTCTGGAGATCTTTTCCTTGTTTCAGGACCGTGACAAACAGCAGGGTTTATCTACAGAGAACATGCAACTGAATTTTAATATAGAACCCCACTGTAACTCATTCTGTTGTGTTCTATGACATTGCACAGGAGTGCAGACAGATGCTTTTGAGCAATGAGCTACAGTTTTGACATGGTTACAGAAAATAATTAACTAGGGAACAGCCATGCTGGTATCTGCGGTAATCCCAGCTAGTCAGTCATAGAAACCCATTGCCTTAAACAACCTACCCCTCCTGGCCGTACTTCTTTATTGATTCCCTTTTAGCACCAAGAACACACTTTGTGCAGACTACATTGCATCTCAATGAAAAAATTAAACTGCTGACACCGTGTTTCATAAGGGAAAGGGTTAGATAGAAATAAACAAACTCTGCTTTAGCAAAGTTCATGCTAGAAATCTCTCCTCACCCTGTTCATCCTTCCCATCATGGACAGGATACTCTCTAAGAGAAAGATGGGCCACAGAGATAGATGATTCTACACTTAGTAAGAATGCCCAGCCTACCTCACCAAAATATTAAAGTCATGAATATTTTCAGGAGGAAAGTATTAGACCCAGCATGCACAGAAAATCATTTAGATAGCCACTTTGACAATTCCACAGTAGACTTTCAGTGCCTTTCTAGTTGTCACAGGCCGTTACAGTTTTCTGTTGGACAATCTACTAAGCCAAACATTTCTGCTCCATTTACAAATATAAGTTCCTGTTGCGATCACACATTCTAATTTACTGGTAGATCCAATAGCACATTCCAGAAAAAAAGAGGCCACAAAGAGAAAAAGTGACTTGCTTGAGATCTTAAAAAGAGTCTCAATCCATCTTAGAACTCCCAGTCCACTGCCTCTTATACTTTATTTTATATTCTCTTAAGCTCTGACACAGGTTTTTTACTTCTCATTTCTGCATTACAGCTGAACATCCTCCTCCTGAATTAAATACAGGATAACTTTCAACTACTGGCTTTTGCTAGAGACTAACAGCTTGAAAAGTAGCTATAAAAGCACTGCCAGGTCTTAGATTTTGTATTTCTGTTAGAACAAAAAAAACAAAAACAAAACCATTTAACAATAACATTTTGCTTTAGACAATCTGAAGCTGTTCTCAAGATGAAATGGAAACATTGTAATAAAGGACAAAAAATGAACTTTGTGAGCATATGACACATACCTTACAGCTGGTAATTTCTTCAATTCGTGCTTCAGGTGTCTGCCCTGCTTTGTTTCTTACCAGTACATACACTGTTTTCACTTTAGGACAGGATCTGAGCAGCTTTTCCAAAAGCACTTTTCCCATGAAGCCTGTAGCTCCTGTCAGGAGGATGTTCTTTCCTTCATAGTATTCGGGAATGGAAACCATTGTGACCTTAACAAAAGTTAAAAACAAAAGTATGTTAAAGAACCTACAGGAGTTCAGATTTGCAGAAGATTGAACAGCTATATCTGTACTGTTTATGTCTCATACCTGAAAGAAGTGCTTAACAGATTTTTTTACCTATAACCAGTACTTAAAGATGTCTTATTTCACATCATTCCAAAAGACTACCACCAGGTCACTACAGTCTACTTGTAAACTGCCCCTGTTGACAGTGTTTTAAAGAATGAGACACCCACTCAGCCAGGAAAATAGCTCAACTTGAGTCTATTTTTACCTCTGTGTGCATGGTCCTTCACCACTCCAAGTGGTGGCTGTCCCATGTAAACTAAAGGTCATATCATTAAAATGTAATCACAAGTAGATACTTGAAATCCATTGACAGAAGACAGGGAGCCAGCATCCCAATTGCTGGCCCTGGAATTTTGACAGTCAGCAGAGTCCCCTGTTGAGCTGAGCCTTCCTACAAATTATACTAGACCGCAGAGAAGGTTGAGTTAGTTGCATGGTATGGGATCTGATGGTTTTATATTGATTACAAAAAAACCATACAGATGCAGAGTTTTCCAACTTCTTCATCCAGTAAGTCATTGGGGAGAAAAAAAACCCAAACAAAAAATCATTAGAATTCTCAACAAACTAAGACGAGTTAGCCACAAATACACCTCCTAATAAAATGAAGGTTAAGGGATTATTGCTCAAATTCAGCAAAGAGCATGAGAGTATTCTAGGTTTTACTTCAGTTAGTAAGTTAACTATAAAAATCATGATTCTTTCTCATCCCTTCCTGAACCACTTGAAAATTATGTCATTCTTGATAACAGAAACTGAAAGACTTTTTAAGGACAAATACACTGGTATGTCTCAGTAATTTGAGAACACAACCTTTAGCATCTCTAGGACTCAATCACAGTGCATCATCCAGAGCTGCCATTCTTTTAAGTCAGATATGCCAGTATCTTTACTGTAACCCCTAACCAGCTTACTTTCACTAAGAATGTAGCCTTATGGATATACCTCCACCACATTTTCCCAGTCTTTCTAATATGACTTATAAAAATCCTAAGCCGACATAGTGAATGTCTAATTATAGTCCTCTACAGCAGTTCCACGCACAAACTGTTACGATCAAAACACTCCCAAAAGGGATCACAGAGAGTCACAGAATGTTCTGAGTTGGAAGGGACCCACAAGGATTGTCCAGCTCTCAAGTGAATGGCCCATAAGGGGACTGACCCCACAACCTTGGTGTTATTAGCACCACGCTCTGACCAACTGAGCTAATCTCAGGGATAGATTCCATAAAATCATGATACAAAAAAAAAATAAAACCCAACAAAACCGAGTGTCTTTAAACGCAGATGGAACATTTCTTAGGCAAGTAAGGATTACAACACTGAATACCTTAACAGGGTGAGAACCTTTCTTCACCTGCCACCCAAGAATAAAGGTGCAACTTCTAAATACACCCAGTTCTTTTGAGACAGCAGACTGCTGCAAGCAGGAACTTATCAGGGAATACACAGAATGTATGTTAGGAGTGAACAGCTACAGGCTAATTTGTACTTTTTGCCTGAAAAGTAAGTAAATATTTTTGAAACACCTACTTGCCAGGTACCCACCATATCAAAGCAATTGTGCTCTGTTTTTCATGTGCTCATATCACGACAGCCTCCGAACAAGTCCCACATGATGACTTGCTAGAAATGAGTTACTACCTGCACAAATCCTACTGTCACAAGTCTGGGTACCAAGTCCTATGTCAGATACTCCAGATCCTTATTTTGAGTCCCTTCTTTGAGAAGTGAAACATCTAACAGCTAATGGGATACAGAAGCAAGTTTAGAGCAGAACAAGCACTATTATTTCTACTGGCCACAGTACATCATCCAGAATTGTTTCTTTGAAGGTTCATGAGACCGAAAGAGATCAAGGGAAA
The DNA here is from genome assembly GCA_013400915.1 of Pardalotus punctatus. Classification (NCBI taxonomy): domain Eukaryota; kingdom Metazoa; phylum Chordata; class Aves; order Passeriformes; family Pardalotidae; genus Pardalotus; species Pardalotus punctatus. The sequence goes on from VZTX01010188.1 coordinate 159,574, forward strand.
AAGCTATTTACATTAAACCACTTTTGCCACACAGTTAACAGACCTTTAGGCAAAGGTGAAAGCACACCTCCTGCCATAAAGCATGGAAAGCAAGACACAGCACACTTATGAGTAATTTTTCCCTGTTCAGTGTAAGATACAGGTGTGTTTTCTTTACCATGGCTCAAAGTCACAATTAATGCTCTTCAGGTATGTCTTACCCATAACTTTTATTTTCCTGGTCTTTACACACACCATTCAACTCCATTGCCTCCTAAAAATCTGCATGATCCATCCCACATACAGGATAGGATTTCAAGTCCCTCAACGAGCGAGGAAAAAACTCATGCAATCGGCAATTTTGTCACCAAGATTCAGTTTTGTTATGGTTCCTATATAAACTTCTTACTAACTAATCTAACTAGCAATTATTACTATTTTTTAGACCTTGAGACTCTGTGACAGTATCTAATACTATCCATTCACTTGTCCTTCCTCAAAGAAAGGCTTAATCCTGCTTCTGACACAATGCCACAACCTCAGCCTGCAAACCTGTTCACATGGGCAGAGTCTTTGGCTACATCCACACAGGAACCTTGTACAACACCCAGTACATGGCTGTGGTCCAACATCGGTTTCTGAAAGCTAAAGCACTGAAAAGTTATGCTGTCAGTGGAAATATCTGTGCTGCTGTAGTCCAGCATTTTAAATAACTGCAAAATCTGACACTATTTAGGCTCATGTGATGTAAAAAAAACTGGAACAGAATAGATCAAAGTTTCCTGCCTCAGTTATTTCTGATCATATTCCTATGTGTAAGGGGCTGATATCAGAATACCAGACCTACAAAATATTGACATCCAGAGCTACAATGAAGCACAATCATGAAGCTCAGTTAAAATTAACAGGAACATACTTAAATACTCACATTCACACCTGGGAAGCAGCAACACTTATATGCTTGCAGGCTAATTTTTTTTTTTTTTTAAATTATTGAGAAATGTTTCCTTTAAGAAACTCAGAATCCCATTTCCCTTTACCCTGTTCTCCAACAACTGGACTTTGGTAGACCTCATTCATAGCAACTTTCCACACTGAGTTTGTCTTCTACTTCCACTCCTGTAAAAGACTCCAGCTAGAAAACACAATTGGTGACCTTTTTCAGAAGTACACATTGCTGTCAAAGTTACAGCAATAAACACAGAGATTGTGAGGGAACCATCTAGAAGCACCAAATTGGATTTAAAGGATAAAAACCATGCATGGAATCTAGGTGTGAATGATCAAAGTCTGAAACCAGCAGCCTATGTTTTGCTCTGTTAAAAAGAAAGGTCATCTCAGCCACAGGGAAAGGAAAGAATGTTCCCATTCTCCACCTACCTTTCCCTGCCTTCTCCGAGAATGCATCTCCACATGCCAGTTAGCATAGCTCTGTTGGTAACTTTCCCATTTCAAACTCACAGGGTCTTAGCTCACAGGTATAATATACTACTTTTTAAAGTTCTTTATGGCAGCAAATTACTGCAGGATCACAGAATCACAGTATTGCTAGTGTTGGAACTATTTAATAATTCTGTTTTTAAATAAAACTGTCAAATACCTGTAGTTCCTATCAGAAATTTAGTTTGGCCTCTTAACACATAAAAAGCTGGAGTAGGTGCAGAAAAACATACCCACCTTGCAAAACAACACAGCAAAACTAGATGTAACATTTAAAGGTTGTTAAGTGTCAGCAAACATTTTATCTGTTTTAGAGTACATCTTGCATGTTTACAATAGCTGAACTATAGCTGTTAACTAGCAATACATATTGTCACCAGTTATCCAAAGATCTGTTCACAGCTACCTCTTCAAAAACATAACTACTACCAAACACAAAATGGTCTAATGCACACTGTGGAATATCTACATCCCTGTATCATAGATACTTTTTTGAGATAATAAGCAATAATAGTCTAGAAAAAAGAAATCTGACAGTCAAAAGAATTAATAAGAGTTCTGTAAAGAATTCTTGCTCTAGAACAGAAATTATCAAAATTCCCTCATTACCCATAGGTATAAACAGCCTTTAGTAGAGGTATCTTACATGAAGCTGCTATAGAGCAACTGCTGCTGGGATCCTTCTGAATTCACAGGTTCAGGGCTTAGCCCACGATGACACTTTGAAGTTATGCTTATGTGGAGGGTGCTGTCCTCTGACAAACCAAGAGTTCATAAGCACTTCAGGAAAAAAAAAGAAAAACCACCACCAAACCAATACTCCAGGATCCTAGCCAACATTCCCCATCTTGTAAAAAATTCTCGTGTCCAAGGCTGAGCAAGTGCTATTATGGAGCAAACAACAGCAGCTCTGTTTGCCTCCAGAGCTGCTGCAGCAATATTTAACTCACAGCTTCAGAGGGCTCTGACTCTCAAAACAAGGACAATGCTGTTTTTAACAGGAAAATTATCAGTTCCCAGATTTGTCCAAACACAGATCAAGATGCTTAAAGATGTGCTTTCCAAGTGCCAGGAAAGCCTGCTGCAGTTCCACTGAATATTTAAATGCTAAATCCAGCAGCTAGAGAGTGGGCATGTGTGTCCTTGTTAGAGATTAAATGGTCTGTCTTCTAGTTTATCGCTGACAAACATTAGGTCAACAACATGCTCCCTCCAAATTCAATCCTATCAAGATTATCACTCACAGGAAATAGAAAATGTGCATTTCCCAACCTCTCAAATGTCAGCAACAAGCCACAAAGTTCTGCAAAAAACCAGCCGAACAAAGTAATTTCCCCCTTCCCTCTGACAGCTTGAACCCGCACTAGCAGGAGTAAAAAGCAGAAAAAGTAAGGGGGTATGAGCATTTTGTTTATGTATATTAAGAAGATTAAATCCATCCAGACATCAAATCTGAGTGCACCAAATATTTTTGAACACCACATATACACACCACTGCATCCACCACACCAGACAAAAATCATTACAGAAGTCCCTCCTATAGAGCTCCAATTGCCACATTGCAAGGACACCACAGCAAGCCAAAAAAAAATAAACCTCTGGGAACTGGAGAGACTCAGGCAAAAAAAAAGGAAGTAATATTTAACTCATCTAAACAAGGTTGCTGCCAGAAAGACAAGTCTGGGTCATGTCATATCATATCATCATGTCTAATTTCTTCTGTGCCTTGTTTCCACAAAAGTAAATCAATCAATGCTATCAGCAGAATGTCCACATTTTCAAGCACCACAAGGGCCAGTGACCTACCCTATGTGGCCAATACCTACCCAGCATATCTCCAAAGGCTACAGTCTGTTTGTCTTTGTGGTCCAAGGTTATATCCATTGGGAAACCTTATCTGTGAAAGATACAGCTTTAAAAGATGAGTAGACACTGTAAACTGTTTTGGGTGCAAGTTAACCTTAAAGCTTACCTATTCCAAACTTCACAATCACGTGGAAAACTTGGGATTCTTCCCTCAACTAGCAGAAAGGCTTATCCATGTTTTAGATTTCACCAGCATTCTTCTCTACTCTCTGCAAGGTCATTTTCTTTACTAGATGTAAGCCAGGGACCAAGAAAATGTAATACACCTCCAGGAGCTGGAAAACACATTACCAGGCTTGGAAGCTGATTAGAACGACTAGATTTTGAAGATCTATCAAAATGGGCCCACTAATTTAATATCAGCTGGCCACTCTTGGCCCTGGTAATAGGCAGACCTCAAGCATCTCACTACACACTTTCCAAACAATAACGGGGGGGGGGGGAGATTCACAGCAATACTGTGTTCTCTACAAGTTAAATACAACAAAATCAAATCAAGCTCAAAGACCAGGTCCAAGTCACAACTGTAGTATATATGCCACCAGAAGACCCAAAACTCTATGCAGAATATGACAAACTTGTGGCTGACACTCAGCATATTAAGAGAATTTCTGAAAAATAAAAAGGCATTTCAAACTAGTTGAACATCTTCAGGATTGAAGACAATAAAGAAACTTCCCTACTACCAATGAAGAGATTTGTCCACTTTAAATCATTTATCTAATGAAACACAATACCAGCTAGAGTAACCAATACAGTTAGGTCAAAGTTTACATAGCTGAGTGTATAGCTCTATGCTCAAAAATAAAGTAGACTTGCTTTTCAAAAACAATTCACCTCACTATTCTTAACCATAGAAATATACTAGATACTGACAGCTTGTCCTAGCATGTGTGCTCCTCAAGCTACGTTCCTCCCGGATATATTACTACTTCTGGCAGCAGATGCATTCAAGGTAAGGAGAATTATTAAGTTTATAAGTGAGACTTAGTTAATACTGTACATGATCCTAACTAACAGCACTACAGCACCTTAATATCAAAATCTGGATTGATACCAGACATGGAAGTATTTCTGTTGCTTTCTTTTAGATGACAGTGACAAAACCCAAGTACAATATTCACTCAATTGCTTTGGCAAGGTGGTGAATTGGGACCGACCAACCAACCCACGGCCACCCAATAATTTATTAGCACCATTCAGCCCAACTCACCAACTGCTTCACTGAAGACACCCTTGTGAAATAAGATACTCTGAACTGAGGGCTGTGCTCACTATCATGGAGTATTTAACCTCTTTTAATCCTTTAGTCTTATGGAGCAGAACCTGATTTCAGTGTGGGCTGCTGTTGAGTTGATCTCAGCAGAACTCTGTCATCAGAGGTATTCAATGCATGTGGTTACACAGATATTTCTTAAGCATGTGTTCACACACCTTCCTTCAGCCAAAGTTCTGGCTTTTCTACAAATTTCCATTTACTTATGCTTCAAGTCAGCAGGATTCTGCACCAGATGACTTTGTAATTACATCTTAGTAAGTAATCTGTTCACAAAGTACATACTACAGCAGTCCCTTGCTTTGCTGTAACTATGTTTCTTTTATGGTCAGTCCCTCCTCCAAAAACGAATTAGAACAAAATAAAAGGTTTTTACTATCCCTTTACAATTAGGTTATAAATTGATGTTTTTCTAAATTGTTTACTGTTTGAGCTTAGTCATCAAGTGCACATTGGGGGGGGGAAGTATTTTGGTATAGTTAATTTCTCCAAATTGCACAAAAGGCACAGATCAGATCGGAAATTAAGCTATTCCAGGAAAGCATATCCCACATAAGAATATTTACCACAGTACATTTCCGGTTCATGTGAAAATACGTTTAACACACATGCAGAGAGATTTCAAACAAGCTCCAGGACACCAAGAGGCAGGCAGATTCAAGATTTGCTGAACAGAAGTTCCAGATAATTTTATCTAATTTAATTGGAAATCTGCATTAGAAATCTCACTTGCACTTTTGGTTATGAAAGGATTACAAGACAGAGCCTCGCTGTTTATCAGGGTAGTTGCATAAATCATGGCTCTTACTTTGAATAAATCACTACTCTTCAGTTAACCCTGAAAGGAGAACAGAACCTGTCTGCAGGACGTACCTACAACATAATGAGCAGAGCGGCACTCACAGCTGACTCTCCATCACTCAATTCTTATTCAGTGCCTTACAAAAACAGGCCAAACGCATCACTTCAGCCTTCATAGGAACACAGTGATATCCAGCCCTGGTTAACACTAGGAAAAGCTTTAGCAGCAGGATTATTGCTCCAGTTGCTACTGTGATACTGTCATTTTGCTGGGAGGGGAAAGCCAAAAATCAAGTAATTGGAAGGGGGTGGAGGAACAAACAACATTCAAGTGCTCATCAGTTTGTCAAGTTTCAGTGATAAGAGACAGATCTTGCCAATTAAAACCCAGATGCACCTTTCTCATATTGATCAGACAAGACAAGGATAACTACCCAAAAACTGCACCTGAAATTATGTTCTGTTCAAACTTATTGTTCACAAAGCAATTACAAGTTGAATACATAATCAAGAACAAAAGCCCAACTCTTACCTCTCTTTTGTTTTGAATTGTAGGTTAGAGTTCAAGGGCTTGAATCATGTTTTACAATAGACATTATATGATGAATTTGAAGTCCCTGGAATCAAGTTCCAGACTCCTTCTATACTTTCCCACTCTTTTACAGTCAAAAATGGTATTTTCTCTTCTATTCTGTTCCTGTTGAAATTCACAATAATTCTTTTGAAACCTAACAATTACTCATTTATCTGACAACTGCTCTACCAAGTTGTATTTGAAATCTAATTACCTTCTAAAAAAAAAAAAAAAGCCAACAAAAAAAACCCCACCACACTAATTTACCTATTTACCTTTCATTTCTTCCAATACATGTAGAACTACCAGCAAAAAATAAGAAAATTGTGGAGCTGGGCTTTTATCTTTAAAAGTGACTAAAACATATACTTAAAGCAAGTAGTACAAAGAGATTGCCTACCTGTCTTCCAAACAGGATGCTGGAAGCCTCCTCCTCCTCAGGAGCACAGAGCTATTTACTCGGCAGGACAGCCGATACTGATCGTATACACACTAAGAGCTCCCATCTTAACTCCTATTTATGCTAATGGATGTCCTCTTCGGATCTATTAATTACGCCTATTGCACAAGGAGCTCTTCAAATTTACAAACATCACGCTGAACAATGACACGGAAAGATGTGATGCAGTGTGCACACACAGCTACCAACACCAAACGGCAGCTTAGCAACACCTGCTAAAAGCACAGCCTTTGTAACCACACCCAATGGGAGAAAGTGACAGGGTACATTCCTGGGGTCACCACTGTTGGGAGAACGTTTAGAGAAAGCTCAAGGAAGAACAGTTCTATTAAAAGGGCCTTGCTATAAACCCTGGGTTGGAGATACTCAGAAGCAAAAAAAAGGGAATACCTAGTTTATTCAGATAGATAGGATTTGTTACAACAGTTTGCAACTTCCAGACTTTGTAAGTGTTGAGGCTAAACAAATCAGGGCTGGAAGACTTGTTACTGCAAGGCTTGGAATTGGCAACTGGGAGAAACACCATGGATGTACTAACCATGACGCTACTAACCATGCCCAGACACCAAACGTTTTCATAATGCAAGTCCTCCACCTACACACAATGTACCAAACCGATCAAGCACAATGTTCTTAGGTGATATTGACTCCTGTTCTGAATTTTTAGCTTCCTACTCAGCAGCTCTGCTTCCTGCAGACAAGTAACAGGCAAAGTACACTGAACGGCCTCAAACACTGAACAATTTGTCCCAAAAAGCCACACACACAAGCCACACACACAGTTTTTGGCTGGAGAAGCCAACCAAGCCTGCAGTCACTGCAACAATTCAGCCACATCTTCGACAACATCCAGGACCTTTCTCAGGCACTCACTTAAACCCTCTAAATGGCTGTATAACCGTTTTAGTTTGTTGCACATCCCTTCCAAGCACCGGAAGCAACAACACTTGTGAGGAACTGGGAGTTCCTCCAAGAGCTAGAACTCAGAAACAGGATGATGACAGAGGACCCTTTGCTTTGTAGGAGCCAGAAGGAGATTCAGTTTGGCCTTTCAGGAGCTAAGAGGTTGTATGGAAGGTTACAGTTTTACTTCAATGTTAAATTTTATCAGCAAGTATCAGCTGCCATAGATAACTAAAATGTGAAGAGGCTGGATCATTTTGGAACTGTAAGGAAAACATTATTCATGTCCAAAACCTACAGCCACACTTGATTTAGAACAACTGCTCCAATGTGCTTTTATTGTTAACATTGTGTCTAGTAAACCTTCACTATACCTACAGTCCAGCAATAAAGACCAAGTACTTGCACTAAAAAGTTAGAGATCTAGATTTGTGATTACTTTATAGCCCCGCAACAGACAAAGGTAAAAAAAAAAACCATAAAAACATAACCTGTAAAGTTAGTATTTCCTATCCATCTATTGGAGGTTTTTGATGGGGAAATGGCTAAATTTTAAGCCATCTATATGTGAATAGAGGGTGCAAAAACAGGGTAGGGAAGCTAAAGAGTGGAGATCCTAGAAATCGACCCTATACCTAGTATATAACTTCCAAATTGCTGAAATAATAGTATCTCAGTTAAGAAGCACAGACATACACAAATTGGGGAAGTTGGGGATCAAGAAATTCTAGCCTGCTGCAGTACAGATGGATGTCACAGATAGTAAAACTCCTACATGCTCCACTCCTTAATTATTACCGAGTTATTGAAATATTAAAAAAGTTTCAGCTGCTAAAGCCTTGAAGTAGGTTAAACAAAATTAAAGGTTTCTATTTTCATGGGATTCAAGCGGGTTTCGATTACAAGCTCTCTACCAACCAGTGTATCTCTGCAATTAGCCACACTTTAAACTTCACTCAGGGAAGTCTTTTTGAGAACCCACGCGGCTCCTGCTCCACAAGGACTGCGAGCCTCTCCCCAGGGCACAAGCGAAGGAAGGGCTCTCCCTGCTCCTGATGGAGCCCTCCCAGCGCACGGACCAGCGGAGCCGGGGCTGCGGGCACGGCCCATCCAGGCTCTCCCCACACCCGCTGCCTCCTGTGAGCGGGAAAGGAACTCGTGGCCTTTCCCTGCGAGCCCGTTCCCAGCGCCGGCTGCTGCGGCGCGGGCTCTGCCCGAGGGGAGCCGCCGGGGCGCCGCGGCCGCGTGAAGACGGAGCCACCGGGTAGGAAGGGCCGGGGCGCCGCCGCTCGCCGCAGGCCCGCCCAGCGCCGAGGGGGACGGTGGTACCCCGG